>CM057009.1:319419419-319970387 GCA_029891345.1 Dryococelus australis
GTAAATAGAGTCTGTAAGTGCTTACAAGTCGTTTTCACACCTGGATGGTGTCGGATGATCATATGTATGGGAATAGCTGTGTTAGCATTTCTGTAACTGCTCGGCGTCTGGTAAATAAAGAGAATGAGTCAGCAGGCTGCACGGGCATCTACAAGCCTGCAACAGAATTGAACACTTGTTCAAGTAGAGCGGCGGGGGAGTGGGAAAAATCAGTAGAGACAGAGAAGCTGATATATAAAATTGGAGGAGAAGGCTAATAGTATTAGTTTTATCCCATCATGTCTGTGCAGTTCCGACCTGAAGATGCAGACATTTACACTTATATTACTGTGGGCTACCATTGTGTTCATTTCTGGATACCTGGTATGCCAGAGCAAGTACAAGCCTACTGAGTTTGAACATTGGGTCAGCATGAATGAAGAAGGTGGTTTTCTCAGCTTGATTCCAGAACCATACGGCTTTATTACCTGCCCAGTGTACAATCTCCGGCCAGACTCGAAGCTACCCTGTACTACCAGCGAGCTGATGAGTCATGCAAAAGAAGAATGGCTCCATCAAATTTGGTGTAATAGCACAATTGTGTATCATCTCAGAAGACCAGACAGCTACAAGATTACCTGGTGGTCCGAGTACTGCAATGGAGAATGTCGCACCACCATTTTGAACAATGGCAGAACAACTTGGGAGACTATGTGTACCCCAATAACTTGCGATGTGTACGCTGCATTCGTTTTCTGAGCATTGGTGTGCAACCAGTTTTCTTCTACCTAGTCTACAGTCAACCAGTCAGTCAGTCCAGCCACCATGGGCCCTGAATACGCTGTTGAACAATTTTCTGAAGACTACAAGGAATATGAAATGGCGTTCCTGTTGCCCGAGTCCGAGTCGTCGCCATGCATAATGTACAACCCCAGCACTTGCTACAACTACATGCGTGAAGGCTTATATTGTGTGCAGTATGGTATTACTTTCATCTCTGTGCTCCGAAGCTAGCACCGTCTTATGCGATGCCCGGGGACCCCAAGGACATCAAATACAGAGAATCATGCAATGGTAAACAACATTACAGAGGTACTAAGTAATACATACATGGACGTTTAATGACGATGGATACAACTTGTGCATCAATTTTGTGCTCCGTATATAGGCGAAAGCTGCTTCGAGAAGCTATATTTTCCCCCAAAAACGTACATATAAATTCAAGCTGGACTAAATAATTAATTCACGTATGTTAGTTCATGAACCATAGTTTATGTACTCTAGCAGCAGTGGCTATGCTAGCCACAGAGGTGACTCATCCTTCAGTGCCACTACAATAGAAGAATCCAGTGACTCCATCTCCAGTGACTACACTAGCAGCAGTTCTTCACTGTGAGCCCTTGACCTTTATCCACACAGAAGATGCTGCTGTTCCCTTAAAAAGATTAATAGGATCTGATATTTCGACTTCATGTATGTACGAAAAAAATTTGTAAAAACAACAATTTTTAACTGATGTATTAAGTTCTTTTTTTGTAAAAATGTGAATAAATGTATGTCTGTAAAAAACATCTATTTTTTTAAATAACTCGTGTACCATATGTATATTGAAAACTAGTATACTGTCAAAAGTGTTAAAAGTTTATCTAGTGAGCAATATTGAACGTTTTCATACTAATATAAAAAATTTTAGGGGCTGATAAACACTTCTCATGATCTAATAAAACAGACTCTCACAACACCACGGAATTAATCAGTCTTTCGGAGCTACCAATAATATGTATAAGGACAGGCAAGAATAAAATTGATGCAAAGGAAGTTAAAACACACTTAATTTTTCTTCAATTCCATGTACTTATCATAACTTATAAAAAAAATGCTATGTCTTATTTCAGAATGTCTTTTTCGTCGAGCAAGTTCGTCGAAATGGCTAGTTATCGGCTTGTAAGCTTCTTCCCTTCGATTCTCGAGAGCCAGTTTGTAACTATTCGAGTGTAGATATTTCGCACGAACAGCTTCGATGGCTTGCCGTAGCTCAGTTATCAGTTAGGTTCGGTCCGTCAACATTCATAGAATGGAATAAACATACAACTACACATATACATACACATGTATTCACTCTCGAGTTGTGGAAAGTAAATATTCGATCTTTTCCAGTCGGTCTATGCACATATCCAGCACTTGCTTGCTATGCCTCGCCACATCGGCTTTGGCAGCCAGCTTGGACGTCAACATATTTTGAAGAGTCTTCAATTCTCCGTCTCTGCACGTTCGACACGTTGATCAAGTCTATTATCCGTGCCTCCAAGCGCCCTATGTGCCGGTCGATAGCCACTATATCTCCCAGAAATTCATTTTTCACGCTCTCGATTTTTTGCCCAAGAAGCGACTGCCCCTGCGAACATCGGAGAGGTGATCATTCGTTAACACATTTCCATCATTATCAGAGCGTAAGCCATGTCCGAACTTGGAAATTGTATAATGACTCATGGTCAATGTCTTACTATAAACTGATCGAAGCCACACCTACACATGCACATAAGACTGGCCTATAGAGGCCAGTCTTTTACGATAACTAAAAATCCATATTTCTCTTTCCAGCACAAGGCACACATATCCTTAAACTCTCAAACGTAATGTCCGTATTGACATGGTCGTCGTACCCATGCCGCAAGTTCATATCATCAATGCGAAACAGTACCAACACATTAGCATTATCGGGAAGCAGTTGTTTGGGAATGCGCGAATAAGTCTGTCCGAAGTTCAACTGTCAACACATGCGAGTCGTCCATACTAAGGTACTCTTCATTACAAGTCTGTTTCTCGCAGGCAATGTCATCAAAGACAAGTATCAAGTTTACAAGCGCTTTGCTCGGCGACAAGATGACATCGTTATCGTTGCATGGGAAATAACCCCACGGCCTGCAGTATTACTGCCAATTGTTGATATTTCGGTTTCTGGAGTGTTTTAGAGTACAGGTACACATTCTCGAAACGAAGGCCGTTCGGTTCTTCAAACAGGCTCAGTAGGACGCATGTCTTGCCGCAACCCGATGGTCCTGCGATGATGCAACGCACAGTATTCGGAAATAGGCTCCCATGTTGCGATTCGTGGGAGATAGCTTCATCTTCACCATGGATACGTATGGGTAGAGTAACATATTGTTTGACAATCTGTATGTTAACACTGCAATTTTCTGGAGCATGCCGAGGCGGAGGCGGAGCACGCAGGGCTAACTGCAAAGCTGATTACGGAGGTGAAGCTGATTGCGGAGCATGCGGAGGCATAGGCAGAGCCGATCATAGTTGCAGAAAACCAGTGCTACAAGTTTTAGAATGTCTCTTCAATATATCACTCCGAGAAAACTGTCTCTTGCAGAAATCGTACTGTAATGTCACACTCGAACTTTTCATTCTGCAGGAGGTTATTTAATGTCGCTGTAGATTCCGCAAAGCTGTGAATGCTTTACTGCAGGAGCAGCACAGCAGATGCATCTTTGGCATTTTACATCTGCACTGTTCCAAGTCAAGCATGATACTGAAACAAAAAATACAAAAGGATCGTATTTATAAGTTTCAGGTCAGTCTCATACAATACGTCGTAAGGTAAAGACGTCAAAATCTGGCCATGGTATCATCGATATGCTGATGAACAGTCTACCGTTCGAGCTATTCATTCCTGGATACAGGTTCTGTGTGCGAGGAACCAAGCTAACCAAAAGGTTGGCACGCGGCGATACGAGCATTAACGCGCTGGACGAGGCATGCAAGTGGTACGATATCGTTTATTCCCAGAACAAGGATCTACAAAACAGGCACCAGGCAGACAAGACACTTGCACAGAAGGCTGGCGAGATAAGAATATCGCCTATATACTAGACTCGGTGAAAATACAGCTGCGTGGGGTGTTACCAACGCGATGAAAGCCAAGATGAAGATGTGCATGGGAGCGATAAAAGCAAGACGAAGTTCCAAGAGGAGAGGGAAGAAAAATAAGGGAGGATTCCTTCCTGCCTTGATACCTACAATCAGCGCTCTGGATGGTATAGTCGGGGTTGTGACGAGTATCGTTAGTGTGGTGAAACGAGCCTCGAACAAGCGTAAGCAATTGGAGGAAAACCGCCTCCACAACCATAAACTGGAATCTATCGCCGTAGGTAAAAAAAAAATCCACCAAGAACTTTACATACGACGGCCCTACCAAGGAGGAGGTACAAAAAAGAAAAAGGGTACAAGCAGGAGAAGGCGCCAATGAAATCTCTACCGAAACGACCACTCACGAACATGGATTTAGAACTGTTTTCACGAAAATTGAAGATAGCTTATGTTATTTATATGTATTTACATTTTCAGAAGAAACCAGTACATCAAATCATCTGATATAACCCCGATACTTAAGTTCTCTTACGATCGAAACCACCTCTCTCTTGTTCGTGTAATCCCCCATGTCTTTGAAGCTCAAGCAAAAATCAACGTCTGTCTACAAGTTTGTTGGGATCTTCAGTAAACATATGGTCAGTACAACCATCGTCTTATATCTTCTTCACATTATTTGTTGAAGGAAACTTGTTGGGGAAATGTGTGGAAACTTTGAGGGAAAAATCATCGTCTTCAACACTATTAATGCAGTCGTAGTCATCATCAATGCTCTCTTTATGATAGTCTTTCACTTCCTGTTTCATTCTCTTTATTAAATTTACTTTTTTTTTGTAGGGGTTGTATGCTCATCAGTAGTTATAAATGACGTCCATTTATTTTGAAGTTCGCCGACTTCACATGAAAGTCTTGTGAGTGTACTTACTGCGCAAACCGACTCTACTGCACTCATTCCATCGTCTGTGGAAACAATATTTATCGATGTAGCAGGAGATATTGATGACATCACTTTCCGTCTCCCAGTAGACGAACCCTTGCAAATCTGAGTGTCTTCCTTCATTGCATTACCTTGCACAAACTGCATGTGACCATTGTTATAATGCTTCATCGTGAGAAAAGGACTTTGTACAGGCCGTTTTCTCATGCCGTCGAGCATGGCGGCTGTAGGCAAATATCTTGTTACAGTAGCAACAACGAAGTCTTGGCGAAGTCTTCGATAACAGCACTGCTGTAGACGATCCATCCGAAGAAATCGATAGCACTGAGCAAACCTCAGAGGTTGATGGTACTGCAACCTTTGGTTCCGTACTATATTCCAGGTGTTTACACGAGTTGAGACGAATTGTCTTTCACGACTGCAACTGTCAAACTAACATAAATTAATCTACTAAAAAACCAAACCTACACTAACCTACCAAAGGCCATAGAACAATTCAGAAATAACCTACCATAGTCCAGATACAAAAAAAAAACTTACTTATTCTAAGCACTTATATGTCCTACATGTCTAGCATTATGTCAGCCACTTAAGAACATTTGACTTGTCCAAACATCAGAAATGCACTCCAAACTAACTGCAACTAATCAGCACTTCAAATGACATCCACCTTACACTTACATATGAACAGTCGGATGACGCAGAATTATATTTAAAATCCAATACATCCAAATAGAAAGTCAGACACCATCAATGCTTCCCAAGCAACCATACATTCAAGCATGGCTATCTGACGAAGGAGATCGCAGTGACCTACGCCAATGGCAAAATGTGCACATGCTCCTCCCGGCTCCCTTATTCATAGAAACTCTTGTACGAGAAAAGCAAGAAGATGAACGACTGGTTGACCAAGCACCACCACGAAGTGGAGTGGGACGAGGGCAAGATTCCGTACCATCAGGTGGGAACTGTGCTCTCTGACTTGCTGGTGCAGTATCTGAAAGGACTGGTTTATGTGGCAGGGCCCGAGCAGAAGAAATAGCTGAGAAACTTGTGTAAAAACGAAGTTGAAATCACCGATGTGCAGTGCGAGTATGGCTGAATTTCCCTGTGCAAGCTGGCAAAACTTTATAACGACCAGCACCGACAAGTCTGCGACAAGTCAGAACCTGTCTGGACACGTGCATGGAGAAACGCACAGCTGCTGCACAAATTGTGTGCGTCGTCCTTGGACCGTGAATCAGCAAGTTACGACTAGACACTATTTGAGTGTATTTATTAATTTCTTCATTGTATCATGTCTTTGCAATATCATTAATTTTATTTTTCTGTGAATGATTTCTTTATAGTAAAAAATTATTCATTTTTAAAAATTTTTAAATTTATTTAAATTTTTTTATTTAAGTGAATAAACAATCATATGTTCTGGGGTAGCTCCCCTTATTATTGAGTAAGACGAAGTAGCAGGTTTTCTCGGTGATATCCTAGCTTTTGGAATGTATTATGCATTAATTACTTATGTTCTGAGAATTACTACTACTGATTCATTACCCTATCAAGGTATAGTCTCTCTCTCTCACACACTCACACGTAAAATACTTATTCATTTACACACTGTGACCACTGACAGCAAAATTTTTTCACCTATAAGGTCAATCGTAGGGACAATAATCCCTTGTGGTGTGTTCTCGTTGTTGTTTAATTGTTTGTTTTCAGAAAAGGCACTTATTACTCAATGACTCAAAGAGAACTTGTAAACTAACTCCTCCACCACCATTTGCAAACTACTGTGCTAGCTGATGGTTGTTGTAGACATCTGTCTTGTTTGATTATTTATGCTCAAAATACAGGCTTTTTGCCTGCATTATGGATCTTAAATCAGCTATTCGATTACAAACCGCATATCACTGAAAGGGTGATATGCCCCTAGTGAGTTCCCTGCGGGAACTTGTATCACTGTCGATTGTCGCAGGGGTGTGGGTTATTCAGTGGTGGTGTATGTATGTCTGGTTAATCAGTGTGGTGTATGTATGTCTGGTTAATCAGTTTGGGGGGTGGGGGGGATATGTGTATGCCTGTGGAAATATCTATATTTAAAAATATGATAATAGTAATAAATATTTTAAACAAATAAATATTTTAAATATAAATATTTTAGATGTTATGACCAATATAGATTTATTTATTACTTAAGAATTAAAACATAATTTCGGTATGTACCAATAAATGCATATATTTTCCAGTATTACCGGCCAATTTAAGATATAACGATGTTTGAACCTCTATCTTCCGAGGCAATATCACAACAGGAGTAGAGTACACACTGATTATAGCATTATGATTTGCAACACCATCATGAACTGGTAAATATCTTCCAATGGTAGGGCATGTGAAAGGTCTCCATCTACCTGATGAGATGTTATTGAGCTCTCCTTCTTCATAATTTATTTACATATATGCAGTTAATAATATATCTGTGACTCTCGCGAAGCGTTATTGAAATGGTATTTAATTTTAAATCCGGTTTCAAGGGTTTTGTTAATTGCATAAATCAGCAAATAAATTATTTCGTATCAGAGGCTGACAAGTGATTTTAGTGAAGTAACCATCCAAAATCGATGTCGCGAGGCATTAAGAATTACTAAGTAATGTCGTGCATTTAAAAAATAATGTGTTTTTAAATTGTGAAATGTATATGTGAAATGTATTTTGGGCTTTAGAAATTTTGTTTTAGCATAATTTTATTTTATTGAATTTCTAACGATTTTTACATGGAAAGTTAAATTTTGCTGAACATTTCATATTTCGGGAGGTTTTCAAGTGTATGTGGCCTAACCTGGCCATACCAATAAAATTAACAGAACCCTAACTAGTGTATTAGGTGGATATAACAGAAATAAAGCAGTTCGAAATAGGAACCTGATCGTGACCGCACTTCTTTTCGAAAAGGGAAAAAATAATTGAAGTTATATGAAATGGACTATAAGCATTTAAGAAAGTTATATTCAGCTATCATTGCTGTTATCGAGAATAAATTTCGTTGAATAGAAAACGTGTATGAACGACAGTACATTCTGCTTAATAGGTATGACTCCCCGACTTCCATATATATATATATATATATATATAAGGTTCCCCCGGCTTGCAAGCAGTTTAGTCTGTTCACGATGAAATTAGCACTTTTGAAAGCCCTGCTTAAGATCTACTTGTGTATTCTTCCGCCTTATGTAAAATTAAAATTACCATAGACCTCATAGGTTGGTCAATTATTAGCTGGCGAGGTTTTTTCTCGTCTTCCTACCTTTGCATTCCGGTACTGCTCCATTCTCACCTCACTCCCCCCTCATCGGCTCTCAAGACCTCGATGTTAAGAGCTGCCCAAATCTCTTCGCTTTAGTATCACTTCTCTTCACTCAACTCTCCACTCCTTATTTTCAGTATTGCAAAACGTTCCGGTTGAAGTCCCAGTGGTAGATTGTCAAGTCAAATCCAATATATATAATATCAATAATGTTCTTGAAAAGAAAAAGTATTTACTGTCGTCAAGTAATTTGGGTTACCAGTGTTGATAAAGCAGAAATAAATTTTTAACACTATTTCAACTCTTATGCAGAGATATTTTTAAACATGACGCAACTGAAAAAAAAAAATGCTGCTTATATTTCTGTCTACTGGTTCACTGTTTGTAAATAAATACCCGCAAGTTAAATTTTAAATTGCAGTGTACCATCTATTAGCACACAGGATATACGTGCCAATAAACTGACTTAGAGAAATTAACCAAACAACAACACTCCAATTTCAGTGTTACCAATATGAATATTAATATTTAAATAATACAATGAGGTAAAGCAGCATTCCTAATTTGTTGCTAACATTACTGTAAATGTGCATGCTAGTCTTTACGTTCAAAAACATTCAGAAACTCGTTCGCCCAATTCATAGCGACTTCCACTACACTAGACCAAGGAAAATTCGTTCCGAAAGAAATCTCCAGCCATCTCAGTCGGAGTGAAATGTAATTTTTTTAAATATGAATTGTGCAAGTTTAAAACATATTATATGTGTTACATGTGCCTTTCGCCACCTTTGTCCGTGGATATTACGTTCACATTCCGTGTTACTTCCAGGATATTCCTCGGCCTCCTGCAAACAAATATTTGCCAATTATACCAAAGGGAAACAACGAACCACTTTCGTGGGCACTCTGTGTAGTCAAGTTTTGCACGAGAACGATTTCTTACTAGGCATTACGAATATACCTATTTTCTCTTTTTTTTTATTATTAATATATATCTTGAATGATGTATATCACCTGACCAGGGGCGTATCCTGAAAATTTCGGCAAGGCGTGCAACACGAACTTACTCTGGCACTTCGCTTTGCACAGAGGAATTAAATGTTGATAAAAAAAACAAAATAAACGTAAAAGGTTGCTGGAAATGTCTTTAGTTCTTTAGTACCCTTTCCCTCCCACTCTCGCCTTCTTCTCGGTTGCTTTGATCTCAAAAGCTTCTCCAGATTTGCTAATACCCACACGTAGGTGTAAGTAACGTGAAAGAGATCTGTACACTGTCAATCCTGAAGAAAATTGCAGTATTGAAGTAATACAAAAATATATAAATCACCACACTCAAATACCTCGACACATATCACTGAACATTATTAAACCCTAAATAACATCATAAGTGACACTTTAAATTAAGAAAATCATTGACAAGATACTTCATGGTGTAAGATGAAGAAAATAAAAAAACTTTTACCCTAGGGTATCATGAAGTATTAGTGTGGGCATTAATTTAAAAAAAAATTATTGTAGCCAATTTTTAAAGAAAACAATTTTAACGTTCAATATGAGTGAAAGGAAAAACTTAAATCCAGGTTCAAATAGCAAGATTCATTGGTCAAATCAATTAATTTAAAATTTAAAATTAAAAAGTTAGAAATTCTTTTAAACACCCAAAATGCACAAAACAATCCAATTAGTTAGTAGTAAATAACTTAAATAAGGGCTAAGGCTAAGTTAAATTTATTCTTATTAACTATAATTATTTAAAATATGATAATAATGTCAACATTTGTCTGTCTGAAAACGTAATTATAAAGTAATTAAAAATTACTTCTGAATGTTCAAAAAGCATAATTTAATTTTATGTGTTATCTATTCAAGAATTATTACCATTGTAACATTTACCCTACCATTAACAGAAACGATTTAGTAAATAATCTTATTACAATGTCACTTAAACAGTCACAATTCTTCTTGCGAAACTACTGTTGAATTAAAAATACTAATTCAAATGTAACAGTAGAACACGCAAACAATCAATCACTAAAAATGAAATATATAGATATAAACGTGCTTGTTAGTACGCTGAATGCAATGTCACCGTGTGCATGCATTTTCTACATTTCACGCAAGTTTGCTGTGACGTCACACCAGCTGAACGAGGGTTGAGAATACCACAGTGCTATGCCTCGGCGTTTCAGGGAACTATTATGATCGATTAATGAAACACACATTGAGCGCTACTCCCCTCGGCGCCTTGCCGCGAATTTTCGAGTAACTATTATCTTGAGGCGTGCAACTCAGTCCCATGTGTAGCGAGGATACGAAAATTAATTTTTTATTAAAAGAAAAATTGGGTAGTATATGGTTAAGCAATATGTTCGGGTTTGAGTTTCATTAAAGCATGCACAGCATGCATTGCATTCATGGAGAATACGCCCCTGCACATGACATTCTCCCTGGCTCGGAGTCGCCCAGGACATGGCAAAACAACCTCGGCTCAAGCATAACCTCAACACTCGAATGTTCCTGCTCAAAGTCTAACCAACCACTGAACGAATTCCCAAAATTCATCGATCTCTAGTGACAGTGCAGTATTAAATTATTTTCAACATTTGCTTTAAAAGACACGTCGATATTATGGCCGCGCCTGCTCGTATTAACGAGATGAACCATGCAGATACTTGGCGATATCAATCTGAATAATATTCGGATTGGCAATCATTTGTGTGATATCGGCGCCAATCTCGGGAGGCAGCGCGCATCATGACGTAACTGCTGGATTTAGCAACGATGTAACCTCTTCTGTCCCGCGTACCTCCCTGCTGGCGTGCTCGCGTTGCTTGCCAGCCGCGTCGGCAAAAGGAGACGCCACGAGTCGGGGCTCCCACACGCGGCGTGCGTCTCCTCCACCTGTCGGCGCAGGGTGGCAGACGTCGCCGCCGAAGCACACCAGAATTCTGCTGCATGCGTCATCATGGCGCCTGAGTGCTCACGGCTTGACGGCGACCGACAGAGCGAGGTGACGCAGTGGTAACTCACTGGACTCGCGTTCGGGTTTGATTCCCGGTCTAACCATCCTGGTTTCAGTTTTCCATGGTTTCCCGAAATCACTCCAGGCGTATGCTGGGGCGCATCATTACTACAGGCTATTCCTTCTCCTCTGAGCAACTTGCACCATCTCTAATGACCTCGTTGTCGACGTGACCTACCCACCAACCAACCCATATATGCCCTTACCTAAGTTATATTTAATATAGGCTGTTCATATGTAATTGAGAAATTTTGAACTAAACCTTTGAAAAATATCACTGCCCCTAGCTGCATACAATTTAAAGGGCACTCTACCTGGCCTGTGCCCAGTGAAGTTGGCAATGGTGCAGGGAACACAGTTCCTTAATTTAAAGTCGAATTAAATGCTTTAGGTAAACATTCGGGAGTGCTGAAATTATAAAATGTGTTAACTTTCTATCGAACTTAGAAAATGCAACAATTTTTCCCATTGTACAGTGGATATTATAGGAATTTACATTAAAGGCGAAACGGAAGTTTTAGGCATTGGATATAGGAATTATGGTAAGAGAGGAGGATTGCAAATCGATTAATGACGTGAGTTTTTGATGCTTATTAGCGAGGTTCGTGTGCGAACTTCTGGCTGATTGCGTACACTCGTTATAAATGCCTAAGCAATAGCTACCGGCTAGGCCTAGCGTAGGGATATATGATCGAGATCATGAAATTATAAGAAAATAATTTTTCTCTGTTGGACTTGAAATTTCACAAATTTTGCTCAGTATTTCGGAGACCGCTTTTATAAATGTATAATAAACGGGAAATACAAGTTTTACGCACAGGATATAGGAATCAGATTGACATAATAGGTTTGCAATTCGACTAGCGACCTGAGCATTGAAAATATTTTTAGTAACGTTCATACAATAACTTTTTTTCAAATTGTAATATTCATTGTTTGGTACGTATGAGGTGTGGTGGTCAGCATTTATATTGGTATAGATAATTGGTATAATCAGGTAGTTTGTTTGATGGGTGGTATAATTTTTGGCGGGTGTATGATGGTGATGATACCATGACAGACATGTTGCGAGTTATAATTTTTGGTATTTTTAAAAAATAAATTTTTGTGATTTTTCTTCGTTGAGTAGTATTGGAAGGTAGGTAGTTAGGGTAGGATTTGATGTTTAGGGCACTGGGATAAGTGTGAGGTTAATGTGATATGTTCATAGATTTTTTAAATATTTATTTGTGATTTTTTTTGTATTGTAGGGAATTTTTGGATTTTTTATATATGTATATAAATAAATAATTACACTACGTCATCATCTTTCGCCATCAGTCGAGCTGTAGCAAGTATATCACGTTAGCTGGACGAGGGACGTTGGCGAAGTCACATATACAGAACAGCTCTCTTAAGTGTATTGCATTACAAGTGTATGTGTTAAAATAAAATAGAAATTTCCAAGATTTGGATTCTCTAAGACTCGAACTCCATAGCGGAAATCGATCCTCCGTATCGGAAGTGTAGTACACGAGAAGTGTATTTGTAAATTTAAAAAATTTAAGCAATTTACAGAGGTGAAGCATGTCGAGGGGAACCCGAGTTCGAAGCCCGGAAACATAAAAAAAAAAGATAAATTTTATCTATCGAACTTAGAAAATATCGGACGACGTTTTATTTTTTATTTCTAAAATACTTAATGTTTTTATTTTATTTCCGTTTCGTTTTACCGGAAGTACTTTCTCGCCAATAAGATCAGGTTTTTAGGAAGTTACCGGAAGTCGTTGCTTTTGGGGAGGGCCTTTGAAGGGTCAATTCTGATGCAGGCTTGTATTTGCTCGTGCAGCCTGCTGACTCATTTTCTTTATTTATCAGACACCGAGCAGTTGCAGTGATGCTAACACAGCTATTCCCCACGCACATGGTCATCCGACACCACCCAGGTGTGAAAACGGCCAGGAAGCATGTACTGACTCCAGTTACCAGACACCAAGGTTGAGCAGATATGCTATGTGTTGACTAAGGCTATCTGACACCGTCCAGGTGTGAAAACGGCCAGGAAGCATGTACTGACTCCAGTTACCAGACACCAAGGTTGAGCAGATATGCTATGTGCTGACTAAGGCTATCTGACACCGTCCAGGTGTGAAAACGGCCAGGAATCATGTACTGACTCCAGTTACCTTTCATGTACAAACTTGCTCTTGACATTTACAAGGTCAGTTGGTCCTCAGATAAAATGAAGGGGACATGGTGACCTGCAGGTACAGAATTGCTCTTGACATTTACAAGGTCAGCTGGTCCTCGGATAAAATGAGGGGGGGCGTTGTGAGTTTAAATCTAGCAATGTTTTGTTCAAGATGTCTGAACGGTGGTCTACATGACTTCTAAATTTAGGTATGAGTTTAGTCCGGTGTAGGTTAGTACAGCAGATATGCTGCAAAATAATGTGGTGATATATATATTGAATATATGTATATTTGAATAAAAAAAATTTTAATAATTCGTAGTAGTATGTGTAAATGCGTCACTGAAACACTTATTAATTCAGTTTAAATCAACATTTATGGGAGTGCATGTTGTAGGTGCGCTATAGTACTCGTTCTAAAATGTTCTACGATAGCTGCTTACTGTTCATCGTTGCCAAGTTCATTTAATATTGAAAATATATTTGATCCTCGTGTTATCTTCGCTCAGCTTTAACTCATGGTCACACCCATAGCTCCATAGCTCCATAGCTCCACAGCTCCATAGATCCATAGGTACACATTTCCATAATATTTAAAATATATACTTAAAAATTATTCCAAGTTAAACGTGCATGACTAAAGTGTGGTGGTTAGGTAAAATGGATGGCGAGAGAAATAAAATATATTCAAAGTCCTGACATGTGGTGGAATGCATACAAGTATGACTTGTTTGTACAGTTTGTTTGCTTGTGTGGCTGAATGGTATGACCTGATGACATGTACGGTTATATTGCCAGTATGATACAAAGTAGAGTTTATATGGTGTGGGGAGAATGGTTTAGTTGTATGTTTAGTTAGTATGAGAGGGGCAGAATGCTCAGCTGGTATGGTTGGTTAGTATGAGCGGAATGGGTTAATATGGGTATCGTAGATGGTCAAATTATTATTATTGATCTTATGATATCATGGTTGGAATATTTGATTGTTTCGTCAGCTCGTATGGCTTGTTTATATGTGTAACTGGTAAAGTTAGATGGGCTGAAATGGTAGTCAATATTGTTGACTATTATTATTGATCATTAAGTCTGAGGTATGGTTGTGGATATGGACCGTATTCTTAATAGCATGAATGAGACAAGCTAATGTCATGGTGGAAGATATATCTGTTTAGTATTCAGTACAATTCGATATGGCTGTTAAGTAAGGCTGGAAGGGGGTGACGTAAAGAGGGGTCTGTTGATGACTAGAGTATGAAGGTTGAATTTCGAGATAAATAAAAAAATATATTTATAATTCTTATAAGATGATTGGGTTAGGTTATCTTAGGTAAGGTAAAGTTAGGCTAGGTGAAGGAAGGTAAGATTTTCTTAGGTTAAACGAAGTGGGTACTGAACAGTTTGATTATATGATGGTGAGGTGGAAAAAAAAATTACAAGCATTACATTACACAGGAGTAGGAAATATAGGTTTTTCTATGTTCAACATATAAGTCCCTAGATATTTAAGTCTGGGATATTAAAAAAAAATATATTATATTTCAATAAAAATCGAAAACGTCCAAATATTCAACGTTCGTAATATATAACCCTTGCCATATATTTTCTAAAACAGTATTTTTATATGCTTATAAAAATCCAATATGGTACTTGTCATAGTAACGTTATCATATATTCTGATGACATATTCTTATCTGCCTGAAAAAAGAGATTCCATAGACTCGTCACTCGCTACATTTTAAGTTTAATAAAAATACTTTTAAAATACTTAAAAATAAAACTATATAAATTACATTGTAAGTTAAATCAAAATAATAAAAAAAAATTTAAAAATAATTAAGCAAAAATTATTGATCAAAATACTTAAATAAAATTTGATATACTTATAAAAACATAAAACTTTTATTTAAATAATATATACACAAGTTATATCAAAATAATTCAAAAAATTAAAAATTGAAAACAATACAATAAAAAATTATTTATTACAAATTCTTAAAATAAATTTGAGTTACTTAAAATATTATATAAGAAATAAAAATTATACAATAAAAATATATATTTAATAATCATATAATCATATAATAATTATATAAATATCATTAAATAATACACGTAAGTTAAACAAAAAAAACTTAAAAAACTTATAGACTAAAAACACTTAAAAGATGATATAAGAAATAAAAATTATATAATAAAAAATATATACTTAAACATTTATTGATTTGTATATAAACTTTTAAAAAATTATTCATATGTAAATGATATACATTAAAAATTATATAATAAAAAATAAACATATAATGACTTTAATCAGAAACAAGATATTATTTATTCTGCTCCATGTTATATACTACTTATAAACTCTTGTGCCAGTGCATGTCGCGATAGCCGAGTGTAAGGCGTGAGTTTGGCGACCTCAAGTCCGGCAGTTCAATCCCGCACCATTCCAGACTGTATTTTGGGTTCTATACAAAGCCGATCGACTAATCGATCGACACCAGCGCTCCTAGTGGCTTGTCAGAACCAATATGGCGGCCAATGCCAGAACTGATGAGGGGAAGCAAATGAGAAACCAAAATGCGGCCACCATGGAAATGTAAACAAATATGGCAGCCTCCAGTAATAAAGATGGCGGCCTCCAGCAACAATGATGGTCTCCAATAACAGCCGAATGGGAGAGAACGGCAGAATTTGAGAACAAGGAAAGATAATGAGGGGGAGAAAAGAATGTAAAAGATAAAAACCACCAAGATGGTGGTCCAATATGGCGGTATAGTGGCTACAAATATGGCGACGTACTGGCTAACAAATAGCGGATCCGTTACCGGAATGGTAGAGCAGGAAGTCCATTATCCAAGATGGCTGTCGGTGCCTTCAGCCGAAGCCGTTTGTCCTCAGAGTAACTAAATACCACTACTGACATCACTCTCGTTCGTATGCTTTTTCTCCAGCAGCTACAAATCAAAGCGCGGTTATTGAGCTTGATCGACGACAATGCCAGACAGACCATTACTCTCTCGGACCGTGCCTCCGGAACGTACCCTAATTTGTAGTTATAATTAACGTCCGACGTAGGGACAGGAGCTAAGTGTGTCTCAGGGTGAGGCCCCTTACACACAAGGGAGGGAGTTCATGCAAGGAGGCATGCATTGCAGCAGTGACTTCTCAAGTCATGGCCACGATTGGATCCATGGCCCCCTCCCTGAGTGTACTTAGAGTTAAAATATGACTAACAACAAAGAGATAAAACCAGCATAGACACGTAATAACCCTCACATCTGGAAATAACTCAACATTCTTATATCTATTATTATAAAATGCTACAGGAAGAATGCGGGGTAGGTACCATGCTCTTTATTAATAGATTGTGAAAGTCTAGTAAAAATGGGACTGGCTTCTTTCTTTATTTGGTTGACGCTGGTTTAACCAGATTAATGCATACACATCATTAAGGTGAGGAAAAACTTAAAAAGTAAACGAGGTTAACATGCTCGCCCGTTTGGCTAGGGTAATTGCTGGCGGGCAATATACATGCTGCAACAATAACGAATATTGAATACGCCTATGATTTATGCGCATCTTGTGTAAGTTTCAATGTAATTAACAGCAGGCAAGACACTGTAATAAGTGAGCTGTAACAGAATACTGACATCCCGCCGAGCTCTCCCAGCTATATATGTACGCACCTGACTCCTTTTCCCGCGAACTACGTGCCTAAAGCGTAATGGACCAACAACGAGGGCAGACAAGGATGATCGAGAACCCTCTACACCTAATATACGTTTTTTTTTCCAACCGATCAAACATAAACTCTGTTTTGGCGCAAAACAATCCCCATAAGATTTAGCATACTGCAACCCGCCAAGCACTACTGCTGTTCAGGTAGAAGCACAAGCAGGCGATGCACCCTCTGTGTACCTTCGTCCACTGACTGTTGATTAAAGCAGAATTCTTTTTTTTTTTTCCTCTTGCACACGGGCTGTGGAACGAAAACCACATCACTTTAAGATGACAGGCTAAATATTCATGACGACATCATGTAAAACAAGATGCGTATAGAGATAACAAATGTGACATGGGACACACAATATCACTCATTAAGATATGACATAATGGTTTAGCTGTTACTGCTGAGACCATTATATTCAAAACGCGATTATATACAGATACGCTGTAATCCAACACAATATTGTAAGAACACTTAATAATATAAAGTAATCAAACAATGATGTTCTCATAAAAATCTGCCCGAAGTAGAAAATATTTTAAAGAAAATCAACCATTTATTTTCTACTGATTACGATTTGTTTTTTACATCGTAATGATATAAATGCATGCGTATATAAACAAGTCTCTATTACGGTGTAGGACCTATTTCAAATATTGAAATTAATCAGAATTCGTTTATTAATTTTATTTAATCATGGTATATATATATATATATATATTTAAATTGGGCTCCAAATATATTAACTAGTTACTGAAAATCACTTCTTGCTTTGCACAGATGTAGCACATCAAAATATTTTATTATTATTGTGTAATGCTGGAATACAGGTGAGATACATTGTAAAGCAGGTTCTGAAATATGTGTTAAAACAGGTGCCTATAATATGCACCTACCAGAAACCTCCAGTGCGTGCATGTTTGCGACTTACTTTTACGTGATGGACTTGAAGTGGTAAGCTGTAGGTATTATTCAGTAACAATCTGTGGCCATTCATTTCTTTTATTTATTTCAGTCACTTTTCTCTGAGATACACCTTAACATGGATATCTCATTTTATTACTTTTGTTGATATAATTTTATTATGTTGTATTATTCATATAATTTAGTGCAATCTGTGAGTTGGCAAATTACAATGAACTACAGATGTAGTAGCTATGGGTTTGAGTCCCTTGTATAGCAAACTTATTGCATGTAATTTTACCTGGATGTAGTCCTTAACGGCCTTCTTAGAATAACATTAATATTTGCTAATGCAATTTAAATGTGACTGTAATTTAGATTTCGTAAACGTTATCGAATGTACCATTAATTTTAACTTCCATGTATGTAACAAGAATAATTACATTTGTTTGTTGTAATATACCATAAATATATCAAAGAAATCTGTCTCGGTCCTTGAGATCACTTTTTAAGAATGAAATAGGGAAGGATATAATGCAAAATTGTGGTTCGCAGTGCCTAATATGTGTACATAATGAAACAAAGGGAGAAAATAGTAATCTCTCCAGTTACAAAGTACATCAAATAAAGATACTAAATTTTTAGCGTGTATTGAAATTTACTTATCTCCTTTGCACCTTGTGTTTTTATGTTTAAGCTTTTTAATTGGTCGAGAGTGGTTTGTTACACCAGGTGTCTTAATGCTCTCAGAAATGTTACTGTATTTTTTTAGAGATCAAATACATGTGATTTGAAACAGTTGAATTATGGATATTTACAATATTTATTTTCTCATATTTATCCTTAAATATAAATACTGTTTATATAGAAAAAATCATCAGTTGGATAATGTAATAGACAATGACCTAACCACAAGAGAGTTATTCAAACTAAAACAGGATAAAGTATGAACTAGCGACATAAGTACATGCCACGTAAATTAAAATTAAATTCAGAAGACAACAGAGCTGTTCATTTAAAAATCAAACTCCTCCTGAGATTTCTACCACCAAAACTTTCGGGTTTGCGAACATTTGGTGGAGGCGTTACATGTAAATAATGCTGTAAATTACTTTTAATCACTTAATACGTACTTCCTCGCATGTAAAGTTAAAAGAAAGACAGCCCATCTTGTTTTTACTGTGTAGGTTACAACCCCACAGGTAAAATACTCGATTGGTATCTGGGAGAAGTCTATTGAAAATCGGCCCGGCGTGCCTAATTAACCTCGACAGATAAGTGTGATGTGGAACAGGGAACGAAAACCTATCGTCAGCCAAGCAGATTTTGCAGGAAAATTTAAAATTTGGGATCAGGATAGAGACAATAGATTTTCAAGTGGCGAGAAAATCATACAGCGTGTTTCGGAAACATTTGATCAAAATGTGGCAGGGCATTGCTGAAGTGAAAAGAAGAAATGTTATGTATGGCACCCATGGCCCACCTCAAATAATAGTGGCGGTAGATGCCCTTAACGGCGGAATCCGAAAAACATATTATGTAGGATATAAGGAAAAGTACATGCGTTAGAGGACCAAAATTCGATATAAGAATTAATGAAACAAAGATCGTGGATAAAATACTCACCCCTATCAAGTAAAAAAGAGTAGTTTGCTCCCAGTCACTAGAAAACCTTTGTTAGATTGAGGTAAAATTGATGTTTGATGTCATTGTATTAAGCAGTACGTCGTAGTTATACCAAAAAGTAACACATGTTGCAACTCTCTAGGACCCACACAAAGGGTTCAGTTGAAGCAATAATATGGCCTGGTAGGTAGGTAACTCATCTACACCCGGAGGTAAATGAATGCTGGTAGTAATACGGCGCCTCACGCTGAATAATCCAAGAGCAATAAGAGGCAGTAAAAAAATGACAATTAGTAAATGTACGACACCGATGGTTGTTTGTGTGGTGGCACATTAAGAAGCACGAGGGGGGGGAGTCGGGGTGTGCTTAAGTGAGGGTAGTGATGAAGACACTGACATTCTACCGGGAAACATTAACTTAGTGATACTACAGTGAGTGATTTGTATACCTGTCTCGGGTTTGCAATAGTTTACTCACGTTGTTGAAAGTCATAGCGGTTTACTTCACTCCCGCAGTCCCCAGCTACACTACTGGAAGAGGGGGGCATGATATCGTAATGACGTACATGGTGTTGGTGTCGGGAGAAACTAGAGGGAACGGAAGCCAATCTGTATGTTGTGGCGGTATTTATGGGGCAAGACATTTGACAGGGATTAACCCACCAAAAGCATTCTCCCCTCAATAACACCACAAGAAAGGAAATGCACGAGGGCCAGGTTGCTGTGGGATTGTGTATAATTAAATGTTAGTAAAGAATAGTTAAAGGCCTAAAACAAAATTCAGTTTCTTACGAAAATATTCCACCCAAAAAACAAACAAATACATGGTATGTATCAGTAAAGACTCAATTTTATGTAACCGAGGAGTTAGGTATAGCTACCATGTTCATAAAAAAAACGAAACAATTTTATATCATATGACATCGTAAATTTATAACTTTACTCAAAAGATATTATCATTTTTCAAGAAATAGTCATTAAAAGTTTCAAGAACTACAACAAAGCCTATAACAGATATATATATATATATATATATACTTTTATTGAGTTTTTTATTTTTGGTTTACACATGTATTTTTCTTATATTTTAATTATTTATTTATTTATTAGTATGCCTTTTTGGAAATATTATTATTTTATATTACTATTATTATATTAGTTCGGGATCCAGTATTAAATTTAAATTTCATAGTTCATTTATCGTTAGTGGCCATTTTGGTCGAGAAAAATGACACACACACACTACATTGCCTTTCTCTTTTCTAGACTTTCAAAACCAAATTATTTAATGATTGGTACTGTCACTCGGGAATCTTCGAAAATTAATAAACAAAGGTACTTCAATAGTTTTCAAATCTCGAAGGTCAGTCCAATTCGATGGTTAGTAGCGCAGCACGCGCATGGGCAATAAAATGAAACAAATTCGGCCTGGAGATGCACGAACAGCAGATCAGGAACACATCTCTGTTCGGGATGTTCCCGACAACAGGAAACTAATTTATGAAGAAAGGACGGCGAGGAAAACTCTCCAAGTACGACCACGCCTCAACTCCGAAGCCACATAATTCAGGCCGTTTTCTTAGGCCCATGATATTGAATCGCTAAGTGACAATTTAATAGAATAATTAGCGAGTGCCGTGACAACAAGAAAGAACAAAATGCGACACGGAAAATAAGTTACACAATAAACGTACATTTCGCGGTAAACGAGGTGTTTTCACATCAGGATGGAGAGATTACAAAATGGAAAAGAAAAGTAAGATGTCACAGGTCGTTCATGTTGGTGAAGAAGGCGGAAGTGACGTACCGGAAGTCATAAGAGAGTAAGACCAATTCGAGAGGACATGCACCAGCATTAATCAAGTTACACTTCACGACTTCTAAAACTTATTACATTTAAAGAAAACAGAATTATAAATGTAACAGAATTAGTTATTAATTTTCAAATTCACCACATTATACAAAATACTAATATTATAGAGAGTAAAAACTCATTTTTTTAATACTTGTCAATCTTTGACATACTGGTTGACATAGCTAAAAAATGTATTTTGTCAACAAAACGGAATTTCCAAGCTCAGATAAATGTTACATTAGAAAACAAAATATTATTAAAGTCTTTAAAATCCAAAGAATATTGATGATAGTTAATACACCATTCACTTATTTATCCAATTAAATACTTGACATAAGTATCATAAATTATTTTTACATAAAATTCAAAATAGGTTTCCAAAAAAATTAATTGCTTTTCTGAGCAAAACTGAAATATACACATGAGTCATAACAATAAAACAAGATACAATTATATAAATGAAATGGTTAACGAATAAGTTTCCACAGTAACTAGTACTTAACAAGTAGTTTATACTTTACCAATACGTGGACAGAAAATGGGATAACCGAAACTTAATTTCGCGGTTTTAACGATTCCTAAAAACGGAATCCGAGTTGCAGACTCACACAAAAACAATAAATGAGCAAATTAGGAGGTATAGGCCTCCAAGGCGGCGCAATGATTGTACAGTCAACGATATCCTGCACGCCAGCCCAACAATAATACATTCGGAAACGTCAGACAGAGCGACTACGATAAACGGGTACGTTTTTGAGACGAGGTGGACCAGGTCAACAGAGGAGCGTTTGAACCACACGTTTAGAAGAGGCTGACTAGGAGAGTGCAAAGGGAAACCTTTCTACTAGCATCCTTGCTATCTCACATGCAATGGATGTATCGGATGCGACAGTACGGCCCGTACTACACGAACAGCTGCTGCGACCGTACAGTGTGCGAAAAGTGCAAGCTTTACAGCCAGCGGATTATGCCCCTAGTCGAGATTTTTCCAGCGAATCTTGAATTCGTGTGAAATGGTTCTTGATTTTCCTGCTATTTTTATATTCACATGCGAAACAAAATTCTCACAGAAAGGGTATTTTAATAGCAGAAATAACCGCATCTGTGATGACTCTAACAAATGTGCAACTGAAATGAGGGTCTATCAGAACCGATATTCAATCAGCATTTGGACTGGAATACTTGGCGACTATGTATTGCTGCCTACCCGTTTGGCAGGCTTCCAGTATTGGTATTTTCTGCAGTCCGCATCGTCAGACTTACTGGAGAATGTTCCACTAGCAGTTAGAGAACGGATGTTGCCATAACATCCTGCGCTCCTCCCCATCTCATGAGAATTGTGCGTGGCCATATAAACGCAGCATATCCTGATCGCTGGATAGGATGCAGCGAGCCTGTTACATGACCACCACATTCGCCGGGAAATATAAGGCCTTATAAGTCTAATACGCCATTAGACTTTTGGCTGTGGGGGTTCGTCAAGGCGTTGGTATACGAGACACCTATTGACTCCGAGGAGGACTTACTAGCGAGGTTTATGGTTGCCTGCGATAAGGTACGAGAAACACCAGGTGTCTTTAAAGGGGTACGTCAGTCTCTAGTGCACCACTACACTTACTGCAATGGGGTTGGAGGTGCGTATTTCGAACAGTTGCTAGTATGAAATTGTTTTCCAATAAGAAGCTGTCACATCTGCAACTTCTGTTTTGTTGTACTGACAATTAGTTCCATCTGTGTCCATACCATCCACTACGCACGTAAAATCTTTGAACTCATTTCTACTTGCCAAAAATTTTTTGAAGGCATTACTGCAGTGTCACACAGCTCGCACCGCAATGTATTATCCCTACCCTCTTCTTATTACGTCAAATCAAGACTGGCACATTCACACATTCCGACTACCTGCTAACACATGTGGTTACAGTATCTGCAGAACGGCGAGAGTTAGGCAGTTGCAATTTAGCGTTATGTTTAAGTTTCTACCTCCTTTCTTTGTAATGTGCCGCCAAACACAACTAGACGTCCGTGTAGAACTTTTGCTAATCGTAATCTCTTTGCTGCCTGTTTGTTCTTGGCGATAATTATTTTGTGTGCGACACGGTATTACAGCCAACATGAATTTACCTTCAGGTGTAGGACGTGTAGCCTACCAACCAGGCCTTAGTATTGCTACAATTTGTGTGCGTTTTACAGGAAAACGGTGGGTCCTAGAGAGTGTAACAAACGTGCCTCTCTGGCTATAACGACTTAATGATTAATACGATGCCATCAGTCATTACTTTTACTTCAAGGTACCAAAGTTGTATTTAATAACTGGGTGCAAACTTTTAGTCTTTACGTGGTGGGGGTAAGCACGACGTACCATACCTTCATTTTATCCAAGATAATATTTCGTATACCATATTTTATTCCTCTCACACAAGTAAGTTTCATAATATACCACATAATACCTTACACTTTACGGACTCCGCATTTAAGAGCTTCTACCACGGGTGTCATAATTCAAATATTTTCTTCTTTTCACGTCAGCAATCCGCCGGCACAAGTTTTAAACATAAATTTTTTTTTTCGAAAAATACATGTCCCTACCCATCGACATGGGAGACGGGAGCGGACAATTAAGAAAAAATTAAATATTTCCACTTGTTGGAGACTTTTCTGGTGTTACGTGCGGTGAGCTGCAGTTAAACGTCTTCTAGCGGGGTGCGAGTTTTTAGTGTTTGTTAGTGGGCGCCTTCTGGTTGGCGGACGTCCCAGCAGTTGATTGGACGAGCAGGGCAGGTCGATAGCTGGCTGCGCCGTGGCACATTTATCCGCCACCGCTGGATATCGGGCAGGTTGTCATCTCCCCCTCTCCCCCCCCCCCCCCACCCCTTTCCGCTAACTGAGACGAATCTTACCGACGTTTTCAGATAAAGGCTGTTCAGTCTATAAAGTGAGCACTTTCAAAATTAACCTTCGAAAAAAGTGACTACTCGTACCTGCGTATGTTTTAACGTGCGCACTGAGTGACATGCGCCTAGTAAAACTGGTAACGATGGAGGGAAAATAGTTCCATATTTCACCGCCGAATGAAAAGTGATAAGTAACCACTTGTGGTAACATAAGTTATTTCTTTCACTTTCGGTTTTTTTTTTATGCATCGAAGTGTAAAAATCAGCAGATCTGTGAAATATTTTCTTTCGTGACTATTTCACAGTTTCAACTGACCGGCGCATGAATAAAGTGATAAGGTCCATGGTAATGCTAATTTTACATAAGGCTGAAGAATACACAACATGCATACAAGTATATATTAAGCAGGGCTTTCAAAAATTCTCATTTTACAGTGAACAGACTATATGCGCATTAATGATCCAGCGTCTCAGAAATTTGTCTCTCGACTGTGTCCCTGCTCTGAGCAAAATATTTAGTAGCTGATATAGTCTGTTTGTGGGCATGCACACTTTTTTGAATCGAACGTTCGAAAAATCTCTCCGTGTAATACATGGTTGAAAGTATGCAATGTATCATAATTATTTTATTCATGTGTTAACGCAAACGTGCCATATATTAGGTTAAGTAAAACTTCTATTTTTCTCTAAATTATGATATTTAAATTAACATTCACGTGAATAAAATCACAGCGAAAGTAGGTGCCTAGTAATAAATAGTTCTAATGCAAAATATTAATACGCTGAGTGCGCACGGTTTTGTTTGCAATAGGCGTGGGAATATCGCGAACGTAGATCTTTAGTAGGGCTTCAGAAAAGTACAAAGTGACCGTAAATGGACTATAGAGGCAGTTCACGGTAAAGTAAGCAGTTTCGAACCAAACCTTTGAAAAAACATCACTGTCACAGGTGCATATATGCTATAATACACACTGGCTCCAAATTAAGTTGGTATCAAATTTAAAAAAAATCTTAATACTTGACGTTATAGGCTGTTCACGTTTATTGCGTACTCTGAAATCAACTTTTGGAAAATATCACTGACTCTGCTTGGATATGTTTTAACGGGTTCACTGACTGGCAAACACCCAGTAAAGTTGGCATCGACGGACTGGAAATAGTTCCACGTCTTAACGTCGAATTAAGGTGTTACCTTAACGTTTTTGAATACTGAAATTATTTATTTTTCTTCTGGTTTTTATTCTATTCAGTGAAATACTTGGCAAATTTGCAAAGAAAACTTGTAATTGTAATAATTCCACAGTCTCGCTTGACCGACGCATGAATCCAGTGAACAGGCCCATGGCAATGTTAAGATGATTACACAACGTGGATACAAGTGTGGATGTTAATCAGGGCTTTCTAAAGTGCTCAATATCGCGAACAATCTGCACATTTCCTTTGCGAGTGTGAAGTCGAAGTATATGGCCATTGATGTAAATTGTTTCTTGTTTTATACGGATCAGATTGTGGCCGCGCCAAAAGCAGAGCGCAGCCTATCTGACCTTACTGCGTCCTAAACCAAGGGCGCGGCAAGACAGGTTTTGCATAAACCCAAGCAAAAATCAATCAGAACACAAGACTGGAAGAAAGAAAAAAAAAAAAAAAAAAAAAAAACAATTTTTAGTTAAATGTTTGAAACGATTTGTAATAAAAACAAAGAAGTGTGGTCATGTTCTTTTATAAGTATATCTTACAATTTTTTCATTTCATTCACAATACTACACATGTAATACTTTCTGGTTTATCTTTCTTACATTTCATATTGCATGGTAACATTAGAATATCCTTTCCCATACATAACAAATTAATATTTAAAAACATTTACATAACACCCAGGTTACCCAAAGTATAGATAAAATGCAACCAATTTACGTGCCAATACTTTCATTGATTTTCAGCTAATACTTATACATGTTATATTTACTGGCCATTTTAATAAGTTAAAAAACTGCAAAAACCCATCGGAAAATATATTGATCAGGTGATCCCAATTTACCATAGTTACAAATGGCGGCTATATTTTTTTGTAGCACCTACATTAACCATTGACATTATTACTTCATGTTTAATTCCTACACTAGGAAAAGACCCCATTTTGGTAACACATTACTGGTCATCAAATAAGAATTAAGCTTTAATTTACTCGCAGTCCCCGTTGGATGGGAGCAACTGCTAAGCAACGCCAGCCTTAACTCTGCGAGTAAATTGGATTTTTGTATAAACCCCAAACTTCGTAAAGTTTCTCTTAAAAAAAAATCATAAAATCAAGAAGTTTCACATAGCTCCACTTAATACCATAGGTTGAGACCATAATCAACAATTATTGGTGAGTGTTTACAAATGTTCACCAAAGTTTACAATAGTTTACAGATGTTTGAAAAATGTTTCCAAATGGTCGCAAAAGTTTGCCCGTGGTTCTTAGTGGTTACCAGCACTTTACGTCTTGGTGACGACATAGCCACTAAAACTTGGTTACAAACGTAACAGTATTGAATTTTTAATAAAAGGCCAACTTTCGCCAAATTGTAAACACTTTATAAATTATTTTACGGCCATCATGGCCACTGCCTAACGTCAAAGTGACGTAAATGACCTGTTCGCTTTAGGAGCCTACATTGGTGATTTCAAATAAAGTCTTCTTATCTCATGGTAGAAGCTTGCCCCGTCGATGTTGCTGAACTGACTCAGAGAGCAGCCTGGGGGATGGGGGAGGGGCGGCATTAAATACAACGCACCGCCCACTTGCGCTACCAATCAATTTAATTCCCCCCCCCCCCCCCAAAAAAAAACGCCGTTTTTTCTAGGAAATCGAGGGGTGTTGAAATACTCCAAGGAGAGGAGGATACAAGCAATGCGCAGCCAACGGCTGTTGACTTTAACATTTATTACCATCTATGGTGATCGATGCAGCGGACACCTATTTCCCTTAGGGGGTATGGCACATGAATTTTAAAACACCCAATAAGATTATAGTGCGCTCGTCAACTTCCGTCCTCTTGACCAGGATGCCGGAAGTGAAGTAATGAAACGTCACGTTTTTGTCGGCGCACGCAACCGACCCAGGCTGGTTAACAAAATGGTTGCCGACTGTGCTGCGCCCGCACGGCGAAACACTACAACATCAGTCCGGTGCACGCTCCTTTGCCAGGCCTGGGTGTTACTGCACGTGAAAATTCGGCACGGAGGTTTCCAGTTATTTTCCGGTACCTCAGATATTTTTCGTAGTGACGTGGAGCCGACAAAAACATCACAGTTCTATTTTATCAGTGTTGAACTACTTCGAAAAGTTTTAAAACCTGAAAAAGAACGGCTGTGAATGTTCGTGCGGAACGGGTCGTACGCTGCACAATTCAACAAGTTACCAAGCAGGCAGAGAAAGTACGTTTTCCCCGAAGGAAATGGCGTCGTGGTCCGACCCACTAATTAATTTTTAAGAATGTTCTTACTTATTTGCAAGGTGTAAATTATTCACAGATGTGCCGTGACGGGATCTCAAGATTACGAATTCACATATTAGTGACATATTTACATCCCTATATATTAGATGGTTATGCTTCGGCGGCGCGTGAATGAAACATTCAGTCCAATGGCAATGATAATTCCCATATGGCGGTGGAACGCAAAATGAGAAGCAATGTAGATCTCAAGCAGGGATTTCAAAAAAGCTCAATGAATCATGAACCGCCTATACCAAATTGATTTATTTGGAGAATATATGTTTACGTTGCAAAAATATTTTCTTCGCCCAACCAAACTGCTGTTGCTCGAAACATCCGCATACATTGACTTGTACCAGATAATGTATTGAAAAATAACGTATTGTGTCGGAATCCTATTTTTAATTCGATATTTAAAATAAATATTTAGTAGACTGAGCTATGTTACAAGTACGTAATCAACACATCACACGGTTTTGTGTTAAGTTCCACACCGATCGATGTACATTCAAGTCTATACTTTCTTTAACGTTGACAAAAAATTTTGTTGTCTGGAATCTGACGTTAATAATCCAATCTGTTGGAACAATACAACTGAAGAACTGTTACATTTCCGGCTTTCATTTGGTTCGCTGCCGTTTTATCAATTTATTTGGGAGCGTTAGTTCGCACATAGGCCTCGAGCGTTCGTAGGCTAAACAATTTACGTAAGTTAACAGCGAGGTATTGAGAGCCGATGAGGATGGCCGAGGCGAGTACGGAGTAGCGCTGGAATTAAAGGGCGGGGGAAACGGGAGATCCCCGAGAAAACCCTTCGAACAGAGGCACCGTCCGGCTTGATTCCCACATGCGAAAATACGGGGGTTACCCCGCCGGGAATCGACCCCGTTTCGTATTGGTGGAGGCGAATAATCGATTAAATTTTATTTTAGGTTCTCCTTTTCTCCATTTATTCCAGACTGAGTTGTGGTATTACGTTTATTGACAACAAGAAGATACGAACAAAAATGTAGGAACACACGATTCCAGAGAAGTTTTCAATAGAAGTTGTAGCTCGAAACACGTTTGCCTCAGATCGACGTTCTTACTACAATTTATTAATTTTTGCCCGTTCAGTCACCGTGTCCAAAATTGTGTACACGTTGGAAATGAATGAAAGTTATGACCAGAACTGTACACAACAGGGCACCATTGCCCAGTCTTGCTTGTGACCAATCTTATTTGTGGACTTTTCTATACATATTTGACGTAAATGGTTAATGTCAATATCATCGAACAAGTAGCACGTTGTTCAGTGGCTGCAAAAAAAAAATGCTAAACACAATTAGAGTAGGGGCCTACGTACAAAAAATTACGTGATTGCAACACTGTAATTCGGAAATTGATGTGTGACATAATGGATTAAATAATTACAAGCCTTAGGTGCCTGTCCAATAATCACTCGAGCTCACTGTCGATATGACCTAATCACAGAGTAGATAAGTACACAGAGACAAAATTACATGGCGGTCCCTTTGATGTGGGCTTACAAATTCACTGATTGGCTGCGCGAGGACTAAGAACGGGCCTTGTGTCTGACTGGCTACAGCGTGCTGCGAACTATACCCCATTGGTTGGGCTACCTCGTAGCAAGTAGAATATCAGTTGATTGGCGAACAGCGTTCCGCAATCTAAATGTGAATCAGTGAGAATTTCCCCTGTGTAAATGTGAATCAGTGAGAATTTCCCCTGTGTAAATGTGAATCAGTGAGAATTTCCCCTGTGTAAATGTGAATCAGTGAGAATTTCCCCTGTGTAAATGTGAATCAGTGAGAATTTCCCCTGTGTAAATGTGAATCAGTGAGAATTTCCCCTGTGTAAATCGGTCAACGTCACCTGATTTACTCAAAAGTCGTTTCAGCTAATTTAACTGACGACTCAGTGAAAAATACCAGTTTTCCTTAAGTGACATTTTCTACTTATTCGTCAGCCATTCCATTATCTGATTTTCGGATGATTTGCTTTTTGATTAATGGCTCTGTTAAACATGTTATATCAAATAAAATAACACATGATCGAGTAAAACCGGTAAAATAGTATTTTTTAAATACTGGTTTTGTTACTGTTATAATTCCATTTTATAGGCAACACGAACATTAGTCTTTCATTTCGTTTTACGTCTTTCATTTCATTTTCACATCATTATCATAGCGCCCGGTTTAGAGATTTAAACTACATGAGATGTGGGGAAGAGAGTGAATTTAAACGTAATTTTTGTATTATAAGTCCTAATATTACCAACTCAACTGAAAACCAAAATAAACTGTAGCCTACGACATTTAGAGTTACATATTTTAGCTCCCTGGGAATACAATGATTGTCCTCTTAACAGCCAACATCAACTTCGTATCTCAAACAGCAAGGGAAGTAGCTTGGAGAGAGTAAATGTAGGTTTAAATTCTTAACACTGGAAATGTTTTTAATTGTTTTTTTAATTGCGTTCAATTATACGTCTAGAGGTATTATCGGAAAAACGTTTGTTTTTCTTAATTACTTGGCTAAATTCAGCAAATCCAGTATTATAATTCGCCGCATACAGTTTGCCATATCACTTATTCAATCAGTGAAATTGTGTCATTGAAATAACCAGTTGTTTTCCACCGGTTCTTAGTGGAACCATTTTGCTACTGATTCGAGTAGTTTCGTGATTTTCCACTGGTTCGAATTTAGAGTGTGGCACGTTGCTGGCTAGTAGCGTCATTCTGGTGGCGCGTGAGGCTGGAGTTCGCGATATAAGCGGCTGTCTCCCTTCTGTTTTATGTAGTACTCTGTGGCATTATCTTTATTCGCCAGTCCAAGTAAAGGCTGTCCACGATAAAGTGAGCACTTTAGAAATTAACCCTAGCTAAATATCACTGCCTCTGCCTGCATACGTTTTAATGGGCGCACTGACTGACATTCATCCAGTGAAGATGGTAACGATATATGCAAAGTAGTTCCATATCTTAACGTCGCGTCTGATAAAAAGTGTTAGGTAACCATTTGTGATAACTTAAATTATTACTTTCCCTTTCTGTTTTTTTTATGCATCGAAGTTTATAAATTAGTACAATTGTAAAATATTTATTTTCATAATAATTTCGTAGTGTTATTCTACCGACGTATGAATACAGTGATGAGGCCCATGTCAGAGTTAATTTTACATAAGCCAGAAGAATACACAGCGTACATATAAGTAGATCGTAAGCAACGATTTCAAAAGTGCTCATTTTGCCGTGAACAGCCTTCAAGAATATCTCTTCTCGCAAGAACATACGGCCAGTGAAGTAGATAAAGCCTCGTGTGTACTCGTGGGGTGAGCGAAGAGATTTTTGCGGCTCTCAACATAGGGGACTCGAGAGCCGATGAGGGTGAAGCGAGGTGAGAGCGGAGCAGCGCCGGAATGCAAGGGCGGGGGAAACGGGAGATCTCCGAGAGAAAAAAAAACCGCCGACCAGCCTGCATCGTCCGGCACGATTCCCACTTGCGAAAATCCGGGAGCGACCCAACAGGAATTCGAACCCGGTTTTCGCCCCGTGTGAGAAGCGAGTAGTCTGGCCACTAAACCTCCGCGGCGTCCTCTGCTCGTAGGATTTGGTGTTTATACTGCGGGGTCTGTCTCTTCACGAACATCACGTGACCGTAAAGGCTGTTCACGATAAACTGAGCAATGTCGAATTCAACCTTAGGAAAAAAGTCACTGTCCCTACCTGCATATATTTGAACGGGTGCCCTGATTGACATGGTAACAATGGACATGAAAGAAGTTTTGTATCTTAACGTCGAAAAAAGAGTGTCAGGTAACCATTTCTGTCAACTTAAACTGCTTCTTTCACTTTCTTTTTTTTTAAATTCATCGAAGTGTAACAATGAGCAGATTCGCAAAACATTTTCTTTTGTAATAATTTAGCAGTTGCACTTGGCCGACGCATGAATAAAGTGACAAGGCCCATGGCAATGTTAATTTTGCATAAGGCGAAAGAATACACAATGTACAAACAAGTAGATCTTAAGCAGGTCTTTCAGAAGTGCTCATTCTACCGTGAACAGCCTATATCAATCAAATATATGTCCGTTATACAATCTTTGCAAAAAAAAAAAAAGGGGGCGGGGGAAAGAGGACTAGATATTTTAAAGTAAAATTTCGTAGAGTCTGATATCACCACTAAGATATTCATCCCCGTTTTTGCGAGGGGCTTCCACGTTGCGAGGTTTGACGCTAAATCTGGAACGACCGGAATTGCACACGCTGAAACAACGCGCAGAGTTTGCAGTGGACCTGCTGCACGGGTATTACTCCAGCGATAATCTCCGCGAGCGAAGGCCGCATCACGTTCCTATCCCGTAAGCGCAAGGGGGAATTACCGAAGCAGCCCTCATCTCTCAGCCCGGCGGGCGGTTTTTTTTATTTACGTGCGAGTAAACACGGGACGCAAGCCCACCGCGTGGGGATAAGATGTAATCGAAGGTGGGGCAGACGGACGCACGAGCTCCACATCACACACGCGCGATGAGCCAACTGGAATGCTGCCCGCTTGTAATCTTTCTAAGCACACACCGGAACATTTCCGTGGAACCGGGACGTGATATTTCCCCGCGTAACAACGCAAAAATACAGAGAATTCGCTGAAATATTTTAAGGGAACCTCGTCACATTTGCATACAGCACTATCAAACTTGTTATACAGATAATTATTACAATGTACTTAAATTATTACAATCGTTGTAGAGCCAATGAACAACAAACGAGGCTCGAGTATACAAAGGATTATGGAGTCTAGCTTGTTGCAAAATTTCCGGGTTTCCTGTAATTGTGACAATGTTTGAAATAACTTTTTTACTTTAGAGATGCGTTTAAGTCTCCACGTACTCTGGTGTTACGTAAACAATTTCCAACACATGGCTTAACTTGGTTACCAACGAACGAGTTATTCTGGTCACGGATTCAGCTTAATGGAATTAAATATGAAATTTAATTCGAATTTAACCACAAAGTAACCCTCCGAGCCTCCGCTTCCCAATTGCCAGCATCTCTGAAAAACTGAACATCATTCCCGCTCAGTGGCCTGTAACAAGAGAGCCACTGTGCACTGCCGCACACACACACACACACACACACACACTGTTTAGGGAACTACCCGGTTCACACAAGATCGACACTTATGCCTGCACAGTAAGTAAATAACTATAAGTTTACTATTCGCGGTATCTTCGCACTTTTTGAAACAAACCTTTGAAAAAAAAATCACCCTGGGTCACGTTATTTCCTAAATATGCAATGTCACAATCGTTTTGTAACTCAGTTAAAATGAACGGCATATTTTTTTGGTTGAATTGGAATGTTATTCGTATATTATTCATATATTATAATTAGGGGTACTGAAAGTTCACGAAATGATTCCAAGACGAGTTATATTTCAAAACACTGTACGGTCGTTCACCTATCTTGATTGGCTAAATTACTTTTTGGCACGTGTTGACTTTCTGCACACGAATTACGTAGGAGCCATGTTGATTTTGCCGAATTCTGAGTGGCCCCGGTCAACTATGGAAACGCCTTCCCAAGCAGACAACCACCAATGATAATAGACATACTACTGTTGTGAAGTATTGTGTGTATTGAAGTCTACCGTGTACTTATTTTTTTTTTCCGCGAAAAATCACTATATCTAATTAAAAGGCTTTATTTATAAATTAAATGGATAAAAATAGCGAGAATACATGAGTGTTGGCAACGCTTGAAATAGTTCTAATGCAAATATTATTATAACTGAGGGCGCACGAATGCGGTACGTTGTCCTGTGGCGTGACTCTCCAGATATAGGCTCTGTCCCTATTCCTCTCAAGTATACACATTTCTATCCTTCGCTCCGCCTGTGACGACACCAAGTATATAACAGCGCCGTCCTAATTCTTAGTATAGTACATACAGCTTCTGTACTTGCCACGTACACGAAGTTGCTTACTTGCTGGGCGAATTTGCGTACTTGAAGCGGTCTTCATATTTGTTTGTCCTGTGGTTTGAATTGCACGTTGGATATCGCCAGACTTAAGTTCGACAAGCAACAAATTCCATACATAAAATGTCGTTCTATTGTACGTAAAATGTTTAGCTTAGTCTTTGAGCTTGTGTTTCTCAGGAGTAGCACGCACACACACACACACACACACACACACACGAATGTGTGTAGTAGTTACAAGGTTAGATTTCACAACACCGGTCATGTTATATATAATGTAGTACATATTTGACAACTTAAATGTCCACTGATTCGAATATTGTGAACAGAAATATGAATTTGTTAAAAAAACTTGGATAAACAATTTTCGTTTCGTACTGCCAATGAAATAAATGTTTTAAGTCACAAGTTTGTTGGGAATTTTTTCCATTCATAAATATTTGAAAATATTTACCGTAAATTTGTAATTTGATTACATGATCATATTTAATTTATATTTAGCTTAATATTTTACTTTCAGTTTGTCGATCAATTACTGCTACCTTCAAAGAGAACTTGAGTGTTATTTACTGATAGACGACCGCCTTTATTAAGTTATTACTAATTAATTTTATAAGGTATGACTTGTGATTTTACACAGACATCGTTCAAGCTATGTGTGTTGTCAGTGAACACTTGGAAGAGAGGAGAATTTTCAGAATTCCGAGATCCCAGTATGTTGTTATCATGTTGTGAACATGTCAAAATTGCGTGTCAATACTCCGGGGAAACATTCCTCGCATCTAGAGGACGACAAAATTTTATATGAACATAGGTCCGCAAACGCTTCGTTTCTTTACTACAGCCCGTAACACATAACGTACAGTGTATGACCCGCGGGCTGGATCACGTTACTGTGGAACGCCATCGCAACGTTCGTTTGCATGATACACGACACCTCACACTACGACGCTATACATTGAACAGTAGGAACTGCGCAGGAAGTAGTTACATACATGTGAAAGCTTATATCAGCACTAGAGGAAATGTTCTAAATGTCCTCCATCAGCACGAACACATGCACCAACCCGCCTTTGCATGGACATCCAGATGCGTTGATGAATCCTAGGAAAATTCCTGCTTGTTTCTCAACTCGCCACAATACGGTTGCGGAGTGCGCTGGGTTTGCATACACACGAGCCTTTAAATGTCACCACAAATAACAGTCTAGTGAATTCAAATCAGGGCTCCTCGGAGACTGGTGTGTGGGGCTGCCAATTACAGCTGCGGTGGCATTCCACAGTAAGATGATCCAGCCCGCGAGCCATACACCGTACGTTATGTAATACGGGCTGTTGTGAAGACACGAAGCGTTTGCGGACCTAATGTTCATATAGCATTTTTACATCCTCCAGATGTGAGGAATGTTTCCCCGAAGTATTGACATGCAATTTTGCAACATTCTATATATGTATGCTCAAGCAAGATCTTAACATATTACGTGAAAGCTTTTTAATTTTCTTTGGCTATCAGATGCATTCTGTATAAGAAGACATTTCCTACTCGACTGGGCCAATTAAAATGATGTTGTGCTGACACTGCACGTTCGTGATTGGCTGGTAGACACCAAAGACGCGTGCGGGTTAAAACCATCCAACGGCGATATTGGTTCTGAACTAACATGTTTTGGATTACAACCTGTCGTGGAATCTTTCAGCGAAAAACAGCTGACCCTACATATATGTAATCTCCAAATAACAAACCACACATATGGAAAAAAAAAATAGTAATGTAAAGAAATATTTCAATATTTTTAATGTATATGATATATAAGGATAGGTATTTTTGAGAAAATATTTATGGCCATGATATATTTCAATATCTTACGTCCACAGCCACGACATCCTTTGGTTATTGGCCACGTGTCTACGTGAGAAGACATGTTCCTATTTGACTGGGCCAATTAGAATAAAGTACCTTGGTACTGAACGTCCATGATTCGCGGACAGACACTTGAGGCACGTGACATTAAAAATCATCCAACCACGAAAGTGCGTAAGTTTTGAACAGAAGTGTTTTGGAGTACAACTGGTCTAGAAATCTTCGCGAAAAACAATTTTTCCTAATGGTATGCGGTAGCACACTGCATTAGTTTACGTTGTAAAGTGTTTCGTTTGTATAACTTCGTGTTTTTACTATAGCTGCAACAAAACAAATAATTTCGGATATGACATAGTAATATTTAAAAAATATAAAGTATAAAAATATTTTATTCGGGGAAAGTTGCGTCGCATACAAGTTGACACTGTTTAGTACAATTTTAAATTTATTAATTTTTTCGGTATCCAATAACCACATTCTATATCACTGCTATTGTTTGTTACACTGAACTATTTTCCTGGCAATGAGTATTCTTTATTATCTTCTTTGCATTTATTTGCAGTTTCTCTCCATCTGTTTTTATTCAAGTCTTTTATTTCCTTCTTTTGTTCTTAAGGACGTTTCCACGTGTCTACCATTTTTAATGCAAAGTGACAAAAAATAATTTAATGTAGTCTAAATTTTTCCTCATGACCATGCAATTTACGTGTGTGTAGGTACTATAACAACAAAGCACCCATTACGGTCGCAGATCCCTAAACCTCACGCACTAATAAAGATTGTCAGTAGAGTTTCCAAATACCCAAATTAAGCTTACGTAGCGTGGATGTAGCGCGCGGTCGTATTTGGTTGGTTCCATAAATACTTCCTCTGAATATATTCTACGACTATTTCATGTGCTGTTTGGTTACCAAGAAACGATTTAATCTCCACCCACCACGCACACTTCCTGCTGGGCTTCCACTGGAGTAAAGTGGGACGGCCTATGTGCACTTGTCAAAAGTGTACGACCTCCACTCACGATTTCGATATAGCCTTTTAACTGCAAACTGGGCACTTTTGGAAGCCCTTCTTAAGATCTACTCGTATGCATATTGCGTATTCTTCCGCTCTATGGAAAATTTATATTTGCATGGGCCTCGTCGCTTCATTCATGCGTCGGTCAAGGGTAACTGTGAAATTGGTATAAGAGAAAATATTTTACCTTTTTTCTTATTGTTACACTTACATGTATTAAAACCACAGAGTTTCAAAGAAAACATTTCGGCATTCAAAAATGTTTACTTAAAACATTTAATTCAACGTTAAGACATGGAACTACTTTTCCCCCCGTTGGTGCAAACTTTACTGGGCTCAAGACAGTTAGTGTTAGCGTTAAAATATACGCAGGTAAGGTCAGTGGCATTTTTCAAAGGTTGATTTGAAAAGTGCTAACTTTGCCGTGAACACCCTTTACCCAAAAAAATCTATAATTTTTGTTGTTTTCGAGTAGAACCTTACAGAATAGGTATATTACCAAAACAGTTTGCGACGCAGAAAATTTGAACGATGCAACATAGAACAGCGAAAAGCTATGTTGCGCCTTAATTTGCGCTTCATACAGTCTGGTTCTTTATAGGCTGTTCACCGTAAAGCGAGTACTTTCGAGGCTCTAGTTACTTTTTCCTTTCAGGCATTTTTCTATCCTTTAACCACCTTTGCAAATAAATATCGCCACGTAAGTAATAAACACATAGTGTATATTCCATCGCACACAGAAATTAATGTCTAAGGCTAAAATAAAATATATTTATTGATTATTATTCCAAATCAAAGGGCTTTCAAATGTGCTCACTTTACGGTGAATAGCATCTACTCTAGAGGTTGTATAATTTTTACGAATTTTCACGTGATTAATACAATCTCGTTTTGAATATTAAATCTTTTGTGCTCTATTCATAGAGGTACGATAAATACATTTTATGTGATGCCTCATATCAGGCGATGACTAATTTGTCTCACTACAGAGTATCTAGGAGTAGAGAGGCGAACAAGCCATTTATATCGTGAGTTCTGGTCGCACACGCCATCAAAATGGCGTTACTACGCAGCGACATAGTTCGCCAATCAGCGGCTGGTATCCTGCTAGCCCGGAGGAAGCCCAGCCAATAAGGAATCTTCGGCAGCACGTTGTAGCTAATCAGACACAAGGCCCGTTCCCAAAGTCTCGCGGAGTCAACCAGCGAATGTACCTGCTCACATTAAAGGAACCGCCACGCTTCTTTTCCCCACTTCTGTATATCTACCTGTTCTGCGATCACTACTTACCCGCTTCTCGCACCCAATAAAATGTTCGCATGGCGCACAAAATTGTGGGTATCAGAAGGGACAATTGATTCTCGCCCAAATATATCGACGTATCGCCGGTCCCCAAAAAATTCATTATTTTTGAGACAGTGAGTTACATGTATAGGCTATTCACGGTAAAATTAGCACTTTTGAATGCCCTGCTTGAGATCTACTTGTATGCACGTAGTGTATTCTTTGCCTTATGTAAGACTAACATTATCATGGGTCTCGTTACTTTATTCATGCGTCGGTCAAGTGAAACTCGGAAATTTTTAGAAAAATAAGTATTTTACATAACTGCTAATTTTAACACTTCGATGGATAAAAAAAAAAGAAATCGAAAGAAATAATTTTAACTATCACAAATAGTTACCTAGAACTTTTTATTTGACGTTAAGATATGGCACTACTGTCCATAAATCGTTACCAACTTTACTGGGCGCATGTCACTTAGGGCGCCCGTTAAAATATATGCAGGTAGGAGCAGTGACTTCTTTCTGACGTTGATTTAAAAAGTGCTCAATTTATCGTGAACAGCCTCCACTGCGAAAATTACCAACTACGGCCCCAACTTGACTGCGAGCTGCGCTACAACTGACGTCCTGTTAGCTAGCTCGACCACCTGCTTGCCTTACCTACACTGCACGACGCAATATCGGGCCAAGCATACTTCCCCTGGAATTGGAAATACGCATGAACTTTTACCTTGACTGGAACTGCGATGCACACGATGGACGATATACTGCCGAGCCGCGGCAGACCGTCATGCAGTAAGGCAGCTGTTAATCTGAGCGGCCCGGGAAACATGGTTCTGTGACCTGCCACCTTGGGCGCTAGTGTAGCGGAAGTGGTGTGTACCAGCGTGCAATGCGTCGTATAGATGGCACAACCAAGACCTTACTTCGTGGAAATGAACTCCTCCTGGAAGGTGCCGATGTTTGCCATTGGCTAATTTAAAAATCGACTGTTTGTCTTAAAAGTAGTGGGGTGTTTCCACACCCCAATCTTGTACTATAAATTGAACCCGCAGCCGACTAGTCGCCAGAGACTCGGCTGCTGGTTTCCAGACAAGCATTTCACATCATGTTGTAGGGCTCATATTCTCCAGGGTAAACGTAGAAAAATGGACTTCTTGCCCGTCCATGTAGCTGGTAGAAATTATCCTCCTAGGCCTAGACTAATTATTGGAGATGGTTATTTAATTTATTAAAAATTAGTAAGAAAAGGCTGTTAATTTTAAGAATAGTTTTGCTTCAGTCTTAGTTTTTGTAACCAAGGTAGGTTTAAGAAAATGCTGTTTCAGCTTTGGTGAACGTTGGTAACCAACGTCACGCATTAAAATATTTATTTAAAAAATATATAGTCTTTTCCAGTTTTGCTTTGTCCTGAAAGGAAGTAACATAGAAATAAATTTTAAGTATAGTAAGTAGAAGGAATACTTAGCGTTATACTTAAAAGGAGATTAATCTCTTACACGATTTTAACAAACCTTTTTGGATTACGCCTGAATGTAAAAGTGTTAATTAGCGTGCTGTGCCATGAGAGATTTTAAAGGCGTTGCTATACTTAATTAACACTAAAAGTTGTGATTTTTAGCCTTATGAAAAGTATTAAATCATCATGCTGTGTCATGATATTAAATGGCTGATTTTAATCTTGCTTTGTCTAGCTTGGAAGTTTACTTTCTATAACAGTAACTTTTATTAATAGACAAAAATGTACTCAGTTTTAATGAATGAGGAGTGTGTGGAGTTGGATAGTCAAAGGAATTTCTGTAAAAGTGTATTTTGCGGAAGTAGAGTTTGTGAATATTGGTGTTTTTGCATGGTTAGTACAGTGTTTATATGAATACAGTTTTCAAATACAAAGGCTTCTCCCATACAGTGTGCGTGTTTCTAATTTATAGGGATACTGTGAATTTTAACAGTTCTCAAAGTTTTGTTTGTTTTGTTTCATACGACTGGTGGTATTCTTGGTTCCGTGGCGTTTCTCGTGTCGTCCTGGTCGCAGGATGTAGCGAGCCCCACATTTTATATTTGAACAAAATTTCGTTCCCTTTGTAGACATTACAAGAATAGTCTATCCGAGGTTAATTCAAAGTTTTCTGAATGCCTTGTAAAGTTCTACTTTCAGTCTCCTCATGCAACGAAAGCTTAACCGAGTCTAGAAAATTAGGCTGAAGGGTAACGCACCGCATTCGTGCGCATTCAGTTTAATAATATTTGACACCAGAGCTATTTATTACCAGCCATTTCCAACGCACCTATTTTCTTCTTGTGTTCATTAATACTATTTATACATAATATATTATTATGCAGAGGCAAAACACAAGTAAAATTTCAATTTAAAAAATAATAATATCTTATTACGTTAACACAAGTATAAAACGCTTGCGATACACGACATATTTAGGAAACATCAAATATGTCATGCGCGGGCTATTTTTTCAAAGGTTTGAACTAAAAAGTGCGAAGAAACCGTGACTAAACAAAAACTGAATATTTACGCGGAGGCTAGTCTTCAATATCATACGTGAACACCTGCAGTCTACCTTTAGCTATTTGCCGTCTCTTTTGTGTAAGTAAATTACTGACTGCTACATGAGTGAACAAATCAGAATTACGTTTATCCAATACTGACTCTCCATGATTTGCAGACACACAGGTAAGATGTGTAATATTTCAAATGATCCAATCACGAAAGTTGTTTTGAAGTAAAGTGTTTTTGAGCACACCTTGTCCTGAAATATTTTCCCAAAAAGCAGGTTCCCTTAACTATAAGTAGTCTTTTATCGCGCAAAATGAATTTGGAGAACATTGTTGTTCATTATGGCATATCAAATCCCAATTTTAGTGTTTTGGGACGTAGAAATTAAATTAATGAAATGGTTCCTAAAAATTTAACAAGGGTGATTGAAATGTCATGTCTTAATAAATTTTACGTCATGTATAGCAAATTAGTTTTACATAAAATCGTAGACTGCTACAAATGAAAAATAACAAAAAAAATTCCTTATTTGAAGGTATTTTCAAAAATTTGCCGAAATATTTCATGAAGTGATTGTAAATAATTATTGAAGTAACTTACGGTATCTTATTTCAGTCTGAATTATTTTATTTCGGAAAGAGAGTTACTTTTTGTCATTTGTATGTCACGGAAACCCCGAAATTGTGATAGATTGGCATAGAATTATGCGAAACATTTACTTGCAAAATTTATTTCGTGTACAGGAATATTACCTGCAAATAATGTATGCAAGTTGAACATTATTTCGTAGAGAACTGAAATTATGAAATGTATTTTCGTGACGAGTGATGGTAACATTCTACAGCACGCCTGCCGTTCTCTTACGGTGATTGGCCCGAGTGTCCTTGTGAGAATACACTGTGGTATTTGACTGGGTCAAGCAGAATGAGGTTACACCGGTATAAACTGTTTACGGTAAAATTATCATTTTAGAAAGGCATGCTTAAGATCTATTTGTATGCACTTTGTGTATTACTCCAACATAGGTAAAATTAACATGGGCCTCAAAACTTTATTCGTGCGTCAGTCAAATGTAATTGTAATGATTGGAAAAGTTAATTTTTTACAAATCTACTCATTTTTACTCTTTGGTCTATTACAAAATACAGAAAGCGAAAGAAATAATTTCAGTTATCATAAATGGTTACCTAACACATGTTATTCTACTTTAATATACGGAACTACTTTCCATCCATCATTACCAACTTTACTGGGCGCATGCTACTCAGTGCGCCCGTTAAAATATTTGCAGGAATGGGAAGTGACATTTTTCTAATGTTGATTTCAAAAGCGCTCACTGTATGGCGAACAGCCTTTAACTGGAATCCGTAGGTGAGCACGTGAGGCGCTTAATATTTAAGACCATCGAATTTAAGAAATGGATACAAGCCCAAGTGTTTTTCCACTGCATTTATCGTAATAGACTGATGCTTGAGAATGTGTATTCTTCGTGCGTAGTATGAACAGGGGCGTGTGGTGATCCGTTTCAAGGTAGACTGGCGTTAGCTCTGTGCTGTACACGGTTTCTTGGTAGTTTACAATTCCACGACTGAAACGTAACTCAGCGTTTGAAGCCACAGGACACGTGTAAGGGTTCGTTGCCTGCTCGTTGTGAATGGTAGAAATGCATTAAGTTGTCCTAAGCTCCATAGTGGTTATTGATTCCTGCTGCCTGCACCGAGAATGTACAGCAGTGAGCAAGCAACAGCTCACCATGCAACAGTTCACCACATGCCACTGAGTATGATTATGTACGTTCGGTCGTAATGTAATTTAAATCGAAGCTGTGTGGCTGTGGCTGGAGGTCAACGGCTCGACTTGGACGAGCTCGGAACTCTACAGCTCGACCCAGGGGTGCTCGGAAGCCTTCGGTTTGGGATTTTCGAACGTATCGGAAGGTACTCGACAGTTACGCCAACTTACCCTTCAAGCATATGTGTCTGTTTCTGGCAACCATATAGGTTTTATATGCATAGGGTATGACAAATCCTAAATCTAAATTTGTTGTCCTATTTATAAATAATTTTAACGAAAAAAAAATATTTAACAGGTTTTATTTTAATTTGTACCGAAATTCTTTATAAAGTAGAATGTAATCATACCAAAGACTCTCATTCAGTCACCTGATATTCGGTATCTTCTCTTGATGTCTAATTAGTATGAGATATCAGAATCTACACGTTATTCACTGCGACGCCTGTTTTGTAGACATAAATATGTTACTAAAATATTTTGCTGTGTTTGTACATGTGACCAATCCGAGCCCATTATACGAGTAGCGACTGTCTGCACAAGTATGTCACAATCATCGTATGGATCAGCATCTACCAACTCTTTTATAGACATAACAGATTATAATTTAAATATCAGTACTGCTAGGCCCATAAGAATTAAAATGCACAATGGCAGCTCGGGTAATCGTTAGCCTTATCTTTCGTGCTCTTCTAAAGCATCAGTACTTCTGTCCATCCCAATACTTCTCAAGCATCGCCAATCTGCTGTAATCATCACCATTCCTCACAAATCTTCCTCTGAAATCCTCAGCAAACCTCACCAATACTTAGATATCCTCTGCTGCAATTCTCACGAATCCTCCATAATCCTCAGCAATTCTCATCACCATTCCTCGGTAATCCTCCTCCGCAATCCTCACAAATCCTCAGTAATCCTCCTCTGCAATCCTCTTCCACAATTCTCCTCAACAATTCTCATCAATCCTCACTAATCCTCCTACGCTGTCTTCAACAATCCTCGCCAATTCTCGCCAATACTCAATAATCCTCCTCCACAATACTCCACAGCAATCCTCCTTCACAATCCTCCTCTACAAACCTTAGCAATCTTCGGCTATCCTCACCAATCCTCTGCAGTCCTCACAAATCCACAGATATTCTCGGCAATCCTCACAAGTCCTCCACAATCCTTTGCAATCCTCACCAATCCTCAGCTATGCTTAAAAATTCTCCTCTCCAACCCTCAACAATGCTCAACAACCCTCCTCACAAATCCTCACAAATCCTTACCAATCCCCACCAATTCTGAGCAATCCACCTCACCAAACCTTACAAATACTAGCCAAACATCCTCACCAATCCTCCTCAGCAATATTCGGCAATTGTTCGATCAATCCCGATCCCTCGATCTATCCTTCGAACAATCCTTCAGTTTGTTGTCTGTCCCATTTTTATCAGGATTTCTGTCCCATAAGTTGTGCATGTTTTAGGATGTTTCTGCCAAACTTAGCAGCGTAAAATGTTTTGGCTCATAGTCCATGTGTTTGAGGTCCAATCATTTGAATTGGTTGCTCCTCCCTCCTCCTCCTAGTTACTTCTCCTCCACCTCTACCTCATCATCATTCTATGTACAAAATAAAACATGTAGATGAAATTTCTTACATAATAGTAGGGATCCATACAAATTGAATTCCATGGACATTAGTAAAAAATGACAGTCGTTTTATACGATATTATTTCAGAAAATAATTATAGTGCATTCTGGTAGCAACTGCATTGAAACAGTTCTGGGTACACGAGTTTCTTTTTGAGGTTTCATATTGAGGTTTCGTTTTCGAGATATGTTGAGCTACTGGTCAGTTGGGCTGGTCGTTTGATGTGGCCCTTTGGTATGGTCAGTTCCGGTTGAAATGTTTGGAAAAAATTTGCGAAGTTTTGTGAATTTAAAGATGCATAGGTGGGTAGTATGGTTTTTTGGTCTTGTTGGTTGGTCTAGCCAGTGTTGTGGGAACTGCTCTTGGCAGGAGCCAGTATTGGGCTCAGTCATTATCGTCAGGAACTAGTCTTGGGCAGAGTTAGACTTGAATGGAGTCACATCTTGATTGACATCATTCTTGGGTGGTACCATTCTTGTGTAGTGCCAGTCTTGGGTGGATTCAGTTGTTAGTGGATTCAATTTTGGGTACAGTCAGTCGTTGGCTAAAATGATTGTTCGGTATGATCTTTTGTATAACCAGCTAGTAAATCTCAGTCGTATGGTCTGAGTCAATCACGAGGGGTGGTATTAGGAGTTGACGAGGTAATCAATGATGGGTGGTGGTGGGGTTTAGTCGTCTGCTGATCACCATACTAGGGAGTGACTGTGCTCTGATATATGTATGAGAATCGAAACCTGAGGGTAACATACTCCAACATTGTTTTTCGCTTTAGGTATGTAGCCTAACAAACACGAAAAGTACAGGCAGGAATAGGGCCGATAAAAGATAGCCGACAAATTCTGGCCAGATAATGTCGGCCCGCTGTCTTATGCCGGAAGTGGCCCGATGGATCACGACAAGACTCCGGGCCTGCGGCGGCTGGATGGTGGCAAGACGCCAGACCTGCGGCGGTTGGATGGCGGCATGATGCAGGTCCAGCAACGGCTGGATGTCATTACGATGCCGGGCTTACAGCAGCATGATGTCCAGAAATAAGCAGTATAACCATGAAAAAACCTTAACTTTTCGATCAAAAATTGTAGTAATTGTTATTTCCTCTTTACATATATTCATCTCATTTACTTCTCAACACATTATATGAAATGATAATATTTTGCTTGCCGAGTGCGGGATTCGAACTTAAGACCCTTGAGTTGACAATCCAGTTGACAGTCCAGTTGCTGTCACTCTCCAGTAATTTCAAATTAATCATGACAATAATATTTATAATTTAATATATAAAATCCATGACAATATAACAAATAATTTTTAAACACCGATTATTTAAAAATTGTTTCTTCACTTCTTCAAAGGCTTGCAAACCAAAATAGTTTTTGTTAGTTTAATATATCTGCCGAATGGTTGTACAAATTGATAAAAAAAATCAAAGTAAATATTGCCATGGGCTACCACGTGACACATATATAATCATGAAAAATAATGGTAATTGTTAACACATGGTCTCAAAAAAGACATCATGGCATTACCAGCTAGCTAACATCTTGCATATTCAAAAAACCCTTTCAAAATGTTTGTCGGCCAAAAGACATCATATTTGTATCTTTATTGTGATAAAGAGCCATTCCTTGAAAACGTTAGCGGGCTGGAATAAATGATATGACTGCCAGCTTACCGACAAAAACTAAGATGCTATATCGGAATCGAGCAAGAATATAATTTATGCTCTTTGCGACGTGTTGGCTGTGAGATATCACACCGACATAATTTAGGTGATATTCATCTGTTATACTACAAAATACACTGGGCTGTTGACTTTTTTCTAACAGCAAACATACTGTCTCAAAAAAAGATATCACGCCGCCGTTTTCGGATGGCTATCTTCTGGCATTGAAACAACAGCTGTCGACAGCACAGGAATCGAGACGACAATTTGCCGACACTTTGCCGACAGGTTGTGTTAGCTGGATAGGCCTAATATTTTCCCCAGTGTTTTTAAATTTTTTTAATTTTTTCTATTGTTTTAATTTTTGTGTTCTAGGTCATTTGAGTTATTATCAAGTCATCAATGTAAATTTTTTCCTCGATTCGGGGCCCTTCGCTCAGCCCTTCACTTAGCACTAAGCGAGGACTCTGATCTAAAAGAAACCACGACACAGAGGTCGCACCAAAAGGCAGAAAAAACCTAAAGGGACACATGGCATTGATATTGTAAACTGTAAAATCAATACTATAAACACATGAGATTTCTGAGGAATGGCCTTTGTTTTATGTTCCAATTATGATCTAAATCACACATCTACATGGATTAACACGCACCATATAAAAGGGCAAATTTTACAATAAATATTTATAGTATACATGCAAAATTTCAACACCAGAAAAACGACTGGATAAGTATTTTTGGTGTATTTAAAAAAAAAACCTTAAAATACTCAAATACTGAGGCATTATTCAAAATGAATTCGTGCTTGATATAAAAATATTTACTGCCTCGCTTGAGATCCAGGATTTCTAACAGGTTGATGACGCTACAAAATTTATAAACAGCCTTAATAATCCCTCTTTTGTAACCATGTTTCCTTTATGAAAACAATGGTAAGTAAAAGGAAATAGGGGAGTTCGGCACTAGGGGATCAGGGATTGGAGCCGGAGATGAGTCACCTCCATCTTGTGACAGTAGCCGACCGCCATCTTGGATGTTATTGACCTTTCACACCTTACCCATGCGACCTTTGACTTTGACCTTGATCCCATAAAACTGTGACCTCAAAAACACTAAAAAAAAATATTTAAAATTTCCAAAAAATTCTAAACAATTATAAAAATTCCGAAAAAAATTTATTATTAAAATTTATTGAAATAAATTTAAAAAAAATGGTTAAAAGAATACTCAGAAATTATCCTTTCCTCCCAAAAAATGGCCGAAGCCCCCTCGTTCAAAAACAAGCACACGAAATCCCATTTTAGTCAATTTAATTAATTTGGGGGGCTTCTTTCGGACCTACAGAGCAGTGGCGGCCATATTGGTTTCATAGGCATACCTATGCTAAATCGTTACAAGGTATAGAGGATAGAACTCAAACCTAAACATCAACCATCTTGCATCCATGTTGAATACAGATGACCTTTGACACCGACCAAGACATTTGACCCATGACCTCGACATTTGATCATGAAATAGAAAAAATTTAAAAAAATATAAATTAAGTATTTAAAATTATTATAAAATTATTTAAAATTAATTATTAAAAATTATTCAAATATTTAATTTAAAAACTTGCATTTCCTGAGGTCTCCCCCCACACCACCAATTACTCAACACTGTTCGAATCCAGCAGACGCTAATGTTTTCGTTCGTCATTTGTTTGCATGCTACTGGAGACAGCCATCTTTGTATATATTTTCTGGATGCCGCCATATTTGTTTTTCGTTTGCCATTTGTTTATACGTTGCTGAAGCCTGCCATATTGGTGGCGACCTCAATCTTGGTAGGCGACCTCCATCTGAGTAGGTGACCACCATATTGGTATACAGGTATTTTTATATATTTGTTCATATATAACATATATATGTTACGGCTATATAAAATTAAGTATTTATATACGAAACCAATATAAAAAATTATGTATGTGTATATAAATATGGAAATATAAATTTATTTTCAAATTATTTTTTACATTATATATATGCATATAAGTAAATATAGATTTATTTTTATCTATATTATACATAATTATGTATATATAAGTATGTAAATATAAAGTTAATTTCAATTAGTTTTATACAAAAGTATGTATATGTATAGGTTTATAAGTATGTAAATATAAAATTATTTTCAATTTAATATATATGTAAAGTCATAGGTATATAACTATGTAAATTAAAAATATAACTAAATATCTAAATATAAGTATGTACATACTAATATGGGAAAAAATTATATATATATATGAATGTACATATTAAAATATGAAATTAATTAAAATGTCTAATACATATATAAATGTTCTGTACCTATAAATATTTAAATATAAAATAAATTTAATTTTAATTTATATTTTCAGCAATAGGTATATAACTATGTAAATATAAAATAATTTTCAATTAATTTTATATATAGGTATATTTATATACGTATGTAAATAATTTCTTTCAGTTTAATTTATATATAGATACAAATGCACATTTATTTCAACTTTTTATACATAGTTATGTATAAGAATATTTGTATATATATGTTACTATAAATTAATATTCTATTTAATTTATCAGTATAGGTATGTTTATATAAATATGTTAATATAAAATTAATTCCAATTTGATTTGTATATGAAGTTATAGGTATATAAGTATGCATAGGTATATATATATATAATTCTTTCTCTTTATCTTATGCACAAAAATGTGTTTGTATAGCTATATAAAGATATATACATAATTAATTGAAATTTTTATATATATGTGAATATAAAATTAATTTAAATGTATATATATAAGTATGTACAAATTAATGTTGGAATACAAAATAAATTTAAATATCCATACATATGAATGTACATATGAATATTGTAATACGTAATAAATTTAAATATGTATATATGTACATATAAGTATAAAATTAATTTAAATGCATATATATGAATACATAAATATATTGAAATATAATATTTTCAATTTGCATACTTAAATATGTATTGGAATATACACATATGCTTACAAGCATATTTACATCACATATTGTGATGTGTGTACCTGCGTGTTTTCTTCCGGGGCGAACAAGTTTTTTGGGTTTTCTCATAGTGCTCCAATACCTCGAAGATGAAATGCAAATATTAAGTGCCGTCCTTTGACTTCGACGATCACGGAGCCTCGAACTGCATCATCGCTGACTGGTTGTTGCTAGTTAATATTCTGTGATCGAGTTTACACCTATGTTGACGCAATGCATGCTGGTACGAGAGAACATTTTATACAAAGAGTCCTTTTCTTACGTTCATTCTGCTGGAGTCAGTCTTCCCATCAGTCGCAGTCGCATTCTTTCCATCAATCTCACAACCCGCAGAGACGCACACATGCATACCAATACCATTTTCCATCCCAATCCCTCGATCAATCTTTAGCAATCATAACCACCGCCGCAGCCTCTGCCAGCACCACCGCCGCCACCGCTTCTGCAAATCAAGGGTCATTAGGGGTCATTAGGGGTCAATGGGGCTATGGGGTCAATGGGGTCAGTCTTGTGAGGGATCGGTCCGACAACAGAAGTCGGTTGCCTACTTTAAGTGTCACCATGATTTATAGCTGAGCGGAGAACTTATCTGGAAGAAACTGTTCAAGAAATAACTGCATGGTAATGTGATCAAGGAACTAGCATCTAAAGCCTGCCTACCTGCCTGTGTGTGAAGTCGCAATGCTCGCATTTGATTGGTTAGCTGCAATCGTGTGTTAACTTGGCGATTGGCTGGTAGGTGTCTGCACAATGTATTAATGGTACAATACGATTGGTTCAAAGTCAATATGACGCCATAAGGCTTGCACTGTTGTATATTATAAGCAGTACGAGGGTAAGCTGAGAGGTTTAGTTTGGCAGCAGCAGAGTGGAAATATGTCCTCCACAAGTTTTTAGGTCATTCAAGGTCATGGTGTTAAGGTCAAGGCAACCTGCTTCTAATATGATTGTGGAAGTCTGTAATGTATTATGCATGTTTTCTTAAATGTATTCTTCTGAGTTTTTCAAGGTAATTCAAGGTCATGGGGTCAAGGTCGAGGTTATCAGTATCTAATATGGTGGTGGTAGTCTGTAATGTATTAAGCTTGTTGACTTTTATGTATTTTTTTAGTTTCTTTTTTCAAGGCCATTCAAGGCCATGGGGTCAAGGTCGAGGTAGTCAGCATCTGATATGGCGATGGTAGCCTGTAATTTATTATACTTGCTGACTTTTATGTACTATTTCCCGGGGTTTTTCCTTTTCAAGGTCATTCAAAATAATGGGTCCAAGGTCGAGGTAGTGTGCATCTAACATGGCGGTAGTAGCCTGTAATGTATTTTGCTTGTCGACTTTTATGTATTTTTCTCGAGTTTTTATTTTCAATGTCAGTCAAGGTCATGGGGCCAAGGTCTAGGTAGTTTGCATCTAACATGGCGGTAGTAGCCTGTAATGTATTTTGCTTGTTGACTTTTATGGATTTTTCCCGAGTTTTCATTTTCAAGGTTACGTGTCAAAGGTCAATTGCTATTGGGCATTGTCTTCCAAGCTGGTGTATGGGTAATTAATACAAAGATGGTGGTCACACATTAAGATGGCTTTCGCCTACCAAGATGGCGGCCTTCAATAATGTATCAACAAATTACATACGAAAAACAAATATAGAGGTATCCAGAACACATAAGCAAAGGTGGCTGTCTCCAGTGGCATGGAAATAAATAAACGAAAAAATTAAAATTTCGGAATGAGTATAGATGAGGGGAGTGGGTGAGAGGGCGTCAATCGTATGCTGAATTCGAACATAGGTGAGTAATAGGTGGTGTGGGGGGAGATATCAGTTAATGACAGTTTTTAAATTAAATTTTCTAATAACTTAAGTATATATAATTTTTTAATTATTTTAATTATTATTTATTAAAATTCTTGGAATACTTTGTGAATTTTTAATTTTTTTTTGTAATTTTCAAAATTTTTATTTATTTATCTTTTTTAAGGTCAAAGGTCAAGGTCATGGGTCAAATGTCTTGGTCGGGGTCAAATGTCATTTCCATGCAATATGGATGCAATATGGTTGATGCTTAGGTCTGAGTCCTATCCTCTATACCTTGTATCGATTTGGCATAGAATATGCCTATAAAACCAATATGGCTGTGGCGGCCATATTGTGACTGCTCTGTAAGTTTGAAGGAAGCCCTCCAAATGAATTAAATTGACAAAAATTTGATTTCGGGGGCTTGGTTTTGTACGGGTTGGGGGGGGGGGGTTCTACCATTTGGGGAGGCTAGAAATTGGCAATTTCTGAGGATTCTTTTAATAATTTTTAAAAAATTATTTAACATTTTTTATTAATTTTTAAATTTTTTTTTAATTTTTTTAAGGAGTTTTTAGAATTTGTGAGGAGTTTTTGGAATTTTTCAAGTTTTTTTTAGTGTATTTTAAATTAAACAATCCATGGGGTCAATATCAAGGTCAAAGGTCACATGGGTCATGGGTGAAAGATCAATGACATCCAATATGGTGGTTGGGTGATGTCACAAAATGGCGTCTAACCAGCTTCGGCTCCGATACTTCATCCCCATGTGCCCAACGCCTTTATTTCCTACTTCTATGGTAATTTTAATCATGAATTTTGGTTTCCTATATATTCTCCATAACATGATGGCTATTAAATACGACATTTCTTTCAAATGCATCTTGATTTAGGAACCAAAATGAATTTCAAAGTTTTGTTTAAATATTTATACACTTTATAATAATGGCTTTCAAAGTGACAGCAGCCCACAAGGCGGTAATTTTTACTGGTTTGGCTGGAATAGCAACATTTTACATTGATCTAACAAATTATGTTACAAGGCTACACGGCGTAAACTTTGAAGAAACCAAAACGCTGTGTTTATATTTTGAACATTTTATTTCATGTTTAACATTTTTACTCAGTGTATGACTACCAAAAAATCCAGTCAACTGCAATACTTAAAAAAAAATAATACCAACTTTACCAAAGCTAAGGGACATATCCATGCTTACTATTTTGGCCAGGAGGCGTAAATTCCAGTTACTTAACTTATTGCCCTACACCCTACTACATTCTTTATTTGTACAGAATATTCGAGAGACAAATTACAATATTGCGGATATCCGGTGCGTACAACGCACTTTATACGGCTTGAAACAGCGAGGCGCGACCAGCCGCGCCTGCAACTGGAGCGCTTAGAGGCGGTGAGGCATTGGAACAACAAGCACTGGCCGCCGCCGAGTATGCTGAGTGCCCTGGATTGTCTCACCCACGCCATGCGTCGGAGCGTGCCAATTTGCAATACGTATTCGTAATTCGTTCACCACTGCAAACGCCTGTCGCTTCAAGAATCTTTAGTACATATTACATCACTTTTATTATTTTTAAATCAGTGTAGAGTAGATTTTGAAGTACATTTCTGCCACAGAAACTTGATTACGTCGCAACACCGTTGACAGCCGAGCGAAGCAGACGGGCAGGCATGTAGTTACGTAGCAGGGCGGTCAAGTCAGCCGGTAATTTTTCGTAGCCAAATGGCGAACATGAGACACAATAGGGTCTCATGTTCTTTGGGATTATTTTTTGATTTTCGTAGTATTTCTCTATTTGTTATATGTTCCTGAATTTTTTGAAATTTAAAATGTTGCATTTTTTCACGATTTTTATGATTGGGCTGATGGATGGGAGGGTGTCTCGGTTAGGGCGAGTGGGGAGGGTGGAGAAACGTTATATGTTAATCGATATTTATATTTTTTATTTTTGCGATTTTTGACCATTTTTCAAAAGGGGAAGGCAGTTAGGAGTGAGTGCATGTCGGTTAGGGTGAGCAGGGGGAGGATGGGGTAGCATTATATGATCCTTGGTTGTTAATTTTTTGGAATTTGGTAGAAATTATTGGATTTGTTGGAATTTTTGGGTTAAAGTTCATCCAAGGTCATGGGCATGGGGTCAAGGTCACGGACGTGAGGGCAAGGTAATGATTACCCAATTCCAATACAGTAGTCGGGTGATGTCAATACATGGTGGAAAATCTTCGCAAAATATTTCAACCAGAGCTGACCATACCAAAGAGCTATATCAAACGACCAGCCCAACTGACCAGTAGTTCAACATATCTCGAAAATGAATACTCAAAATGAAACCTCAAAAAGGAAACTTGTATAGCCAGACAGCTTTTGTACAGTTGCTAACGGAATACAAATCGCCCAAACAGAGATACTATGAGCGATGTGACTATAATTATTTTCTGAAATAATCTCGTCTAAAAGGACTGTAATTTTAACTAATGTTCAAAGTATGCGATATGTATGGATCCCTACCATTCTGTAAGATATTTCTAGTGCATATTTTATATTGCATATAGTATGAAGATGAGGCAAATTTGGTGGAGGCGGATGGAGGAGAAACCATTAAAAATGATTGGATATCAAACTCTTGGACAGTGAGCCTAAACATTTTACGCTTCTAAGTCTGGCTGAAACATCATAAAACCTGCTCCACTAAGTGAACAGAAATCCCATTAAGGGAAGCAGCAGATGACAAACTGAAGGAATGATCGAAGGATCGATTTAGAGATTGGGATTGATCGAGCAAACACTGCGAATAGGGAGGGGGAACAGTGAGGATTAGTGAGAATTGCAGAGGATTGCTGAGAATCGATGAAGATTGGTGAGATGTATTTCTGGGGATTGGTGAGGAAGATTGCTGAGGCTTTGTGAGGATTGGTTAGGATTGCTGAGGACTGGTAAGAAGAATTGTTGATGATTGTTGAAGATTGATGAGGTTTTCCAAGGCTTATGGAGGATTGATGAGAAGGATTTCTGAGAACGATTACTGTGAATTGGTGAGAAATGATTAGATAATTGCAGAGGAGGATTGGTGAGAATTGGTGAGGAGTGGTGAGAATTATTGGGGAATTGCGAAGGAGGATTGCTGATGAATGTTGAGGATAGAAGAGGATTGTGGAGGATTGGTGAGTATTGCAGAGGATTTTGGAGGAGGATTGCAGAGGAGGCTTACTAAGGATTGGTGAGGATTGCAGAAGATTGTGGAGAATAGGTGAGGATTGCAAAGGATTGTGGAGAATTGCTGAGGAGGATTACAGGGGATTTTTAAGGATTTCTGTGGATTGCAGAAGATGATTGCTGAGGATTGGTGAGGATTGTAGAGTACTGGTGAGGATTGCGAAATATAGGGTTTTTACTGAAGTATTGTTGCTTCAGAAGGACACGAAAGTACAATTGACTATCACCCGAAGTGCCTTCGTACATTTCAAGACTGAAGACCCTAGCAGTGCTGGTATTTAAATTATAGCCATGTATACCTATACAAGTGTTGATAGATGTCCATACCATGAATATAACATACTTGTACAGATGGTTGCTACTCGTATGATGAGTAGCATATTTATGCATTCAAAATAGTCGAGGCGGTGGATATGTGCAGATTCTGACTCTGTGTAATAAATAAACTTCATGTGAGGAGACTGGAAATGAAGTAAGTGAATAAGATAAATTTGTACGTTTCCATTCTACTGTACAGTTTCGGTGTAAATAAAAAAAATCAATATTAAAAATTATTATTTTAATAAAATAATGTAGAAATCGCATAATAAATATATATTTTAGATTTGTCATACCCTATGCCTGTAAGACAAGTATGGTTACCAAATAGACATATACACTTGAAGGGTTAGTGGGCGTAACTGACGAACTCCTTTGGGTACGTTCGACCATCCCGAGCCGAAGGCTACCGAGCACCCCATGAGTCGAACCGAAGAGTGCCGAGCTCGTCCGAGTCGAGCCGAGGACTGCCAGCCACAGCCACAGTCACACAGCTCCTATTTAAAGTTCGTTGTGCCTGAACCTACATATTCATACGAATTTCGTAGTTGCCAGCATGACAAGTGAATCAATATTATAACTGAAAGTTACAGGAATACTATTGTTAAACATCTAATACAATCCATGTAAGAAAAATGATGTGATTAATGTTATTTCAATGTCTAACTTATTTCAATAGCTTATATAATCTAAGTCTTACTTTCGAATCGTTATAATATTTTTTTCAGTTTTGTTGACTATAATTAGTGTTGATGTGCTGCGAAGTTATTTTAATATCGTGACGGGTATAATGAAAGATAGAAACTACATACATGCGAATTATCTCCTCAGTGGCAGAAAATTTGTTCTTTTTAGTGTAGCCGAAATCAGAGACGAAGCTAGGGGAAGAGGGACACGACGCTACCTTCTGCCCCCTCCCAAACATAAGCCATTTTTTAATTCTGTACTTCCACATGTTCTGACGTGTGCCAGTTGTAGTTTACATTATACTAATAAATAGTTTTATTATAAATTGCTGTGGTCTCTAAATATAATCCTTTAATTCAAAATGAGGTGTGTATCTTGATAAGTAATTTAGCATGATGGTGCCTGTAAGATTTCGTATTTTGTAATTAAAAATTAAAATGTCCTTTGTATTCAAAAACCACCGAATTAGAAAAAAACTTTTATTTCCTCTTGGAGTCATTCTACGTGAGCTTTTTGAAAACATGCTTTTGTCTATAAGGACAACAAATAATACACCAACTTTACATTTGATGCTAAGCTATCGTTTTACAACCAAAATATTGGAAAATATGCTTCTGAATGAAGAAAAGTAGAGTATCTTCACTATGAATGAACAACAGTCAACTTTCCGTAGATTATCAGAAAATTTTCACAAAAAAACTATGGCGTCATCCATGTCAACTTTACTCGACTATTTGTGGAGACTACAAACTGACGGGGGGAAAAAAACGAATTTCTGAACAAATGTACTAACATAATTTTTGGCTGGGGAATGGCTGCATTGCCCATTTATTTGGTATTTGAAGATGATGCCCGTGAATGTGCCTAGTTACTGGAGACTCAATTTCATGGCGAATAGCGATTAAACCTAAATAACACCGAAATGCAACTTTAATACATCACATAACACCGAAACTCAAGGGTGCTGTTCACCAAAAAAAAAAAAGCTTTAACATTGCTTAACGATGACTATTTCCTCGAATAAAAAAACTTGGACCGCATACTTTTTGGGCAATGGAAAGTCATAATCCCAATTTAGTGTTTTTGTAACGTAAAAATAAAATATACGAAACATTTAGGCTACAGAAAATTTTTCAAGGATGATTGATAGACCATGTCTTCATTCAATTTAAGGAATGCTACAAGAAACTTATTTTGCCCTAACTAATGTTACAAATAAATATATGCTAAAAATATTTTATTTTTAGCAATTTTAAGTAATTGTAAAAACATTTAATAGCGCGATTTTGAATACTTACTGAAGTAACTCCTGGTTTCTCTTTTCAACATGAATTATTTCATTTCGGTAAATTTGTTCGTAGGGGCAGTACTTGAAAGTAATGTTGGCAATTTTACCAGTGGTTCATACGAATAAAAAAAAAGAAAGATTAATTTTTCTTGAAAAATTCCCTATTTAAGTTAAAACACCAAATATAACCCAGTTAGCAATAATACTCTCTTTTGTCAGCAAAACATTAAACATTTCTTCTAACCAATTACATCCGGATTATTTTTATGTGATAATGACTGAAGATAATGTTAATTGTCTAGAAACTTTTAAGTTTGTAACAGAATATATTTCAATACCAAAATTCTTATTAAACGTTGTTATTATTTTATCATAAATATTAGGTTTATATTGATAGACTACAACTTTAAGTTCTACAATTAACGAATATTACATGAAAAGTCTTTTAAAAATGAATTTTTAACTATGCAGAGCGTTTACAAAACTGAAAACAGTAACACCGAATTCTTAACATTTTAAAACGAAACAGAACTCATAATGAAACCATAAAATTTAGTCCCTACTAATTACTAGCAGTAGGAATTAATGTATATTAAATTTTACAGTCAAACTTTGGAAAATGCGTTAATATTTATACATTTGTGCGTTATTGACTTTCATTAAAATACTTATTTAAAGAATGTTTCTCTATGTGACAATGTTTAGCACATCATCAAAAATAATTACACACAAAGTATCTTATATGAAACCAAACGAAAATGTCAGCTGGAGGTTGTCCAGTATAAAATAAGATATTTACTCGACATATCTCTAGTATTTCTCGAACTTCGTGATACAGTTTCATGGTAAATTTGTTTTTATAAAACGAGTACACGGCCCTGACACATTTACTTGTGACGCCTTTACAATATTTTATTAAATGCATGCATTAAATTGCAATTAATGAAATATTGTAGCACATTGTGGATTTCTCAAGCTAACATCATAAAATAAACTTGTTCTATACTCATTGACATGTCCCTTTTTGGTCACCAATATTAATATATTATTCAGCATAATATTAGTGTTACTTAAAGAACAAAAACTATAGCGAGAAAAATATGTACGCTTTGTAAGTGACCATATAGTCAGCTGAGCAGGGGAAGCAGCAGATGTACATCCGCTTGTCTGTGAAACACTGTAACTACATACACAAGCCAAACGTTTATACATACCCAGTGTGTAATTACTAAGAGACCCGAGAAATTCGCGGGTTCATTTCTGGACGAGTTGGAATCCACACACATGTATATTCATGTTACGTTTGTAATTGGTCGACGTGTTGTTTGACACCTCCTGGAGATAAATAAGACAATAACAAACATGCGAGAAATTGTGCGCCCAACCACCGCTTTTTACTACCAAAACAATCAACCAATAAACATTTGATATCTGTATGAGAGTACATAAGACTGTGAAGTCTTGCGTGCTGGTCATTGAACTCGCGAATTTCTCGGGTCTCTATTAATTATTAGGGACACTCGATTTTCGCGAAAATATTTCACGACCTGTTGTATTTTATAACACCTACCTAACATGTAAAACAAACAAGTGAATGCCAGTCTGACATACATGGAGTGTACCGGCATTAGGAAAATGTTTATAGACTGTTTTTTTCTCAAACGCAATGTCCTGGCATCATTTACACTCGCTTGCAAGCTTTTCCTGGACTATAGTTAGTAGGGACACCCGAATTCCGCGAAAATATACCCGCACATGCTAGATTTCAACACACTACGGGCATAGCTGTAAGTTTCTTTTCCTTATTGGCGGCTTGCGAAAGCAAATACGGCAAAAGCTTTAATTCAATAGTTAAAATGCCTTATTACTGTGTGATCCCTGGGTGCCAAACTAATTATCAGGTGATGTAAGAACAGAAAATCGCGGTATTTCGAGTGTACCTCCTTGTATACAGGTTCAAGGCTAAGCAAGTCTCGTAGAAGCTATGGCGCGTTAGCTAACCTCCATTCAGTAATCATGTTTTATTTTTGTTGTTAGGATTCGCTTATATTTTGGGTGGAAAAATGGAGGGGGCCTTTAGTTTAACGTCTTTCATGAGACGGCATTGTTTTGCAGTTCTTTCGAGTGTGTGACATTTTGAGTAGCATATTGTTTTGAAGGAGCAGTGGAAAATTTTGCTCGTATGGAAATGACATTCAAATTATTGTAACTTATAAAATTTTAACTTCAATGAAAAAAAAAAAAAACCGATATGTACGTCGCTGTTCGCATTCGTACAGATGTAGCAATACACGCACACTTTGGCCTAAGTTAACCATACACTCGTTGAATTAACAAAAGTGTCGAAAGAGTGGCTTTGTCAGGCCACGTGCATATCATATAGTAACGGTTTACAAATATATTGTTTAAAAAACATGCAAACTTCCTTACTGTTTGTAATTCGCAACATCTTGAACACGTGTTTTTATATGGAAATCCTTGAACAAACACTTCTCTAAAATGTTTGTCCATCATTGATGTGAAATAATTTATTTGTATCATCATTCAGTAAAATACACACTTTGCCCATTTCCTGAAACCAACAAACTTAAAACCTTCGAAACGCAAATACTTCAATTATGTAAAAACTGTAACTGCAACCAGTCATGCTTATTGAAAAGACATACGAAAATAATAAACTAACATCTCTTACAACACCAACAAGGCACTTGAATAAACCTGATAAAAATGAGATCAGTTCACTGGCACTGGATTACTATTTTCTTCCATTATTCGAAACGGTGTTCAAAAATTGCAATATTCGCAAAGGCCTAGTTAAACAGGGTTGCAACACGAGGTCTGGAACTAAAACAACATACACGCAAACGATGTGGACTGCACACAAGGTTAAATTAAATGGCTTAATACGTAGATGTATTAGCATTTATCAACAGTGAACACTCCCTCAACTGACTTCCCGACGATTATAATTGCATTTTATTACGAACTCTATTATTAATTTGGTTCCTCTGTAAATTAAAACTACAATTAACGTAAACAACACAACAATGCCTTGTCATGGCAAAATGTCACTATAAGACATGCAGCGCTGCAGCGGCTATATCGCGGACTATGGCCACATTAAGTCGGCAGGTTTATCAAGCAAGAGTCCAGACCTCCCCTTTATAGACCGAGGCTGCAACCCAATCGTATCTTGTGTTGTGCGTGTTGCTTACTAGTCAGGTATTCCAACACTTCACGGGGAAACGGATGCTCAAATTTCTTTAAAACGATTAAGCTAAATGTAGTAACCCATGATAACCCGTTTTGCCAGTTCGTAAATCAATTAATAACATGTCTTTAGAAACCCATCTATGTTTCCGCATTGCAAAAATATGTGCAATAAAAGATTGAAAATCTTATAACTTCTACGAAATGAAGTGGTGACGATATGTTTCGCGATGTTTTCGTATCCTTGTTTAGTGCAATATTTGTATGCAGGTTCCGAAGTTTTTTCTGAATCAGTAAGTCTAATTTTAAAAATGAAATGTTTCAGATGAATATTTGATGGTCTAGGGTTCTAGCCTAGGGGTCTCTTTATTCCACGTGTCATATACTGTCAATGTTTCGCCTTAATTTGTCGCGATGAAATCGCAGCTGAAATTTGTTGGTCGAAGTTATATACAACACTTATTACTTGCTACGTCTGAGTGCGTGTTTATGGCGCGATTGAAATAATACAATTGTGTAAGGAACAATTTTTGTTTTCGTAAAAGTAATGAAAGTTAATTTTATATCTCACATTGGCTAATGTCGGTTATGTAACCAACATTTGTTTGTGCTGTATAAAATAATTTTTACTTATCGCACGACTAATGAAAGTATTTTTTGTATTAAACTGACTTTGACCCCCCCCCCCACCCCCCGCAAACACTTTTCCATCTCCCCCCCCCCCCCTTTTCAAACAAAAATCAATGTCCGAATATGACCATGGCCTGAATTACACTTGAACTTATTAACTATATTTTCCTCATTTTTAGCTATTAACATTTTTATGTGTTGTTATAAGCTATTCATGATAAAGTGAGTACTTTTGACCCCAGTTACTTTTCTCTTTCAGTCTTTTTTATACTTTAACCACCAATTTAAATAAATATTGCAATGTAAGTATTAAAAACAGTGTGCTAATTCCACAGCACCAGAAAGTTAACACCTAAGTCTAAAATAAAAATATTTATTATTGACTATTATTCTAAATACGAAAGTGCTCATTTTACTGCGAATAGCCAGCCTATACAAAGTTTGATGCAAACATAAGGTGCAAACAGTCATTTACAGAATGAAGGGTGATAATATTACCGACGGCGTATTTATCTAAAAGTATAAGATCTCCTTTATACAAAACACCGTTCAGTGATTTGTTACTTTATCACATGTGGTTTTCTGATGTTTTCAACTAATCGTATTTCAAAACTCATATTTGGGGCTCATAGCTCCCCTAATAATCCCTTTAGGGGGTAAGTTGTACGTACATTTGTGTGTTATATTTTGTGAGGAAATGCCTGCAATGTTTTAGAAACACGTGGCGTAACTCGCATTGTGGGATAAACAGAGGCGGGAATTGGCGACGGAGGCTCGCCACTGCGGCGGTGTTCGGAACTATTCGGAAGTTGCGTCACGAGCGCAGAGGTGTCGCTTTCTGCGAGTTCGCCCGGCGCTGTTTTCATCTCCGGTCGGGTCGACAGATCATAGGCGTGCGCAATGCTTCGAGCAAAGCGTGCCGCGGCAGCACCAGCGGCTCCATTACGGATCTGTTTTTTTGCGCCATCGTAATAATTCGCGTCACAGTTACGACGTTTAGCAGGATAACGCGTGTGTGAAGGCGACGTCATTTCTATGACGCCGAAATTTGCTTGCCATAAGTAAGACGTCGCCGTCGATCATAACACATCTATGAGATCTATGTTGATTGTACTGTATGAAAAATTATTTTGAAAATTTAAAAACCCTTCCTTAAACTGATGCTCCGATGTTGCAAAATAATTTATTATTGCTGAACTTTGACGTAATACCCCGACTCGCGATTGCGTTTAATAAAATAGTGATTTCCATACGAGACGGCGCATGGTTGATAAATACTAATTTTAATTATAAGTTGAACTGTTTTATTGAAAAGTTTGGATGTCCTTGTAGTCAGTCAATTTGGCAATGGGAAATTGCGCGCCATTTTGTATGGTGTTCCTAACATTAGCTTTCGTGTCACACCCTAACCTCAACAATTACCGCATGTAAAGCAGCGTGTGTATTGCCAAACTAACGTGTAGTATTTTGTCTCGAGGGAAAGTAGTCAAACAATTCGCAATAAACTGGAAACCACGACTATAGGACGTAACATAACCTTATCGATGAAATCACACTTGGTTTGATACATCAAATTGTATGAACTCTGGGAAAGCTTGAAATTTGTTTTATTACATAGAGCCACTAACTGGAAATCGGTACATGTTGGGATTCTCATGAAATAGTTAATGCATTACTAAAATAACATATACATTATTACTTGCATTACACAAAATATATATTTCGATAAAAAGTACACAATTGCTAATAGAGAAAATTGTATGGCAAACCCATATTACTAATAACGCTGTGTATTAAATACGGAGGTAAAATATTATGTTGAGTGGCTACATGTTATGTGAGACAAATGGTGCTACGCTGCAAAAAAATATTCATGTCTGTTATGCTTAGGGTGCATGTAACGCGTTGTTATGAAACACACCTGTTCTGCGATTTACGCATACTTTATTGAACCAAATGATGGATTGATGACTTATAACAGTGTTTCAGCATGGCAGTGTTGTAGCTGCTTTGTAAGTTTCCTTGTCCACCCCTGCATCTGTTCACTTGAAAATCAGGTTTATCCGGAACAGCACAATACAGCACGAATTTGGTAGGTCTAATTGGTTCTGGAATCTACATTTGGCATTCGCGGTTATAATGTGCCAATAACACGCAGCAAACTAGTAGGTGCTAAACAAAATATAACAAATTTATTTAGGTATTTATTAGAACGAAGAACTAATTTTGCGGTATTTTGAATTTGGGAATTATCTTTAGGACGACGCTATGGGTTTTCGAAGGAATTGCCACTGACTGTTTTTCTATTACAAAAGGCTCTCTAATGGACATGCACCTTTCATTCTGTCTATAATTGTGAATAATTTGCGTAATAATTAAGTTGAATTCATAAATAAATTTCCTCGACCTTTGAATGCTACGGTTATAGTGTATCATATCAATCCACATATGTAACGAATTACAGCCCGAATCACTCTGTTTTTATGTAATGCACATGTGATTTACACGTACATTAATAAATGTGCTAACACGATTTAACACTAACTATAATAAAACACGTACTTATTGTCCATTGCGACACAATACCAATCACAGATGTGTTTATAAACAGCAACAATGTAAAACGCAAACTCTTCATTGGCCAATACGCTGTTTAAGTCAACGTCGTGTACACTCGCGTTGCCTAGCAACCACGCCATTGGAGAGACACAATCGTTTGTCTGCTGTGTTTAAGTTCTTATTTAAGTAGGGATGCTCATATTTTATGTGTAGGAATCATTTCCAGGAACAAATCTGTCATCTGACAGAAACAAGATATTTAAGCAGTACTTGACAGTGTTAATATTCACCTTTGCAAATACGCAGTGTTTGGAAACACGTTTTTACCCCAAGTACCTAATATACCCATGTTGTTTCACTTTCATTTTCATGACACTTGCATCGGGGACACGGCGTTTTGCCTAACGTTAGGCAAAACGCTGTTAGGTAATGCGCCGTCAGGCAGAATACCATTAGCAACTGTAATATAGGATAAATATAAAACTATTTTCATTGACAGGAATTTTTTATTCCAGTAGTGGTTAATTGTGTGTACATGCCGCTGTTTTAATGTAAACGATTCGCGTTTGGAAAGATTGATAGTCTCGATATTTCTCCGCAGCGAATGAACAATTTTGGTACTAGAAGGCAGCAAAGATCGATAGCAAGATTTAGTTTGAGAAAACGACGCATGATGTCGCCATCGCCAGAAACTGTAATGTTCATTTTTAGACGCAGTAGTTGCAGCAGATATCGAATGGAGTCGCTAGCGTCGGCTCCTGAGCCAACTGCATCTAGTATTGTGGTAGTGTTTATCTGCAGCTGGAATATTCCCCTTTCCCATCGCATTGGTTTTACCTTTTAAGGACTAATTAAATTAGAGTTACGGATAATATAGCGTGGAAGTGGTAATTCTATAGCACATGATTGACTATACATATAAGGGTGGGTTAGTGATAGTTTATTAACTCATTTATCATTCATTATATTCCAAAAATTTCATATTACATGACGTTCGGAGTAGGCCGTGCTGCAATTGAAATAACCGTAACCACACAGTTAACAGTAACAGTTAAATGGACTTCGCACTATGGAACTTGCTACAATTGCGCATAACAACACGACCATTGCCAACGTATATCTACGTAGGATGTTGGCGAGCTTTAAATTCACTTGTTCACGAAGCCACGAGCAACCAAAGAGAATCCACTTACGAGATTTTTTTCGTACGAAAAGGGAAGGAACAAAGAAGTTGGCCAACTTACACAAGCTAAAACTTTGAAAAAATGTTCTTTAAACGTTTCACTTGGAAGTGAAATATTGTTAACAGGGAAACGAAAACATTCGATATTATTATGTCAATTGTAACCCAGGATTTTTATTATGGTATTTCTGATATACATTATTAGCATGAAACGGCCACTGTTTATATTGGCTGTATCAGTAATTATGTAAAACATAATATGAGTGGGTTCAGTGATCTAATGCGATAAAGTCTACTCGGTATGGGATTACGTAGGGCTGAGGGTGTGAACTGTAGCCAGCAAGGTTGTGATAGGTGTTGAGGTTCCTGTGTTCCTAGGACACTATGATTGTCACATATGATTTTTAAATGTTACGTATGATATGACAGTTAGTCAATTCATGTGTCATGCGCTACGCATTTATTTTTCATGTGATTACATGAGAGTGTAGTTATACTTAATTTTGGTTTTCAAGATGATTTAATGTTTTCAGAATGTTGATTAGTTATTTATTCTGGTTGAAAGCAGCGTTTTTAATTGTTTTAACGTAATATGTTTTGAAGAATCACAGATTAATGCACGTAGTTTTGAAGTCGAGACGTAATGTAGGAGAGGGATTTTTGAACGCACGACTATTTAAGACCCTATCTCAGCAATGTTAATTTGAATTTCAGAATGTTGCAGTTAAATGTTCTTCACTTTCGAACATTCATAGGCAACATCTGGATTATAATTAAATTAAAATATATTTAATTTGCACTTTTTTAAGTTTGAAATTAATTTTAAAAAAAGTTGAGTTTTAGGTCGACGGAGAGTGCTTCGCACAAAAGAACAGGTGTGATTATTTTTATATTGCCGTAACCACGTATTTAATATACTGCTTCTCAAGACGGCGGATATGGATACCCTGGGCTAATACTGGCATGCGTACCTTGTGTCTAGAACCGGCTTGCTTATCTCATCGCAGGCGTTTAGTATACACCTTTTCACTAAGTTTTGTGATATTATCTACTTCCAAGGAATTTTCGGCAGTTTTTCATCACGTTTCTATAGTTAATAAACATCCTTTATTACGTGTGATAACTGTAACTTCATCCTTCGGAATACTAAGATTTGTGGTGTCTCCCCTACAACAGATGACGTTGGTATAAACACTCTCAGCTGTCGAACTCCCCAGTGTGTCAACAGAAAATTTTGTGCCATGAAAATAACTGTAAACAAGATTAATTTGTAAACTATCAAAAATTTGCACTCGCTCATGAGACAGTCTATACTACGGCGCTACTATAGTGTTCGAATGAGCATAACTTGCGTTGATACAGACAATGAATTATTATTTTTTCAAAGTGGACACTGTTGACTTATATGCGCATTTTGATGTTCACTATTTTCTTAAGAAAGCGTGAAATTATTGTAAAACATGTTCTTCAAGTATGGCCGCAGGAAAAGAATAGCGAAGTAAGTTCTGGAGTTTGAGTAGCCTGTACATAAAAAGCTATACCAGTTACTAGGTAGTCTATTTAAATTGTGGTTTGGAGAAGTTCTCAAGCGGGTTATGAAAAAAACTCAATCTAATAACAGCTAAAACATTACACTTGTAACATTTATTACTTAAAAATATACGGTATTGTCATCGCAGGTGAAAGAAATACCATGTCATAATTGTGGGGCGTCTATTCGTTTAGAAACACATATTTAGCATCACCGCATAGTAAAAGAGCAAAGCAAAATGAACAGTTAAACAAGATAGTTTTCTTCTAAGTAAATAAACTTAATTTTCTCATCAGCACAAAATAAACAATGTTCTGAAACTAAATACCCAAATACAAAATAATTTAAAAAAAAATTATCGTCGCTTAGTTATATTTCGATATTTTCTACTGAAATTTTATCAAACATAAAAATGAAAAACAAATAGGGAATTGGGGTTATTGATATTGCACACTGGTTCATTCAAAATAGTATAGGTGTGTGAGTTTTCAAGTTTAAATTAAATCAAAATTGCTACGTGTATACAGTAAATGTGGTGGTAATAGTTTGACTATTTCAGAGAGGAAAATAATTCTCATGCATCTAAGATATACACTTAACTATTAACTCCTGACGTGTATGTGATCGCAGCTATTACCCCTGACAATTCATATGTAAGATCACACAACAGATTGTGTGTAAGTTTGGTGTGAAACAGGATAACAATATGAACACTAGTGGTAGTATCTACATTACATACTTCATGCCGGAAGATATACACTTAACTATTAACTCCTGACGTGTATGTGAGCGCAGCTATTAGCCCTGACAATTCATATGTAAGATCACACAACAGACTGTGTGTAAGTTTGGTGGGAAACAGGATAACAATATGAACACTAGTGGTAGTATCTACATTACATACTTCATGCCGGAAGATATACACTTAACTATTAACTCCTGACGTGTATGTGAGCGCAGCTATTACCCCTGACAATTCATATATGAGATCACACAACAGACTGTGTGTAAGTTTGGTGTGAAACAGGATAAAAATATGAACACTAGTGGTAGTATCTACATTACATACTTCATGCCAGAATATATACACTTAACTATTAACTCATTACGTGTATGTGAGCGCAGCTATTACCCCTGACAATTCATATATGTGATCACACAACAGACTGTGTGTAAGTTTGGTGTGAAACAGGATAACAATATGAACACTAGTGGTAGTATCTACATTACATACTTCATGCCGGAAGATATACACTTAACTATTAACTCCTGACGTGTATGTGAGCGCAGCTATTACCCCTGACAATTCATATATGAGATCACACAACAGACTGTGTGTAAGTTTGGTGGGAAACAGGATAACAATATGAACACTAGTGGTAGTATCTACATTACATACTTCATGCCGGAAGATATACACTTAACTATTAACTCCTGACGTGTATGTGAGCGCAGCTATTACCCCTGACAATTCATATATGAGATCACACAACAGACTGTGTGTAAGTTTGGTGGGAAACAGGATAACAATATGAACACTAGTGGTAGTATCTACATTACATACTTCATGCCGGAAGATATACACTTAACTATTGACTCCTGACGTGTATGTGAGCGCAGCGATAACCCCTGACAATTCATATATGTGATCACACAACAGATTGTGTGTAAGTTTGGTGTGAAACAGGATAACAATATGAACACTGGTGGTAGTATCTACATTACATACTTCATGCCGGAAGATATACACTTAACTATTAACTCCTGACGTGTTTGTGAGCGCAGCTATTACCCCTGACAATTCATATGTAAGATCACACAACAGACTGTGTGTAAGTTTGGTGTGAAACAGGATAGCAATATGAACACTAGTGGTAGTATCTACATTACATACTTCATGCCGGAAGATATACACTTAACTATTAACTCCTGACGTGTATGTGAGCGCAGCTATTAACTCTAACAATTCATATATGTGATCACACAACAGATTGTGTGTAAGTTTGGTGTTAAACAGGATAACAATATGAACACTAGTGGTAGTATCTACATTACATACTTCATGCCGGAAGATATACACTTAACTATTAACTCCTGACGTGTATGTGAGCGCAGCTAATACCCCTGACAATTCATATATGTGATCACACAACAGACTGTGTGTAAGTTTGGTTTGAAACAGGATAACAATATGAACACTAGTGGTAGTATCTACATTACATACTTAATGCCGGAAGATATACACTTAACTATTAACTCCTGACGTGTATGTGATCGCAGCTATTACCTCTAACAATTCATATATGTGATCACACAACAGATTGTGTGTAAGTTTGGTGTGAAACAGGATAACAATATGAACACTAGTGGTAGTATCTACATTACATACTTCATGCCGGAAGATATACACTTAACTATTAACTCCTGACGTGTATGTGAGCGCAGCTATTACCCCTGACAATTCATATATGAGATCACACAACAGACTGTGTGTAAGTTTGGTGGGAAACAGGATAACAATATGAACACTAGTGGTAGTATCTACATTACATACTTCATGCCGGAAGATATACACTTAACTATTAACTCCTGACGTGTATGTGAGCGCAGCTATTACCCCTGACAATTCATATATGAGATCACACAACAGACTGTGTGTAAGTTTGGTGGGAAACAGGATAACAATATGAACACTAGTGGTAGTATCTACATTACATACTTCATGCCGGAAGATATACACTTAACTATTGACTCCTGACGTGTATGTGAGCGCAGCGATAACCCCTGACAATTCATATATGTGATCACACAACAGATTGTGTGTAAGTTTGGTGTGAAACAGGATAACAATATGAACACTGGTGGTAGTATCTACATTACATACTTCATGCCGGAAGATATACACTTAACTATTAACTCCTGACGTGTATGTGAGCGCAGCTATTACCCTGACAATTCATATGTAAGATCACACAACAGACTGTGTGTAAGTTTGGTGTGAAACAGGATAGCAATATGAACACTAGTGGTAGTATCTACATTACATACTTCATGCCGGAAGATATACACTTAACTATTAACTCCTGACGTGTATGTGAGCGCAGCTATTAACTCTAACAATTCATATATGTGATCACACAACAGATTGTGTGTAAGTTTGGTGTTAAACAGGATAACAATATGAACACTAGTGGTAGTATCTACATTACATACTTCATGCCGGAAGATATACACTTAACTATTAACTCCTGACGTGTATGTGAGCGCAGCTATTACCTCTAACAATTCATATATGTGATCACACAACAGATTGTGTGTAAGTTTGGTGTGAAACAGGATAACAATATGAACAATAGTGGTAGTATCTACATTACATACTTCATGCCGGAAGATATACACTTAACTATTAACTCCTGGCGTGTATGTGAGCGCAGCTATTACCCCTGACAATTCATATATGAGATCACACAACAGACTGTGTGTAAGTTTGGTGGGAAACAGGATAACAATATGAACACTAGTGGTAGTATCTACATTACATACTTCATGCCGGAAGATATACACTTAACTATTAACTCCTGACGTGTATGTGAGCGCAGCTATTACCCCTGACAATTCATATATGTGATCACACAACAGACTGTGTGTAAGTTTGGTGTGAAACAGGATAACAATATGAACACTAGTTATAGTATCTACATTACATACTTCATGCCGGAAGATATACACTTAACTATTAACTCCTGACGTGTATGTGAGCGCAGCTATTACCCCTGACAATTCATATGTAAGATCACACAACAGACTGTGTGTAAGTTTGGTGTGAAACAGGATAGCAATATGAACACTAGTGGTAGTATCTACATTACATACTTCATGCCGGAAGATATACACTTAACTATTAACTCCTGACGTGTATGTGAGCGCATCTATTACCCCTGACAATTCATATATGAGATCACACAACAGACTGTGTGTAAGATTTTTGTGAAACAGGATAACAATATGAACACTAGTGGTAGTATCTACATTACATACTTCATGCCGGAAGGAAGGGGTTTCAAAAACATTTTCATCCTACATCACCCTTGTTGCACACATTCTGTACCATCCGTACTCGAAACATTTGTTACTTTGTCGCTTGAGTAATTTGGACTATAATTTGTTATCTTATTCGTGGATAGTAGTTAAAGAACGCTTTTATTCTTTATCGCCAGTGTTTAGGCACGCAAGTATGCTTGACACTGTGTATTTTCACAATATAATACTCAATCATACCCACTGTAGTAGTATGACATCTAAGTAAGATGACAGATATTGAGGTATTCGAACACCAGGTGTGTCGGAACACAGCACAAACATAACGGTCCCCCCATATTCAGGCTGTAGTAAATCCGAAAAAATTTAATTTTGAATATGTCCACATCCATTATCTTAATTTCATAAACTATCTTACAGTAAAACAGCCGTATCTGTAAGAAATATATTACTGCTGCTATTCCCGTTAATACAGTATTTTCATTTATGACTTTAAATGCGCTATTAACAAACTATACCACCGTTTTGCTGTAAGTGGGTAGGTGTTGAATTAGTTTCCAAACTATGGTAGCAGAAGTATTCTTATACAACAAGGACTAGTCAGACCAACTAGGCATTGTAGGTCCAGACAGTCGTCGCAAACACAATAATCACAGAAAAACTGACGAGGTAACATTACAAAGTATTCGAAGTCACATGAAATCCTTCCCTGTGATAGAATCCCCCACTACTTACGAGCTCAGACGGAGACATTATTTACATGGGAGCCTATTTATTCCTCAAATGTACAGGCCATATAAAGAAAAATGTAGAGTAAAATATGAGCGCTGCGGTTAGAAACACACACATCCTCAATAATGAATTTAATTTAGGGTTCTTCCAACCTAAAAAGTACAAGTGTGTATTCTGCATGCAATATAATACTGCCACTGATGAGAAAAATGTGCGGCTGGAAGGTAGATATCTGGACAACATTAAAAACAAACAAATATGAAGGTATTTGAAAATGGCAGATGTGGAAAGGGCACACCAAGACAGGCAAATAAGAGTATTTGACTTGAACTTGCAGTCAGTACTTCATACATCATCCTGTGATTTATCAGTATTTTACAATAAGAGGAGACTAAACATTTATAATTTTACAATCTTTGATAATGCATTAAAGAAGGGCTCTTGTTACAATTGGAATGAGGCATCTGGAAACAAATTCGCAATAGAACATGCATCATGTAAGCATGAGTACATAAAGTCTACCGACTGTAACGATAGGCCTATTATGTTTTACAGTGATAGTTGTTCTCCCCAGAACAAGAACAAATTCTGAGCTACAATGTATCTCTTTGTCCTCCCATATCCCCCCCCGCCTATAATTCAAGAAGGCAGAGTCCATCACACACAAATATTTAGTTGTAGGACATACAGTGAATGCTGAGGATTCAATACATTCTTCTATCGAACAACAAAAAATAATGGTAAGTATAATAATACAGGGAACTTTGAAAAACGGGCCTTTTTTTTATCTACCTTCAACGTGGACTGGAAGTGTGCAGTGTCCAAAAAAGCCAGAAACACTCTATCATGTAGGAAAAATGAACTTCGAAGAAATTCATGACTTGAAGAAATTATCAGCTGAAATCGGGAGCAGTTTTACTGTAGATGAAAATGGAGATATTGCAACATCGAACAACATTCGTGTGTTATAAGTAAACAGGATCACAAATACATTTTATTCAGAAGACAGATTTTGAAAGTCGTGATTTCGAAACCATCCATCTTAGGCGATGTAGGCTGAAAAGACGGCCTTTTATCATTATGTGATGTAATAATACCAAGCGGATATTGCGAGTTTAATCAATCTCTGCCCATTCTTCAGACGGAAAGAGCCAACATTCCCAGTAGTAGGATTATCTGCGTTCATGGCCATCGGCGTCTGGCGTCGGCCTTGTAACATGTGTTACCTTCTCAATTTGCCTTGTGTAGGAAGAAATAAATTTTCTAAAGTTCAGAAGTAAATGTTGGTATGACAGAATTTGTCCACAATTTTGTGGTGATTGTAATTTTGGGGTAACTTGCCCAGTGTATATTGTGATGGCCTTCTGTATTATTAAGTGGCCAGTTATTTGCATAAACACTACCCATATTTTAGTGCGAAAAATTAAAGCACTAGTTGGATAACGACATTTTTGTACCTGAGAAAATATGTGCATTCCACTCTTTTTTAAATTGTAACTTGGTGTTATGTATATTTTAATTCATTTGGAATTTCAAGGGGCAGGGAAGTTCATGTTAGCTGTTCCTTATGTAATATTGAAAACAATTGAAAAGAAGAAATACAATAACAAAAGACTTTTACCACACTTCCTTGTTTCTGTTATAAGTCGTTTTCTTTAGTCAACTCAACCTTACTTTGTACAGATAAATGGTTCTTTTGCATGGCTTTTGCCATTTGGTTCTCCATTATGTTTTTATGCAAATACAACCTTGCCACGCCCTTGCCTTAAGACATAGTATGGTCAGAAACTCTATAGTTGCTTGGTACACTCGAGCTATGATGGATGGTATGATTGGTATGTTGGGTGGTATGTTTCATTAGCATGACTGAGATTCTACTGGGTTATAGGGGATGGTATGTTGGTTGGCCAGGTATCAGTCGGTAATGACAATTTGACAGAGGGAAGGAATATTTATGTTATGGGTTGGCCTGGACTGTAAAGTTGCTTGATACACTTGGTTTATAATGGAACATATGGTTGCTATGTTGGGTGGTATGGTTTCCAGTACATTTGCCTGGTGATTGTATGTGTATATAAAATGGTATGGGCAGTACATGTGTGCTTGTGAGTCCTGTAATGCTAAAACATGCTTAAATTAAAGTGGTTGGTATTGGTAGTCAGTGTATTTGGCTGATGTCAGTCGGCATGGTGGATGGTGTGGAAGAAGTTGATTGTGTTGAAGTGTTTGAAATGGCTTTGTATGGTGTGGTCTGCCTGTTTTCTGGGTATGGCTGATGTGTTTTTGAGTATTATTGGGTTGTATGATTACTACAATATTTAGCTGGTGTCGGTGGGTAGAGCAGAAGGTATTGACAGTAGGTGTAATAGTGTTGTGAGTTTGCCTGACCTGTATGGTTGCTTGGTACACTTGAATTATGGTGGAATATAGATGGTGATTTGGTGATATAGGTTATCACAAAAGACTATGTTTTTCGTGTGTTATAGAAGATGGTATGGTAGGTTGGTGTTTTGGGTTGTCTGGTATCAGTTTGTTGTGTTTTGTTGAATGATGTTAGGAAAGGTTGTGACACGGGCTGGCCTTGAATGCATGGTAACTTGGCTAAAAGTTATTTTATTTGACTTTATATTGTGTTATATTGTATTTTAAATATAATTATGCTTGCTTCAACTGTTCCTTTGCAAGTGTAAAGCGAATTTTACTCAAAGTGCTGATTGACTGTAGGATTACTGACCTATGCTTCCGAGGTCTGGTCATCTGATACTGTCAAAGGGGCTAAAATAATGATATGAGACATGTGGAAAAGAGTTTAATGAATTGTATCTGCTGTATGCTAGGCTAGGTTCTATTATGTTAGGTTTGATTATTCTGGGCTTTGGCATGTTATGTTATATTAGTTTGAGAGATGGTAAGAATTTAAGGTGTAATGCCCCAACCTGGAATGTATAATTGCTTGCATAGGTCTTAAGGTGTATTCGTATGACAGAGGTTCTTCCTGTGGGTTATAGATAATGGTGTAGTTGGTTTGTATGACAATTTCCTTAGATTACAGTAGATAGTATGGTTGGTCAGTATATTGGAGGCATGCAGGTATAGGTTTTGCTTAGAATGTAGTATGTTTAATTTTTTCTGAACTATGTTAAGTTGAATTCATTAGAGTATGCCGAAAATACTAAATGAGTGTGTGAATAAATACATTTTTTATGGATGTTTTAAGTACAATATGAGTGATTAAGTACTATGCACAAGATGAAAATACTAACGTGAATAAAAATAATATATTATATATGAGGTGAGAAATTATGTTATAGATAAAGTTGGCAGCCTACAGCGAGCTAATCTAGTGGCTAATAAAAATGAAATATTAGATGGTGGACTACATTACACAAATAAACAAATTACGCCACAAGTAGACGAAACAAGATGGCTGCACCGACAGCTTGCCTAGTAACTAAATCGCGAAGGAATGAGAGAGAATCCAAGATGGTGGCCTGTAGCCAGTTTTTATTAAGTCATCAGCAGACTAAACAGGATGGTGGTTCGAGGATGTAGAGTAACCAGCAGGTGATTAAATCGAGAAGGAATAAAAAATAAATTTCAAGATGGTGGCAAAATGTAAGTGATCATCAGATGACGAAATGGGAAACAAGATGGTGGCCCTCTTACAAAATCAAGAAGGAATCACAGTAAATGTATGAAAAAATACATTATATTAAATTTTGTACAAATTATTTTTTAAATTGAATTAATCTTTTATTTCATAGATAACTGTCATAAATGTTTCTTAAATGGCATAAGTTGCAACAGTCCTTGTACACACTGGAGATACACTCAAACATTTACTATGTATGTAACAGAGTTCCTACACCAGGTAACTAATTGAGTTCTTACGTGATGATTAGGTAATGTTAGGTTACTTTGTGTTAGGCTAGATGGAGTTAGGTTATGTCAGGTCAAGTTAAGTCCTACACGAGTGATTTTTTCTGGAGTCCTAAATACTGATGCCCATGCTACTTGTGTTACAAATAAAAGTAATCTCAATATAAAATTAAAAAAACAGAAGGATAACATGATCATGAAGACAGCATTAATGAAAATGAACTTGAAAATAGTATTGATGCTGAGGACAATGGTGGTTTTATATGCTCTGACACACTCCTTGAACAGGTATGCTGCAACGAGAGGCATTATGAAAGCAGAAGATTATACCAAAACTGGTTACATATTTCCCGAAGACCCAGATGAACTTGTCGATAGACTCACAGACATTTGATTGCTTTGCAACAATGTGGAGATTTCTCACACAATGAGATATCTTCAGTCATTAGTGAACTGATGATCAGAGATTATATCTCGTGGTATCATGAACTGCTTTCTTCTTATATGGTAATGTATAAAATAAGCATACCCTTTCAAAATTAGGATAATTGTGTTTTATTCTTTTTGTATCCATTTTTCCTTCAAAACTTTCCAGTAGTGTTATGAGCACTCTACTATTAAAGTAAATATTCACCTACAGAATATTAATGAAGACTTTAAGTATAAAATGGATAGTGGACTAAATACAAAACTTTAATGCAGTTGGCATGTACAAATTTTGAACAGTTGGCGAATGAATGTAATTTCTATATGGATAGATGTGGGAGAGACAACAACCCCATGGATTGATTATCGATTGATGATTGATAGAAATATTAGACAAATTATTGAAAGGTTGATGATAAGATTGGAAGCTTGATGGAAAGATTGGAAGATTGATTAAAGATTGCGAAAGATTGATGCAAATAATGGGAAATCGTTGAGAAAATTGCGATATTGGACAAATGAGTGGATGAAAGATTGATGGGAAAATTGCGAAATTTGTCGAAAGATTGTTGAAATCAGTAAGAGATTGATTGAATTATTGGCCATAAGTTTGGGTGTAAGATTGGAAGATTGATGGAAATATTGCGAAATATTGATGAAATGATTGGAAAAGTGATTGAAAGATTGCAGAAGTGATCGAATGGCTAATATAAAAATTGAAATATTGTTTGATTAATCGATATGTTGGACTATTAATGGATTGATTATCAAAAGGCTCATGAAAGACAAGACTATTTATCACTGTAGCTGCCCTCATATATTCTATGTCTTAATATGCACTATTGGCATTTAATTTATAGCAAGTATGCCTATAGAAGTGTTGGTAGATGCTAATCCATAATGTGATTATAACATGACTTGGGCAGGAGGTCGCTACCCGTATGATAGGTTTGATTGGTAAAATATACATATTTAAATAAATCTGAATAGCTTCGGAACAATTTTAAAAATTAAAAACATTTCTGTAATAAAAAAATTAAAATGAGATATTATAAAAAGATTTTCGATCTAACATTTCCCTATGCCTGTAAAACGATTATGGTAACCAGAAACATGCATATATGCTTGAAGGGTTAGTGGTCGTAACTTCCGAGCACCATTGGTTACCTACGACAGTCCCGAGTCGAAGACATCCGAGCACCTCTTGAGTCGAGCCGAAAACTGCCGAGCTCGTTCTAGTCAAGGCGAAGACCCTCCAGCCCCACAATCCGCACACCCTCCTCATTTAAATATATCGTTCCAGAACGATCATAATCATACTACTCTCAATGAATGTGGAATTTGTTAGTGAGTTTCATTTTTCGAACAAAACCATAATTCTTCTGTGTCATCATTGTCCCATCTAGCATTGCCGCTATTACTATATCGTTTTGTCATCCAGTCTTGTGCGAAATTTTATGTCTGTCTCAGTGCTCGTCCGTGTTCATTAGAGTCCCTTGTTTTTTTTTTCCAGTTTGTTTTCTTTACGTTATTCATTCCGTAATTTGGTTTGTTTTATTTTTTGTGTTCTAGTTTGTTATTAATCTGACAAAATTACTTATGGGACTTTTTATACGTTTAAATATATCTTTAGTATACAGGTGCTTTCGGCTCATTTTTTCGTGTTTGTTTTGTGTCTCATAATTTGGTTTTCTATGATGACATAGCAAAGCAATGACGTATACCCAAAATATTTCGCTTAGTAAAATCAACTGAGTGTACAAAAATTAGTGCAGCTCAAAATATCGACTAAAGGATGTGTTAGTAATCTAGTAGGGTTTCAGCATACGGTCCTTAGTGTCCACAATTCAAACATGCCGCTTTTCATAGAATGATTATTAATGTGACAATTTATTCAACTTTGCTTCAGAATTAACCTATAGCATACCAGTCAGTTTTTCCGTTAAAATATATGCAGTCAAGTGCAGGATTTTTTTTAAAATTTGATTTCGGTAAATTAATGGCTTTTCAGACCTCTCAGTACCAAAAATGCACAGTCAAAATGTATTTTAATGTATAAGTTTGAAATTTTTTTTTGTTTCTACTTAATACAAAACAAAACATGTAAAATAAAAAATTCCAAGCAGTGTAGCTCTCGCATAGCATTCTGTACATATGTATAAAAGATTTTAAATGCACTACACAAAAAAACATTTTCGCTCCTACATGTAAATTTCTAATCATATTACTTTCGTGTATGCAACATGCAACAAGATTTTGTTTCAGAAATAAGCTTAACTATTTCCCTATATTACGTTTGCCTTTCAGGAAACCTTATGTATTGTTAATGTGTGGAAAATGAACAGTCCGAAACTCACTTTCCCTTTTATAAAAAGGGGTATATATTAAAGAAACTAAAACAAAGCTATTTGTGAATGCAAAGCTAAACACAAGCGCAAATTCAAATCATGCACATATCATAGAATATACCGGATGTCCCAGACCTAACGTACCAAACCTTTTTGTCGGGTGAAATTCTTTTTAGGCAAACCCTTAAGGACGAATTGAATTGTGAACACTACAGTGTCTAGAATCTGCGGTAAACTATAGAAAAAAACGATGTTAACTTCAGAATTTCAAACAGGAAGGCGGTACAAAAGTAGTATCGTTGAACAGAGCTCGCGAAACTGAGAATCTTTTGTCTGGTGAGTTTTGTGATATGTTTCACCGTTTTGAAAATAATATCAATATATTCTCTGTCTGGCACATTCTAAATGGCAACGTGCCACTCCATAACAGCCCAAAAGAGGCGAGCGGGAACTGTTGACGCTAGACAGCAGTACTTGCATTTCCCCTTTGTTTGTGCTATTTGTCATGTCGAATAAGAGACTTTTTGGCGGTGCGTGCACTATGAAAGGTTTCTAGCGTGGGTTTAACTTTGTTTCTGTCATTCGTGCAGTGAGGTCGTATTCAAACCAAGAGGAATTTGACATGCTTATGGTGCTCGGCGAATGTCGCCAGAATCACAGACTTGCAGAGCGCGTTTATGCACGGAGGTATCAAGATCGCCCACGCCAGTCACGACATGTTTTCGGCGATTGAAGGTACGGATTCGCAATAGCGGCCATGTGCAACCGACCCGCAATCCTAACAATTAAGCCAGAAGACGTGTTAGAGACAATAGAAGTGCCGATATTCTTGATGCAATAAATCTAGACTGACATATTTCTACTCTGAGAATAGCACGGGATTCTCGGGTGAGCAGAAGTACCATCTGGAGAATCCTACACGACGGTGGTTTACATCTCTACCACATTCAGGTCCATCAGGAATTAAGCGAAGATGATTTATAGACAAGAAAATCCTTCTGCAACTGATTTTTAAATCAATATCTGGACTGTTATCGGACCTTATTTTTTTTTATTAAAACTTAAATGTGGAGTGGTACTCAGAATTTCTGCAACACTCACTGATGGAGTTGCTAGAAGATGTTCCACCAGCAACACGGTTGTTAATGTGGCTGCAACAAGATGGATGCCTGGCCCGGTCGATGGATTGGGAGAGTGTGGGCCAGTGACTTGGCCACCACGGTCGCCAGACTTAACACCCTTGATTATTTTTTTGGGGATGCATCAAAAGTACTGTGTACCAACAGTGCCCTACACCGAGAGATGACATGAAAGAGCGAATTAGAGTAAGATGCCGGTCGCTGCCAGCAGCAGAGATACTTGGGAGTACACAAAGTACACGAATACGGACACGACTGGGCTTATAACAGGGCGGAAAACATTTCGAACACCTATTACAGTGAACAGCAAAAAAGCAAACAATTTTTGGTAATAATTTCTAAATAAAACATTATCTGTAAAGAATTTTTGTACCGTCAAATTGCACTAATTGTGTTTGTTTCCTTTCTAGGCCTACAACATTTAAAAAATGTGTTTTTTTTACGTACATCATCTCGTCAGCTCCAGGATGATTTTTGATATAGTCGAATCTGAAAAGTCTTATTCGACATGAATGTCTCAAACAGAGTGAAAATGCAAGTATTGCTATCTAGTGTCAACAATTCCCGCACGCCTCGTTTGGGCTGGGTGGCGTGGCACGGTGCGATATAGAATGTGCCAGACAGAATGTTCTGATATTCTCAATACGGCAAAATATATAAAAATTTCCAGACAAAAGATGTTCAGATTGGCGAGCTCTATTCAACGATACTACTTTTGTACCACCTTCCCATTTGGAATTCTGAAGTTAACTTCCTATCCTCTAGTTTACGGCAGATTCTATACACTGTAGTGTTCACCATTCAATTCGTTCTTAAGGGTTTGCGTAAAAACCATTTTACCCGAAAAAGCTCGGATGCACCGTTTTCGAGAAAGAGGTCTGGTACGGTAGGTCTGGGACATCCGGTATAACACTTATTTTGTCCTTCACATTAATATTAAATTGCTATACACTTGATTCTTAAAATCCACCAGGAAGTATTCTATGCTTTATTTACTGTTTAAAAAAATAATAAAAATTTTTCAATAATTGCAACGAAAAAATATTGATGTAAGAAAGCTTTTCAAAACCGTACAATCTCTCTTCTTTTTTCACACCAGCAACCAAGCAATTATGGTAAATTCAAGGCTGTTTATTTTTCGCCCTTTTCTGGGCACCCCGAGATTTCAATATATACATATTCCGGGTTTCTGGTTGTCACTGATCTGGTGTGACTCGTATCAATTAATTCCGGGAGTAGACAGTCCAAACAAAATTTGCGTAGTTTTGGTTCCATTTCTGTGTAAAAGAAGTCGTCGACTTTTTAGGTAAGTGCCACTAGGATTCCTTTCCTCGTTCGTATGGCAAAATGGCAACGTGTCCTTTCAGTAGTGTTCACGTAACCTTGCATCTGATAGTATTTGCTTCTCCTGATAATTCCTACACCATTATCAGATTTTGTTAGACACTGCAGTGTCTTCATTGTCTAAACATCTTCAGGTGACATATCAGCAGTATATGATCGCCACTTTGATTCGACTATGGTATCAATTCCCATATGGCGTAGCACTTAAGAATGGAATTTATATATTGTCAATTCACATGTGAATCTTTTATATTCTGCTCTCTTTCTAATTGCGGAATAGCATCCTACTCATGCATTTTAAATCAGTGAAGTGATGGTAAATGTACATTATTATTGTAACTAATATTTCGCAGTTGATATTCGCATCCGGTATTTCTTTTTTTTTGCAATCTGTTCCAAAAAATAGATGATGATAGGAGTTTCCTTTGTCCTTCAGTTAATTCTTCACTGAACCGCTGTATAGTTACAAGATGCTTGAATAACTTGCGTTCTTCGTTTCTCCAAAAACTCTACCAACTTTTTCTTGTAGTCGTTAGCAGACATATCTGGCCGTTGAGTATTTAATCCTTAATCCTGATGTGCCACTTTCCGTAGCAAATATGGATCAAGACCCTTTGAGACTTACGACCCGCCTTTTTTTTTTTTTTTTTTTTTTTTTTTTTTTTTTTTTTTTTTGCTACCTTGATAATCCTTTTCAGTTGTACTCGCTTGCAGAATATTCCGAGACTTCTATTGTTCGTGTATCTGTGTAATAAGTAATACGCGGCACCGATATTATGCTGCACAACGGCTACAGTACATCTGAGCTTGTAACTGTTGGAAAGAAAAATGTTTATCCGTTTCCCTTCAGTAAACTATGCGACAAAGCTAGTGTATTTCTCGGCAGCATTACACTGAGAAGAAAACCAAAAAATGTTTGTGTGTTGTAAGGAATACTGTGTGGGGGAAACTTGGATGGAGATGTACTTCACGCACGCCCCACGTATGAGTATTAGCCCCTATAAGAAAACGTTTGAACCTTGCTATGGTTTTCTAGTAGAATGTAATGTATACAGGCAGGACTGCATAATTAAAGTGCAACGACCTGCAAGAAATCCATAGCAATAAAATTAACTGCCAACTGGCAGTTATTTTGAATACTGCAAACCATCGTAGAAGTTGCTGGTATTCCACACCAACAGAATTTTTATTACCTGGATAGCCCTGCTCACAATCAGGTTCCGTACAGCCCCCCTGCATAGCTAAACAACAATACAAAACTCACCGGAAGACATAGGAACCAACTATGTATTTATTTAAAGCAATGAAAGGATTCCTATTTTTAAGCAATAATTTAATGGGGAAAAATATCATAGAAATAAATTGCCTGAAAGTTTCATTCCTTGGTAGTGTTAAAAATGCAAGGGATATGCACACAGCAGCTGGACTAGGTATATAAAAATATCTCTCATTATGCCTGCTACAAATGCCAATTAAGTGAATAGAGTATTTGAAAGAGAAAAAAAAAAAATATTATCTAGACATCTTGAATGATGCACACACTTAAAATTTTGCCAAATAGGTTTAATTCAGTTCAAAATAAAAGTCGCTAATGTTCTCACACTTGGTCGTTACAATAAATTACGTGCCTGTATAATAAAATATTTAAAATGATCCTGGCTAGCACAGTTTATGTTGGTAGAGCAATCAGATACTTATTTAAATCTCAGGCAATTTGTGACCACTGAAAAGTGTCGGAAAATGGTGCTGCTTACGTTAAAAGTTAATTAAACACTCTCAAGTACGTGTAACGGTCACTGTACATTAAAGTGGGATCGTACCTTATATAGATGTTGAGTTTCTCTCACTTATTTTATATGTAGACCTGTTCTGACGGTAGTGCCGTGTACCGTTGGCTCATCACTCAAATTTTAATATATATTTTTTGGTTCTAATTAACCTTAACACATTATATTTATACTTTTATCGTAGAAATAAGGCCTCACTTGCCTGCTGCCGTTGTGACCTACTTAATTCAAGATGGAGTATGGAACATTCAGTCACCATCCATTATCGGCAGCGGTTAAATATTCAAATTAATACAGAGTACATAGGGCTTAACTCAGGGTGCTTTCCAATACTGTGACGATTCAAAAGGTTGCACCTAAATGTTGCCAACTTGCACACAATTAACAAGTTACTTGAAACCTGATAAAACAAAATAAAATTACAACAATTCACATATAGAAAATCAACATTTCAGCTGCTGCGTGTATATTAATATTATTAAGAATTAAGAAAATAAAATATGATATAACAATGTTACATGTGAAACATATGACATTCATAATATTTGTTTACAAAATAAACGTGCGTGTACTAGTATTATAAGTTTGCCTGCTATCTTAAAATGTGTTGAAATGCAAATAGCACGTGGTAGATAATCAGACGTTACAGTGTACAGGCATAACATTATTTTAGTCGCCCCAACAAATTATTTTGTTGAGTAAACAAAACTTGAAAAGCAACAAATTTAATTATGTTCATCTAACAAAATACACTCTTGAATTTACAAAACCTCTGTGTTGGGTGAAGGGAAATTAGGCTACCAAGAAAATATTTTGTTGAATCAAATACATATATTTGTTTGGGGACTCATTTGAATGCCTTCGTTCTAAAATGAAGCTGGAGCGTTTGTATTTTTTTGTGAAAATTACGATAGTAACAGTGTTTGTAACTGCATTTATTGATAATTTTACTAAAGACATAAACATCCTAACAAAACAAGTTCAACAGGAAACTAAAGTTATGCTGTAAATATTGATATATTTATTTGCGCACATTGTACAGTAATTGAACTGCAGGCCTCTATGTTTATAAACATTCCGAATTCGTCAGTGGTCAATGAGTTTGCTCAGGCGTGGCTCTTGGGCTCAGCTGTGTTAGGTTAGAATCTCGGTCGGGCTTCAAGTTTATTTTTGTATCAACCCAAACTTTTTGTGTACGTAGGGCCGAACAAATATTTCAGTTGCACAAACGAAATATTTTTTTAGAGCTACCAATTATGAACAACAACATTACTTGGTTTCAACAACAAATTATTTCATCGTCCCTTTATAAACGATTAGTCTTATTGCACCTGACTAACTTTGTTTGATTCAACAAAACGTTTTCTCTCAGTGTAGGTACTCTCAACATGTTGTAAGAGACTGTGGCTGTTTAGACTAAGGTATCTGGCGGCATTTTATGTTTTCCTTGCTCATCTTTTTGAATGATTTCGGTGAGTTAATTAATTTTGTGTGGTTTAAGTGCTGGTCATAAGTTACATTCAAGCGCCGCGTGTAGGCCATCGTGAGCATGGCGACAGAACGGATTAATGGAAGTCAAATAAATAAGTCAACAATATGTCTTCACTCGTAATTAAATTTGATGTTTCAGTGGTACAAAATTCAGTTAGATTCCATGCAAGTGTTATATAATGTTTTTTTTCCCGATTATATAAATATTAAATATTGTATACGTTTTCATAAACACACAGGCATTTATTTATATTCTATTATCTAAAATTTTCGGTCGTCCGAAGCAAAGACTGTTCACGATAAAGCAAGCACTTTTGAAATCAACCTTAGAAAATTTCACTGCCCCTACCTGCATGCATTCACTCTAAAATCGATTTAGAAGGAAACCACTGATTCGCAGTGAATTTAAACTTCTACAATCAGTGAAAATGGCTCCACTTAGAATCAGTGGAAAACCACTGATTGATTCAGTGAAAAAGTGCGTTGATTGAATCAGTAACGTGAAACAATTTCACTGATTGAATAAATGACGGCTGACTGCAGCGGCGAATTAAATATTGCTTTTATTGATTGCAGACAAATAATTACATTAAAGAAACATATTTACGATAGTTGACTACCCTTCATCTCAAGTTAAAATTGTGAGAGGAAAATATATGTCTTATAGTATCGCTGCGAAATCGTATAGTTTGAAATTCTTTGCTCTTACTTTTCGTTTTCTGGTTTGATTGGTACCGTTAGGATTGTTAAATCGAATAGTAGATATGAGTGCACTCTCTTCGCCGCATTAAATGCAGTTTAAAACTTCAAACAGTGTGCTGAGACGATTACATGCAAACGAAATGAAAGACGTAAAGACAAAATGAAAGATGTAAAAACGGAATGAAAGTCTGTGTGTTCATATTACCTCGTTAAATGGCACTTTGAAAGACGAAACGCATTTTAGAAAGTATTTTGTATTTGTTTTATTAATTTATTCGTGGTTATGGTATTTCACTTGATACACGTCGTTTAACGGGCCATTTTTAAAAGCTGTTCGACGGCGATTTTCACACGCAGTTTTACTGATACATCAGTCAAAAATAATTAGAGACGGAGCAAGTTGCTCAGATGTTTCGCTGGTCCATCAGTCAGAAAATAAACCACTGAGAAAACAGTGGGGGAAAATGACTGACGAATAAGTGGGAAATATCACTGAATCAATCAGTGAAGGAAATATGGCATTTATTCACTGGTTCATTAGTTAAAATCACTGTTGTATCAGTCAGATACGTTTGACTCATTGAAACAGTGAAATTCTCACTGATTCAGATTTAGAGTGTATATTTTAATGGGCGCAATGAGTGACATGTATCCAGTAAAATTGTTAACAATGGAGGAGATAGAAGTTCCATATATTAACGTCAAACAAAAAGTGTTAGGTAACAATTTGTGATAATTTAAATTATTTATCTCGCTATCTGTATTTCTTAACCCATCGAAATGTAGAATTGAGCAGATTTGTACAGTAATTGATTTTCTAATAATTTCACAGTTCTACTTGATCGACATATGAATAAAGTGATGAGGCCCATGGCAATTTTAATTTTACATTAGGCAAAACAACACACAACGTGTATACCTACAATTATATCTTAAGCAGGGCTTCCAAGAGTGCTCATTTTACCGTGAACAGCCTATATCACTGTCTACTTGATCGTGTTGTCAGTCGTAAAGTCACTTTTCGTAACAAGTGTAAATACAACAGATCGTCCAGCAAACACTCAAATCAGGTTGGTGTTACATTGGCACGAAGGAATTTAGTTTTAAATCTTAAAAATAAAATTGTCTTTCAAGCTTAATAATGTATTTTCTGTCGGGTCGTAGAACACGGTTTTTTCCCATTGCCTGGTATTCAAACGGTTTGTTGAGTGGTCAGTCAAAGGCGGGCATGGAGCCACTTGTCTCAATAGTTGGCTTCGATTCCCCAGCCTGCCATCTTGGCTGCAGAGAAATGGTTGGATGTGAGCGATAGGTAATTTTTATCGATGAGTTTATGCCCGCATCTCGCGACTGGTTGACCGCGATGCCAATAATTCTCGTGCATTACTCGCTCGAAAAGGTGTAGAATCCCCATTTCGTACCATCTTGTCGGTGGTCGTGTGGGTCTGGTCCACCTTCATTAGCCTGCCTCTTATGAACACAAAGGACTGGCTAGGCAGGGTGTAAAATTTTTTTTCGCTGTATAGGTATTCTAGCCTCCCTTGCGAGAGCGAAATGTCCAGCAAGATTTAGTTCGTAACAGTGCTTGTTAATTTGATCGAGTTTATCGTCGAATTCTAGGAGCTGATCCATGTCGAGAATTTCGTGTGCCATGTCGATTTACCTTTAAACCAAAGACACGGAGAAACAGTGCGTTTTCAGGTGTTAGCACAACGCTTCCTCACAGCTTACTGATCTCGGATTCGACATACCGCATGCATTTATACGTTTTTGTCTTCCTGGCGAAATTTAGTCCGATTGTTTCAGGTGTAAACATAGCATAATTTCTTTGTTTCTGAAATGTATCATTAGTTTCTCATTTTAGAGTACGATCGAAACAGCTATGTACTACTTCGTGGATGCTTTATGCAATGATCGGAACATAAGAAGTAGGAGCATGTCACTTCTGGCCCACTTTTTAGCAAGAGTGACCTTAGTCACATTTGGTTCAAGATTGGACTATGTTCCAAATCATAATATGCAAATTTAATTAATTAATTGTTTAATTAATTGAATGATTAATCAGATTAATTAACTGATCAATTAATTCGATAAATCGATTAATTGAAGAATGTTTTGATATCTTTTTTGAAATTTTATAGAATTCTTTGATACCAAAGAATGTTTATTAATTTATTCATATCTTAAGGGTCGTATTGGCTGAGCAGGTTCGGTGTTGACTCTGTAATGTTCTGCGGCTGATTGACCAGAGGAACAGGTTGTAATTGTTTATATATGAGTTAATGTTATTGTAAGAGTGGTGTAAGGGGCATTTTTAGTTTTTTTGTTTGTGACTGATGCGGAGCAGGCTACATAGCCAGGTCGAATGTCTGGAGACACACTGAGGATTTAACTTGTATAGATACGGGAGAAATGTATACTTTTCGGCGAAGTAGATATTTTTAAATGTAAACCGATATTGGAATAGGTTACCGAACGAATTACTTTAATCACACCCCAAATAGCATAAAAGTAACAAACTATTTCGGTGAAGCAAATGAAATAAGTACAAATCATTAACAAATTCGTTAAACTAATTTTAATTGTGCAATGAAACTATTTCCGTTAGCAAAGTAACTGATCTCCACTTTAATCACACAATATTGAATCTACAGACACGTACTCATGTGATTACCAAATGGAACAAATTAAATTAAACAAATGCGCAGCTAATATAAAATTACAACTCTCCACATATACTCATATATAAATCACCCCCATCGGCTCTCTAAACATGCATCAAGCAAAATCCTACAAAATTGATTGAATACACTAACTTACTTTAAGATTGCGGTGCCATGTGAGGTGCTGAATGAGGTGCTGTGTGAGGTGCTATGTAAGGAGCTAACTGATGAGCTGTGTGAAGAGTTAACCGATGAGCTAACTGAGGAGCTTACTAAGGAGCAGATTGTGGAACAGTTTGAGGAGCAAGGTGTGGAGTGTGTGGAGAATATTGTTTGATCAAGGTGTTGTGCCATGTGGTGCTGTGTCAGGTGCCATGTGGTGCTATGTGAGGTGCTTTGTAAGGTGATATGTGAGGTGCCAATTGCAGTGCTAGTTTGGTGCTGTGTGAGGGGCTAGTGTGGTGACATGTGAAAGTAGTGTTGTGCTATGTGGATGAGGAGGAGGAGAAGAAGGTGGAGAAGGAGAAAGTATAGACTTATTCTTGTATATTGTATAATGTTTCTTTAAAGTGTTGTTGAAAAACATTATTTAAGAATATATTTGATTAATATTATCTCTTCACAGCAAACGTAAATGTTCTGGTTCACAGCCGAAGTAATATTCTCTTTTGTATGTTAAAGTAAGAAATTATAAGTTTGTATTTCCTTGGAAACTTCATAAAATTAAAATTTTTGTTTGTTGTAAAACAAAGTCTTTACCAGCTTGTGCGTCTCGCCATTCCTTTGCCTTGCTCTGTGGGGCAAGAGTCCGTCTACCTGAAGTTGTCCCATCCCACTTTCGCTTCCAAGAACTTTGCCCCCTGTTCCACCACTGTGTGTTTTTCAAGTTCAGCTAGTCTTTCAAACTCCCTCATCCCTTTCCTATCAGAGTTCAATCACAATATTTTTCTCGAGATTCACCCTCATTCCATTACTTTTCAGAGTTCATTCATTTTTATCCTTCCATTTCCATATTTGTTAGTGTAAAAAACATCACAACTCACCCAAAAATTACTCGAATTTAAAACAATATTCGAAATGTGAGAAAAGGTAATCAAACTACTAAATAACGAGTCACACTATTCATTTTTACCATTAAAATGTATTTAAAAACACATTAAAACTATATTCACAAATATTTACATCTTCACAAACATCTACAAGAACATTTCTTAATATTTACAAACATTACAACAACTTCACAATCATCTACAAAATCATTCCTTAAAAACTACATTTACATATGAAAACACTTAAAAAATTTTTACACAAACATTCATACAAATCAACAATACAAATTACAAATATAATTATAAACATTAAAACTAAAAAATATACACAAAAGGTGTTTCGGAGTGTCATCATTGTAACTCACAGCCCTGGTATTAATACTAAAAATATACACTATATAAATAACAATGATTCTTGTTTTGTCATCCATTGCAGCATTAGGTGTTAACGTCCGACATGTCACAACCAGGTTTGGAGTTGCCAGACACACCAACACCTTCAATGACTCCATGTGCACACACATAGCTTCAAGATATCTTGAATATTCATAGATTTAAAATGATGTAATTCCATGCTGCGAAGAGTAATTCCTGGGTGACACAAAGGACAATAGGTGTTATTGCATCGATGTTAAATGCCATGCAGTTATGACAAAGCAGCAGCTTTGAAGAGGTATATGAAATCGATGCAGTAGGTGTGAAGACAGTTGTGATGCAGATTGCATGGTGGAGCAGGGTGTGGTGTTGGGTCCTCGAGATGGCAGCTCTATATTTAAAATGGTGCTGAAATACTGTGTTGGGGAAGAAAAATTTACTTGGGAATCCTGTAGTGCCCCCAGGGTAAAGTCAATACTCCATCAAGCTCAATGAAGCACTTATCGTCTAAACCTGACAACACTACTTTGTTCATGTGTTCGATGTAAAGCCCATGACCATGCAAATGGAACTGGTACTGGGTTCCCAGAATCCTGGTGCAATTATCGAGGCACTCTCGATAATCCTCATATTGGAGCGATTGCAGCACATTAGGTTTTACACCATTCGCATTACATATACACTGCTCATTCGAAACAATGTATGTGCAAATCTTGAGACATAAACCTACAAAGTGTATGATGTTGCAGATGACACATTCATCCTTTATCACTCTGGTAAGGTCTTTGTTCTCAGGCGATAATCCTTGTGGGTTATTGATCACATAGTTAGATGTATCAAATCACATCTTTAAATCTGGGGATATCACTTCAGACATCTCTACAGGCAATTTCATGGATGAGGCTGTCAGTATCGCAATATAAAAGGTGCAAGGCTAGCAGAGGAAATTTATCACACGTATACGTATAATGAAATTCGTAAAGGGTTAATTTGTAAAGATCAAGAATGGCAACACCAATGTACAAAGGCTTGTCAAACATAACAGAGGTCTTTGACATTTCGATAAAAACAAGATTCTCATCGATGATCTGTCATTCCTGGAATGTAGGACCCCCAATCCGTTCTGTAGCTCCATATATAGTGTAATGCCTGGTGACGATGCTAATGTCCCTTACCTGGCGGACATTCTGCAAATTTTTTCCATAAATGACATTATTCATTAATTAAAAAAACAATTTATCAAATAGTTAGCAGCCTGGGCATGATTGTCAATATTAAACTCGATGTACAGAACCATCCAAGCCTTCTGCTCAAAGTGCAAAATCCAATTAACAGAGTCGAGTATGGCTCCACACATCAAGGACTGCCTCAGGGTTTCCCCATGAATTAAATAATTTTTCTGTGGCAGCAGTGTCGAAACGAGTTTTTCATGTGAGCCATGAGGAGGTATGCCATTTACTGGAGTCAAAGGCAGATCTGATAGCACATCATGTCATTTGTCTGCAAATGAGAAATCTACTTCCATGAAAAATCATGTGTCCCCATCATTCACCGTGTTTGCAAAATCCCACAATGAAAACACATTAGCCTCCATCCACTTGAAATTGCCAATAGGAAGCTTGCTGTTCATAGTATGGCTTTACAGACCATTTACATCGAACTAGCAGATGTATTTCGATGCCACACTAGGGTTGTACTCTTCTCCCATGTAAATGTTATTGACTTCCGAACGCCTTCTGGAAACCTGGGTAATGCCACCCCTAATCCCACGTTCAACTAAAAGTTATACATCAGGGTCAGTCAAAAGCTCTAGACGTGCGTCTGTCATCGACAATAATGTGTCCCATGCAAGATACAGAGCTGTGATGTACATGGCTGGGTCAAGACAGTAATGAGCCAAACATACAGTCCTGAAATTTTCAAACACATCTGGAAGCAAACAAGTGTCCACACATAAATACTTAATGGCATAATGCAGCAGGTTTACAGAGTGGAACACATCCCATGTGGCTTAGGCGTGGGTGTTATACACATCGCTAACACCTTCGCCGTTCATGACATTGTGAAATGAGTCCTTGATTTGGAGTGACGGGCACATCAGACTGGCCTTGGCCTTAACAAAGTCATAAGGAAACACTCCCTTCCTATTTGAAAATTCAAATTGGGTGTTGTGTGGAAACATCGAGCAGGTGATACTCAATTGTGCAGTTTTCAAATTACCTGCCAAAGTTTCCAGCAAAAGGCTCATGGATTGAAAAGAATGAATAAATCGTAACTTGAAATATTGCACCTTTCTTTCTGAGGCAATCCATTTGGGAATATCTTTGGTGATGGATTTGTATTTCTTTAGGGTCATTACAATCACCTCGATCCTACCCGGGTTTTCGATTACCATGGTTCCATTTTGTTTTGTTATGTGACGTTCAGCCAACAACTTTATAAGAAAGTGAGCATCATAGTTTTGCAGATTATGAAAGACAGTGACAAGTTGTTTCTTGGGCAGTCTGAAGATCAAATTGCATTTATTATGTGCGGCCTCTCTTATTTCCCAGGTAAAATGCTCATGATCGACCACAATGTTATCTGTACCGAGTTCCTTCTTACAAATATGACAAAATTTCTGAGCTGCCAACCTAGCTTCTTCAGCAGGGGTTTTTTTGCCTTCATCACAACAGTCATGCTGTAAATTCCTGCAACCCACTTTGTTAATTCAACAAATTTACCTACTAACTGGTTCATACAATCATCACCCACAAACTCAAAATAGTTATTTAATGCTGGATTGTATGAACAAACCAACAAAATGCTACACGCATATGGAACATGTTGGTTGTTGGTATTTGTATTACTAATTTCATTACTGGGAAGGAAAGTGGACAAAGGTTTCAAATATGACTCAGTGTCGAAACCCAATCTTTGCTGTTTGCTGTAAGCCTGAAATTGCAAGTACTTGCTGTCCCCAGTAGGAAAAGTACTGCGAACAGCCTTATGTTGCTGAGAGAGATCACTATGTTTTGTGATTATCTCCTCACAACTAAAATATTGGAAACAATGATTACAGAGACAACTTTTTTTATGTTTCTTAGTCGACTTACTGTAAAGCAGTCTTGACAAATCCTTAATGGAAACAAAATGCAAATGAACACCATTACCACAAGCATGAATGGCTAATACATTTACTTGACGTGAATGACGTACAGGAGAAATACACATTGGTCAATAATAAAACTCTCTTAGCCTACTGTAGTGTATACATAGATAGAAATACTATTGTTCTCAAACTTTCGAATATTATATAACTCTAAAGGAACCAACAGACCTTCAGTAACCAAAACCTTGCAAGGATCTGGATATAAAGTCATTCTCTCAGTATGATGTGCAACAGGAAACAAAGCTGATATAACGGCATAATGGAAACATAGTCCCTCGGGACACTGCACATTAATGCAGACTTTCATATTTGCAATGAACTTGGGAGCATAATGTGAGCAGCACTGATGGTGAATGCTCTAAACTGCAATATGTGAACATCCATATGCAAAATTAGAAGCACACTCCAGCCGCTACCACAAGCACTAAATTCCTGAAGTCTGTTTATGAGATAAGGCCTAATTGTCACATCATAGATTTCACCTATATCTGTTGAATGGAGGACAGGAAGTGATTTACTTTGAAAGTTAAACATGTGCATAGTACCTTCCTCTGTCAAAAAGAATTTCAAGAATTTAACCAATATGCTGACACTAAGCGTTATTGGCTGGGGTGATGTCGTTGTTGACTCTAACAAAGGAACCCTGCACCTTGTGAAAAATCTTTCAAAATCTGTGTCAGACTCTACTTGATCATTACATATCCGCACATCAGTCAGCTTACACATGAACACCATGGACGAAGCACTATCCAAATTATTCGAATTTTTTATATCAGATAGAAACAAATAGTATGCTAGGAGATCTACTTTTCCATGTTTGGGGAAATTATTGTGTTCCGATCTGATGCAGTTGACGGTCTTACCTTGAGTGAATCACTGCTCGAATCACTCGAGTATAGATCGTCCAACAAGTGATTGTAACAACGTCACTTAGGTTTGTCCTATACATTCTTTTCGTTTGCAACTCGGATTCGGACTCTGTATTGCTAACAAAAAGATTGTCTAACAATCTTGCAGAACTTTGACATTTACCCTCACTCATACTGATGCAAGATCAATTTTGTTTCCCAAAGCAATGATTTCAGCACCAACAAAAATTTGAAAGGCTACATAGTGCTAAAAAGAGACAAAAACATTATTATAATGCCTCGAAATGAATTTGTGTTGTAACTGTAAATAAATATTTTATTATAAACACAGGGAAAATTGACTTACAATGTCAGTTTTCTCAAATAATATTCTATGACTCAAAAAAGAGAGCTGTGTGTGTGTGTTTACAGCACATTCAATAGTGGTATTGTATAGCAAAAATTATTTGTTTAAGATAAAACTTTAAATATCAATTTTTAAAAATATGTTTTTAGCAAGGGAAATTAGCGTGTTACTATACATTTACATCACATACTTAAAACTACTTAAATAAAAAAAAACATTCTTAAAAATACTTAAATCCTTAAAACAAAAATTTTAACATTCTACCCTTTTACAACTAAACAACATACTTAAAACTTCCGACCCCATCACACATTAAAACATTTCATTTGGTAGAGTTACCCATTGTCCAAACAACCATCACGCAGTCATCCTTCACACAAACAACACATTTAGAACATACCACATGTGCAGGGCTTTGCACCCTGCAGTCATGCTTGGCATAGTTCCCAAATAATTTTCTATGTTCCATAATTCACACCCAAACTCACAACAGCCCATTCTTAAATCTATTTGAACTAACGAAATTACAACATCTTTCCCTTACAAGCAACTAATTTTTCCCAGAGTACTTTGTATTTTTATTCTAGATGGTATTGAAATATTTTTTATGAGTATTTAACAGTGTATAGAAGGTCTGAATTGAGCTATTGTTTCGCCTTAGGTCCATAGTACATTAATATGCCGAACATTCTATAACTCCTTCAAAACTCTGTTAAATGGCCTCTCAAATATACACCAACATCCCATCTAAAATTTAATGAATCACTATTTCCCCCTGCAGTCATGCACTCACACCTACATAACCAAAATTTCTAAGAGAATACGGCGATAGATTCTAGATGTTTTTCACATACTTTGTGAATATTTAAACATTGAAAAGAGGGCAGGTATGTGTTATTGACAGTGCTTTATTCCATATAGTGTAGTAGCTACTACAGGAGGTTCACCTGATAACCCTCTTAACTCTGCTAAATAAATTCAAATGTACATAAAAATTACATCTTGAATTACAGTTTTATCACTTTTCCCTGCAATCACACACACACACACACTATCATCCATATATTTATAAAACTACTTAAATTTAAATAATATGCCCAAGCCACCCCCATTACACATCAAAACATATCTTTTGTTATAATTACTCAATGTTCATTCATCCAACCACAGACATCCTTAACTCAAACAACAAATACTGAGCAGTGAGTCAGGCAGGGCTTTGCATCCTCCAGATTCACTGTGCATAGCCTGGCGTACCTCCTTCTTTGTATTCCACTGCTCCATCATTCACACCCAAACACACAACAACCCATCCTTAAACCACGAACAAACTACTTGAAAATACATAAAAATGCATAAAACCATGTAATATGCTCAACATTACGTAAAACTACTAAAAACTGTAAAACTAACAAAATTATAAACATTTGACAACAATGCATAACAGTTTGTTAAAATTTGGAATGATTTGTAACAAGTTAACCAAATTTCAAATAAAACTAATGCAGTTTTAACTATTTGTAAAATTTTTTCGAAATCTGACAAAATGTAAAAAATTTAACTATTTGCAAAAGTTTACGAAATTTCTTCAAGTTTTGTAAAAAGTTTAATGAATATAATACAAAATATAAAACGTTTTAACTATTTGTAAAAAGTGTAAAAAATTTCATAAAAGTTTGTTAAACGCCTATAAAAGTTACTAAACCATTTTAAAAAATCCGTAAAAGTTATTAATTTTACCAATCGTTACGATGACACAATTACCAATATAGAAATACATGTATATGAACCATTTCGAGCAGGTTAGTATACATTTCCATCGGAAATAAGGATTGCTATACAAAATCATAACATTTACACATTACCATTGAAACAAGTTTAAGGTTTAGAGGAACAATTAAAAAGTATACAGTAACTACAGGAATAGTGAGAAATGGAATACTTCATTTAATCGATAGAATTGTATATCTGCTCAATGGTGTTGAAATTGACCAATCGTTGAATTACTTCCACGATAAAGCAATATCTCTCGGAACTGTAAACAATGTTTATACATTAACAAGAGTTTCCAAAATTGCAAATAGCATTTGACTCGAAAAAGACATATTTACAAATACAGTAAATGTGTTACTTTCCAAAACATTTTGCAAAAGTGTTACTCCAGTGTGCAATTAACATGATAATATTCAATTTACATATTGATTTCTTTATGCACGAGTACATGACCTCGTTCTCATCTTGATGCATTTTTGCAAAGTATTATTTTGCACAAACCAAATACTCTTATATACTTAATTCCACTCATTAGTTCTCTCATCTCAGAAATTGCCATATTACTCGTGTAATATCACAAGTCCGGTCCCATCCTTCCCCTCATGTAGATCAAGCCTAACAAAAAACTGGCATGCCTGTCTTGCTCTGGGTGTTGCAATATAAGCCAGGCCAATGTTATTCATTCACTGTATAAAATCCTAATATTCTACTGTCTCACTTTGTTTTTGTGCTGAAACAATTAAATTTAAAATATTTAATTTATTTGTTTACAGTGTGGATTCGATAGTATTTCATTTTCATTGGATAAGGAGACTTTTTTTACAGAAGGCTGGGAGAGGAAAGTAGTAAAGATGTTGTGTATAGGGGGTGTGTGTTTCGACAATGTTGTGCATTTGCTTGGGAGTTTGAAAATATGTGTAAATAGGTGTTTAACCTTTACAACGCTCCACTGTTTGGCTTCAGTGATCGTTGGATGAGTTTGTTGTAAAATTGTCTGAATTTTACGATGAGTATTTCGGTGGAATGTCCACTCAAGCACTTGAATGCAATCTTATGAAGTACGACTGGAATGAGTACGGCCCTAATAGGGCATAATAACTCCCTTGGTGGAGGAAGAGACGGAGGTGTTACAACAAGCAATCCCTGCCAACACTGTCAACGCCACCAAAGTTGTCACCACTTCCAGTTCTCTCAGCGTTGACGCCTCCAGCACCGTCAAAGTCTCAGATGACAGCTACGACAGTGATGGCACTTCCAGCGCCAATGCTGTCAATGCCGCGAACATATCACCACTTCCAGCTCCGTCAGTGATGGCGATTCCATCACCATCAACATTTCAGATGATGATCCCGTAATCAATGGCTCTTCCAGCTCTGTCAATGTCTCAGATGACGGCTACGGCAGTGTGATGGCACTTCCAGCACCTGCGATGACATCGATCCCGGCAGTGATGGCGCCTCATATAGCGGTCTCGGCAGCGAGGGTGCCTACAGCACCGCCAATTTCTCCGATGCCTCCAATGAAAACACATCTATGGGACTTACCTAGTACGTCCAGGTATGTTGAAGTCTTTCATTTCCGGCTTCCGAAAACCGATCACCAATATATTGAGAGGAAGAAGAGCAAATGTTGCGAGCTGTTAGACCTAAGTCATAGAAAGACACTTGTTACTGAACCATCGTTATTTTCGGAATTGGCCAAATATTTGTTATTTTTTAATGTTCCATGATCACCACCTCCACCAGCCTTCACATCGTCTCCACCACCAATCTGTTTCAGCCCTGTCACTCCTCCCATTCGAACCTTTTCTCCCTCTCAAACCCCTGTTACACCTTTGTCTATTTTTGTCCTCCCGCCCCAAAAAGGCTAATAATATATTTAAATCCAAAGTGTAAAAACATTAGAAAAGTTTTTTTTTTCTAGAGAACGCTTTTAACTTACTTACTTTACTTTTGAAAAGGAGTTTGAAATTTGAGAATATCGGTTGTGAAGAAACTGTTTAAATTGTTTGTTTAATGTGCTTGTTTAATGTGTTTGTTTTAAATATGTTTACATAGGGGTTTGTAATAAATGGTATAAGGAATTTATGTGATATGTTATTTAACAGTTTGAATTTCTTTTGTCACAATTTTATATAATTTAACTTTGAGTAATTTGTGGGTGAGTTGTAATAATTACTGTTTTTACACAATTTGAAAACCAACAAGTATGAAAATGGAAGTGGCTGAGAAATGAATGAACTCTGGAAGTAAAGGAGAAGGGAGATCGGAGTGCTTGAGAAAAGCTTGTGAACGAACTCTGTAAGTAATGGAATGAGGGGGAGTTTGAAAGGCTAGCTAAACTTGAAACACACAATGGTGGGACAGGGCAAGGTTGTCAGAAGGAAAAGTGGTTTGGAAGAACTTCAGGTAAATGAGCTCTTGCCCCGTAGAGCAAGGCTAAGGAATGTCTAGTGGCAAGCCTCACTAACTGGCATCTACTTTGTATTATAAAAAACAAAAATACTTTAAACCAGTTCCCAAGGAAATGCAAACTTATAAATAATTCGATTAAAAACTCGAGTATTACTTTAAAAAATTACTACGACTGTGAATCAACACATTAATGTTTGCTGTGAAGAGATATTATTCCTCAACGATATGCTGAAATGGATGGTATACATGAAGTCTGCATATTGCAATGAAATGCTGTAACATACCTTTACACATAATTAAATACAAATATATTTTTTTTATGAAACTGTTTCTGAACAAACTTTGAGAGAAGTCTCTGAAACAGTTTCCGGTGTAAATTAATGTCAATGTTATAACATGAAATTGAAAGTGCTGTGGAAATGGGAGACTCTTGAAAAATCCTACGAAAAATATGTTGATGATCCGGTAAGGGGATAAACTGTATAGCTTTGGTGAGCAGGTTATCTGCAACACCGAACACTCTGGCTGTTGGAAAATGAATTTTAAAGATTTACTGTATGACAGATGTTTACATATTTTTTGTAATTACTGTATAGGTTTGTTAATGATGAATCGCATAATATTTAGTAAACGTAACTATGTTTTACAAAATGAAATACATTTTGATGTATTTTCCTGTGCGGAACTAATATTCGTTACTATACTCGGAGTGAAATTTTAGAATATATGTTTTACACATACGAGTTTAAATTGTGTAACTTGGTTTGAACGTATATGAATCCGTATAGTTTTTAATTAGGAAGACAGATTTTTTTGGATTATATACAGCTTATAATGTTTGAAACCATATTATAACAATATTTTTAATGTAACATTATAAGAATGTCAAATAAATTCGTAGCTTTTTAAATAACAACTTGTCGGTTACACTTCATTAAATATGTTAAGGGAGTGTTGAGACCTGTTTTTCAATTCCAGAAAAATTATATAAAATGATTTTGATCTGATTTGTGTTATTAACATTGAATGTTTTTGGAAATAGTGTAAAAATAAATTCCCTTTACATTTCACATGGGTATTGCGTTTTAAAGTTACTCGACGTGTCAGGCTTGTCTCGAAAGGCGAGGTTTCCTCGTCACCAATGTGGCTCCCCCAACTTTCGCGACGTGAGATAGTGTGGCGACTTCTTTGTTCCTAGTGGGAGTGCGGCCGGAGGGGTGACTCGCACATTCTGCTTGGTTTCGGGAGGCGATAGTTCTACCCGAGCAGGCGAGCTGGCTGGAGTAGTGATCACATCCGTACACTTGCAGTTTTCTCTCGCGTGTTCGGATAATTATTAGGTTCAGTTAATTGAAATATTTTTATTTTTATTAATTTACATTCGATGGGCTTTTCGCAACAGGTTTGCGCAATATGCGATCGATTGCGCTGCCGGTGTATGCTTTTGTAAGAGCCACGGTATTGCATTTTCACTAGGCTTTCGCAATAGGCGAGTGTTGTGACGGTTGTATGAGCTACCGAAAGACGCGTTTGGGAAATGCTTACACCTTACTTGTTTTAAAAACAGTTGTTTGGTGTAATCATTCAGTTTTGTAAAGCATTACTTGTTTGTATTCTCTATGTGTGTTTAGAATATTGGTTTTGAGAACCAATGGGTGTGAACTACGTGTTACTTCCTGTATGTGTGTCAGCATGGGAGGGGATCTTTGTTAGGTGGAGGGGGGTTTATGTCACCTGAAGTGCTGGTGAGTTGTAATTTTATATTAGCTGGGTGTTTCGTTTGTTTTATTAACTTTGTTTAATATTATTCAGTTAGCATTTGTTTCATTCATTCTGGTGTTTGAAATATAATATATTTCGTTACGATATTAATATACATTTTGTGTTCCATTCGGTAATCGCATGATTAAAGCTGGTTTAATGATTATGTAATTGGTTCTGTCGATTTAACGTTACGTGATTAAAGTGGAGATCAGTTATATTGCTAAGGAAAATAGTTTCATTCCGTAATCGTATGATTGAAGTAATTCGGATTTAAAGTAATTCGTTCGGGAACATATTTGAACGTAAATCATTGGGAGCTAGATGCGGGTCGTTTCCTCTCGCTCCATCCACACCTTCCTTGCCTAGTGGACCAGAAGTGACACACGTGCATGCATTCCACTCACAAACCAAAATATCCCTTATAACACTCTTACTACAACACCAACTCCTATGTAAAAATTACAACCCACTCTCCTCTAGTCAGTCGACTCCAAAAACTCACAGATGACACATCGATGCTGCTCCGCCATCTTAACCCTTTCAACACCAATAAAATAAAGTAAAAATTCATATCAAACCATAAAAATAAATGATCAAAGAAATTTGATAAAAGAAATTTAAAATCAGACAATTACAATAATTAATTTGATTAATGAATCCATTAATTAGGAATTAATCGACTATTATATTAATCGATTAATAGAATAATCGATTATCCGCTCTATCCTCATTCTAGCAGTGGGCCAAACGTCACATGCTTTCTTTACTCAGAGGCGTTGGATTTTTTTGGAACTCAGGACACGATTGGCTCAAAAAAGATTTTCAATGCGAAGAAATTCATTGGCTTATTAATTTATATAAGATATTTTCTGAAATCATTATTTTATGTTTGATATATATTGTTTTGTTCTTAGTGTGGTTTTAACCATGTTTTCTGTTTGAATATAAAACATTTTTACCTCTTTTAATATACCTTGACTTATACACTCTTTTATCATTCTATAATCAATATTAAAATCGGTTTTTTATTCTGATATGTTAATTAGTCTAACATAGAATAATTTCTAACTCTTATCAGTTAATAATTTTTCTATAAGATGACAGTTCACGGAAATTAGATGTATAATGTTCAAAATGCATCGAATAATAATGTAACATCACACCTGCTGCTTACATTTTGCATCTGTTTTACATTTATAGTTTCCCTTATTAGTTTATGTGAGAATTTTTCCAAAATTATTATTTTATAGTTGATATAATTTATTCTGTCCTAAATGTAGTTCTAGTTTTGCCTTTTTTTCTATTCTGATATAGTATATTTTTACCTTTTTAAATATTAAACCTTAACTAATACACGCTTTAAAAATTCTCTAATCTATGTTACAGTTTGATTTTTATTTCGATAATATATATATGTGTAATAATTTCTTATTTTTCTTAGTCATTACTTCTCAATAAGTTGAAAGTCCACGTAAATTAAAATGTCTAATGTTCACGTGGCATTGAATAGCGTTCAAATGAATCATTTTAGGTTTGTGGTGCGTCTAATTAAATATAATCATACCTCTGTGTTTGTAATAAGCAGAAAAGCCGATATAATTAAATTGTAAATACTGCTGGTGTTATAAATATATTATTTCTTCATTAAGAAAATAATATAGTAAAAAAAATCCCTATAGTTAAAGCTTGACTTAACGTATAGCCATATAAATTGTTACATTCTAAGTACACATTATCATATATATGTATCTTATAAACATATGTATCATATAAACATTGTATTTTATGAATTTAATAGTTTGCCTAATACTACATCATACAATTAACAACTATTTGTAAATTATTATTTATACATCATCATCATCATTTTAATACTTATTAGTAATTTACTAACGACAATTTCTGTCTTGTTAATTCTAGTGATGCAGGATAAATTAAACTAGGTTCTAAATTATAATAAACAAAATCTACCCTATAATATACATAATTTTTTTTCCTTACTTATTAAATACATCACTAAATAATATACTATATGATAATCTCCAAAACCCTTGCCTATAAAACTTTTGTTAATTTTCCGCAAATTTCCAGTATAATTCTTATTTTTTTTTAATGTTTGATATTGTTTATGTAATTGTAGCTGACTTTTGAGTCGTGTAAATATAACAACCCATTATTAAATTCTATGTAAATATTCATTCTTGAAAATATTATATTTGTAGGAACATTAACGCAATAAGTATATTTGTGTACTTTATTATTAGAGTTTATTCATCAAGTAATTAATTTAAAATGCGGTTTTCACTTAAAGGTAAAAAAAAAAAAAAGGTGCGAGTGACAGCGGGTACTGAATTCGGCTCACCTAGGTGGGAGGCGATAATTCTAACCACTTTTTTTTGTTTTTTAAAGAGTTCCGCAGTTGGCTGGGATTGAACTCGCGCACCCTTCGACTTTAGACCGCTGCCTTGCAATTTTTTTTTTTTTTTTTTGCCGTTGTAGTGACGTTGTTGAGCTCATGTGAAACCGACTTGCTGACAAAATTCCCAGTGCGACAAGCGAACTGAAAACGTGCCGCTCTGGAGTCACCGCTCTGGATGCGAACACACGACGACCCTCCAACTACAAATCGGCCACCCTAGCGTAGAGCTATGGCACCACTGCACCACAGTAATAAACCCTTGACATCGATACATAGTACGTCACGGCAGTTATCCATGCGGGCGGAGGTCTTATCCGGTGCTCTCTTGATACGGTGGCCTGTGAATATCCCATCGCCTGCGCCAATTCGGAGGTACCGGGCCACATGTGTCCGGCCCGGACTATATGGCCACGGCCAAATGCGCTGAGATCTCGTTTTTTCCCCAAGTCTGTGCTCGAGCGTTACTCAGAAGGTGAACTGGACTCTATTCTATTCAACGGGGCAACGACAGCGCCATTCAGCTAACACGGCAGCTGTGTCTAATAAACCAGCTTATGTGTGTGTATGAATGTTTTTTTTTTTTTACTACATATATTTCTGAAATAGATTCATGTATTTATGGAGTTCACAGATATAAGATATGTTAGTTCGATAATTTCCCTGTATTAGCCTATTTTCCGAAGCAAAGGCTTATGAGAAAACTTTCCTTTCTGTGTCTGCGTGTGTTTGTGTCTCTCTGTACGTGTCTGTTTGTGTGTTCCCTCCTAAATCTCTTTGAATGTTCGAACCGAATTTTATCAAACTCAGCACACATATAAAACTCAGCAAGGACACCCTACTTTTATAGTGTTCAACTACGCCAGTTGCTTTTTTTTTTTCGAAATGGCTGCAATTTCATCATGTACACCGCAATTTCACATTTCGGGAACCATTGAACTGATCACAAACAAATTGTTTATGTTGATATAAATTATGTCAGCATTGATTCTTGATATGTATATTGCTGTTAGTCCGCCATTCTGGAAGACAGCACTACATGAAAAATAAAACTTTTACGTAATATCTCGAAAATTACTCAACTGATTCTCACCTAATTTGGCATGTAACCTATACTTTAGTTAGGCATGAAAACATATGCCATTTAAGGTGATATGACATTTGTTTTCGAGATGGCGCAAATAAAAATGCTTTTTATTTATTTGCTATACCTACCATAACACACTACAAATTTCGACCATATTTTGTATACTAAAAGTATCTATCACAAGCATCATAAGTGCAAAAAACAGCCACTTTTGTCCCTCATTTTGTTAGCTAGTGCCCCATAAAATTTTTTTTGTTACATCTCGTGTAACAATCAACCGATTCCTACCAAATTTGACAAATATGTAGAACTGTGGTAGGTCACATAAATTTATATACTCTAAGTGGGTGGGACACTTATTTTCAAAATGGAGACCATATAAAATTTTTAGCTTTTATCCGAAATCCACGAAAGTATTAACACAATTTTAACTTGACTTTGGATGCCGGCAGTGTCTAATAACTATGAAATGTGCCCACACAAAGTCTATTTTCGTGCACCATTTTGTAATATAGTATCACTTTAAAAAATACAGTTTTCATTTCATATCTCGAGTGAGTGATAAGTGAAGAGATTTGGGTGCCTCTTAACAGCTAGATATTGAGAGCCGACGAGGGTGAATGGGGTGAGAAAGGATCAACGCCGGATTAAAACGGCGGGGGAATTGGGATATCCCCGAGAAAATCCGCCTACCTGCGGCATCGTCCTGCACGATTCCCACATGCGAAAATCCAGGAGTGACCCGGCTCAGGGATTGAACCCGGTTCGCCTTGGTGGGAGGTGAGCAGGCAAACCGCTCAGCCACAGGGGCCCCTTCATATTTCGAGAAACAACCAACACACTCCTACCAAATTTGGCAAACAAGTAGAATGGTTGCTGTGTAGATATTTCACCTTGGTATGCTATATCTAGATAACAATGTAACCAATTCCAACTTAACTTTGTATGTTGGCAGTATCTATTGCATTCATCAAATGTTTCCAAACAAAGGATATTTTGTCCGCCATTTTTTTAAAGATAGAGCCACATGAACAAATAAATCTCAGGAAACAATCGACCTATTCCTCCCACATTTGGCAGACAAGTAGTAATATAGAAGGAAAAATGTTTGATATAATTGAAATGTGTCAGGCAGTGGTTTTTAAAATGGTGGCCATACAAATTCGTTTGTAATTTTGTCATAGATAATTAAAAATTTAACCAGAATTTAACCCAATTTTGTACGCTGGCAGTATCCAATAGAAGAAACATATACAGAGCCTCTTCTTTAGGCTTTTTCGTACGAAAGCACCACATGAGAAAATAAATTTTTTTTATAATATCTCGGGAACCAATCAAACAGCTTGCTCAAAATTATTCATACGAGTAGCGCTGCCACGGTAGATCGTGTAAATTGCATGGTTTTAATTGATCATACACTTATTTTTAAATTGACAATCATGTAAATATTTCGGGTTCATAAACCCTATCTACCAACAGATTAAACCGATGCTCCAAATCCTGCCTCCATTAAACAGATAGTTGCACGCTAGTATATTGTACGAAATTTTCTGGATTTCCGAGAAAATCCGCCGACCAACGGCATCGTCCTCCACGATTCCCACATACGAAAATCCGGAGTGGCCCGGCCGGGGATTTAGCCCGGGTCGCATTGGTGGGAGGCGGCAGGCTAACCGGTCAGCCACCGCGGCCCCACAAGTAATGTTAGTAACTTTTTATTTTTTCATGTAGTAATATACTTATATTCTGTTTATTACTTTTTAATCAAAATAATTGCTATGTTTACAAAACATTTTACAGTAAATCTATATTTATTATTTTGAAAAGTTTTGATTTTATTTCGAATATCATTCTTTACATGTATGTAAATGCTTATCTCTAGTATATTTGTGGTTTAAAAACAACTTATAAAGTTAATCTATTTTAATACTCACCAAAATTTTGCTTTATTTATTTTTACTATAAACTACATAATCATTAGAGACACCTGATTTTCGCACAGAGAATATTTCAATACTCTAATGGTATTCCTTTGTTTATTGGCTTCGTGTTCTAGTGAATAGACGTATTTTTACACTTGACTAGCCAATCAGTATGAGGTTATTCCGTTTCTGAACATCTGTGATCGGCGGGCTAACACACAAGACACGTGAAATACAACTAGGCTATAAATCGTTTCACGAAAATCGGGTGTCTCTGCTGATAATAATTATGTAAATGTCAATCATTTAGAAATTTATATTTAATAATATATTTACCACAGTCATATAATACTTTAATATTATGTGTTTTACTGTACGTTTGCAATTCCATAATCCTTTTAATTATATGAAAAATATTTTAATTTATATTTACTATACAAATACGCTATTAACATTAGCAATTAAATGTTCCGTATTGTAAATTTTATCATTAATACTATTTTATGAATATTATTATACTTTTAATTTTTACGGTTACTTTTGTATTTTAGCTAAACAGTTATATCTTAACTATGTGTCGCCCCGAAAATAGAAATAAAAAAGTCTAATATTCTTAGCAAGTCAAATAAATGTTATAAAATTATAAAACTAACTGAGGTGCATTAAAATAGAAAATATTAATAAACGAAATGTAAAAATTTGTTTGTACTATTTTTGATGAAAATATTTGACGATAGTTTAAACATTCTATTGTCGGAAGATATAAATAAATGTCGACAATTTGTATTTGAATGTTATGAATGATAAGATATGTGTTTCTATGTCTTATATGTAAACGATTAAAAGGAAGTAAGAATGGCGTACCTCAGCATAATATTGGATTTTGTTAGATATTTTGTGGTGATAATTACATCATCATGATACATTAATATCATTCTAAAATTATAAGTATGAATTAAATACGATATAGGTAAATAAAATGCGGTTAAAGGGAAAGGAATAATTAGTAAGTGATATGGGAGTATTGCACGAGATTATTTTCAGTGACAAGTATAGTAAAAATAATAAACATAAAACATTTTCGAAGTAACACTTTTTTTAAAACTGAAAACGAAGAAAAAATGGGTAAATATTTAAATTGTTTTGTGCATTAATTTAAAACTTGTGATTTTTTTTATGTTTGTTAAATGTGGATAAATTCTGGTCTCGAACTTACAGTTTGTGTACTATCCTTGTAACCAGAACGCCCGCTTTCTACCGCGTCATACCAGGTTCGTTCCTCTGCTGAGGTCAAACCTCGATTGTCGCGCAGATGTCGCCTTCGGCAGACGGAAGTTTTCTCGGGGCTATCCCATGGTGGCTCAGCGGTTAGACTGCTCGCCTCCAACCAAGGCGAACCGGGGTCAACCCCGGCCGGTTAACCCCGGATATCCGCAAGTGGGAATCGTGCCGGACGATGCCGCTGGTCGGCGGGTTTTCTCGGGTATATCCCATTTCCCCCACCCTTTCACTCCGGCGCTGTTCCATCGTCTCCTCGCTTCATCCTCATCGGCTCTCAAGACCTCGATGTTAAGGGGACTATGTACGGAAATTTTCTGTGAAATCGTCGTTTGCGCGCAAATGCGTATCTCGGTAAATGAAATTTATGGAAATACGACTTTTTGCCAGAAATGATAACAAATTATTGTCTATATCGCTATCTTTTTACTTTTGTCTTATTTAGTGTATTCCTGGGGGAAAAAAACGTGAAAGTGGTCAAACATCTCATTTTTAAAGCTTGCCAATGAAGTTTTGTTAAGCGGCAAGAGAAAAATACAAAGATAGGGGCGTAGTTTAATTAGTGATCTTTCATCGCGTGTAATAAAACACCTCTGTTACAGATATAATTTGCACAGTACAGCATTACGACGGAAACACTGCACGCCTTGCGCATAGGAGCGAAGAGGCACTAGGGCGTGCGTGTTAGTGTCGTCCATATCGCCCAATCACTTCTTGACCTTGGACGCGCTACTACATAATATCCTTAAGAGTCTCCCGAACATCTCCACTCACTCACTCGCACGTCATTTCCTAAGTACGTTCATTGGACCGATACAAAATCAGCTACCCTCCACAGCCGGAAAGGAGGAATATTTCAGGCATGCTTTCAGAACGCATTCACCTGATGGCGAAACTTTTTTTTTTGAAAAGCGGAAAAAAAAAAAAAAGTGCGTGTGAGTGTGTGTTTTTGAAGGGTGCATTAGCCCGCTCGTGATGAAAGATGGTTAAATCGGGGCCCCGCGGGCTGGGGACATCCTCACTCCCTCTCCCTGCCTCTCGCGGTGTCTCTCTCCCCCCCTCCCCCCCCCCCACAGGCGAGGGGTGGTGTTAAATATAGTGGCGCTCTACAGTCGCCTCTGGCTCGAGGCGACCAGTCGCTTGCATGTCTCGGCTCGGCTCGGGGTGAAGATCACCCACTGTGCTTCTTCAGCCCTCACGTCGACGAGGCGGCCACCATTGCCCGAGCTGCAGCTTGCCGACAGCACAGGTAAGCCACGCCGCACTCGACCCCGCCCTCTGCGAGTAACCGAAGACATCTCCGCCACTCTAAAACCCCTCCCACACCCACACTCATGTGCGGTTTTCAGTTAACGCGAACAAAACATTTCATGACGCCTGCTGTACTTGTCGGTCGAACCTGTTCACGGTTAAGTGAACACTTTTAAAAGCAACCTTATGAATGTCACTAACCCTGCCTGCATATATTTTAACGGGCGCACTCAGTGGCACGCTCAATGTACAGTTGGTAACGAAGGATGGAAAGTAGTTCCATATCTTAAGGTCGAATAACAATTGTTAGGTAACCATTTGTGATAACTGAAGTTTTTTATTTCCCTTTCTGATTTTTTTTTTGTGCACAGAAGTGTAAAAATGAGCAGATTTTTAACATATTTACTTTCCTAATAATTTTACAGTTTCACTTGACCGACACACGAATAAAGTGCTGAGGGCCGCGGCAATGCTAATTTTACATAAGGCGGAAGAAGACACAATGTGCATACAAGTAGATCTTAAACAGGGCTTTCAAAAGTGCTCATTTTACCGCGAACAGCCAATGCAACATTTATTTCGTTGTCACAGCCAATGAGACGTAATCTATATGTTAAGCTATAGTTATACGAATAAATTACGACCTTTAGCTAGAGACGTGAAAAATTCGCGAGTTCAATTATCTACAGGCTAGACTCTACAGCGTTATGCACATATATGCCGATATTTAGAGCTGTTGATTTTTCGCGAAAAAATATGAGTGCACGGTGGACTTCAATACAATAAACACCCAACAGCAGTTTGTATATTGCCATTGGTTGCCGTCTACTTCAGAAGGCGTTATCATATTTGACTTGGCCACTCAGAATCCGGCAACATCGACACGGCTCCTACGTAATTCGTGTGCAGGAAGTTGAGACGCTTCAAAAAGCTATTCAGCCAATCAAGATACGTAAACGGCCATACAGGGTTTGGAAATATAACTTGTCTTGAAATCTTTTCGCGAAATTTCTCTACCCCTACCGATATTATCTGCACATTGGTTGTCTGCTGTCACAGTGGAAGGCGACACTTGGACACCCTTCTCCAGGAGGTGTCAAAGTTTCAGTGGACCAATGGATTAATTATATAAATGCACTTTTTTTTTTTTTTAAGTTCGAGCTTGTCCCAAAACGAATTCGCGAATTATTCAGTTCTCTGCATATACCCGAAAGACAGGTTTGCGAATCACTAACCCACAGGTATGAACATTGGTAGTTGAGCTTTGCAGTGTGCAGTTCGTAACAAAAATTACTTGGACGTGAGTGATGTTCACAATTGTGTACACTGGGTTTGTATGGGTCAAGGACAATGCCTAGAGCTAGTGGGTTTTGGCGAAGAGATATGAGTGCACGGTATAATTCAACACTACAAGCACCCAACAGCAGTTTGTCTATTGCCATTGGTTGCTGTCTGCTTGAGAAGGCACATTCATGTTTGACTTGGCCACTCGGAATTTGGCAACATTGGCACGGCTCCTACGTGACTCTTGTGCAGGCAGTTAACTCGTGTCAGAACGCAATTTAGCCAATCAAGATTGGAAAACGACCATGCTGTATTTTGAAAAACAACATGTCTTGAAGTATTTTCGCGAAATTTCTCCCTCCCTAACAATGCTTACTGGCTCGCCGCTGCGAAATTTAAATACGAAATCCCATGTTAAGGATATTTCGCTTCAGCGTGTTAACCTTTCCAGCCTATGATGGTGATTGAGATGAGAATGAAACAGTGCCGGAATGAAAAGGCGGATGAAACGGGAGATCCCCGAGAAAACACGCCGACCAGCGGCATCGTCCGGCACGATTCCTACATGCGAAAATCTGGGAGTGACCCCTCCGGCGATTGCACCCGGTTCGCCTTGGTGGGAGGCGAGCAAGCTAACCGCTCAGCCACCGCGGTCCCATGGCGGAACGTTATTCTCCAATCATCTGCTGGATACCAACTTGCCAAACTGCAGCCCTACCAGAAAGAAGTATTCCATAACGTACAATAGTCAATCAGAAACAAGGCCTGTTTCCACAGCGTCGCGTGGCCAGTGAGCGACAGAGTTTGTTTACGTCAAAGGAACCGCCACGTTATTTCGCCTCTGTGAAATTATTCTATTCTGTGGCCATGAGTAGAGTTCACTTTACGGCTAGGCATGATTTTACAGTTAAGTGTATCTATAGTCCTCGCGCTTTCATTTGGTCATTGGCTGGTAAAGGATATTAACTATAAAGTGAGCAATTTTTTAATCAACCTTAGAAAAAAGTCACTGCCCCTGCCTCCATATATTAAAACGGGTACACTTGCTAACATACGCCCAGTAAAGTTGGTAACGAGGGGTGAAAAATAGTTCCATCACTTAACGTCAAATTTTAAATTGACAGGTAACATTTGTAACGATGTAAACTATCCCTTTCGTTTAGTACTTTTTTTAATGTATCGAAGTGTAAGAAAAGCAGATTTGTGAACAGTTTACTTTTTTTTAAATAAATTCAAAGTTTCACTTCATCGACGCATGGATAAAGTGTTGAGGCCCATGGCGATGTTAATTTTACATAAGGCGGTAAAATAAACGACTTGCATACAAGTAGATCTTAAGCAGGGCTTTCAAAATTGCTCATTTTACCGTGAACAGCACTTACCTTCCAATACGTTTGGTCAAATAAAATTGGACAGTTATGACGTCATCGAAACGTAACAAACACCCTCATATTTGTCTGAAAAAGTTAGATGGCTTTAATTCCCATCAAACATTTGAAGATCGGATATGTTCTAAACTTTATTTGATGATTTACGGTCTCAGCCAATCAGAATCGTGCGTGACAAAAATAGACGCCGAGAAATTAAAAAATAACGAACAATTGCTGGATACGAAGTAGGTTAATAAGATAATTAATTTATACAGAAGCTGTCTGGGCATGAATGCTATTTTAATTGTATATGGAACATAATATTACGAAGCACAGATGCATTAAATTTCGTTGTGCAGAAAACATCTCAGATAAACAAAATTCAAATTTAAGTAAAGAAACGAAAATTAATTATAACTTTCCTAACATTCATCCCTGTAACTGGTCTGCATGAAAAAAAAATCACAGTATTTCACAGTTAGAATATTTTTTAAATAATAATTCAAATAATATTATTCGAAAAAAAAAAAACATTTGACAGTGGGACACATTTTCAAACACGTTCAAAATTATTTAATAATATTTGTTGGAAGGAAAAATTTGATGGCCGTATTTTGTCTTCAAATTTTATTGTCAAATATAGTTGAAAGCGAAAATTTGGCTCGTGTAAGGGACTTCATAAACACTTTTGTCCCGTGTGCTGTGATGCACGTTATTCGCTCAGTCTCTGTCTACAGGTATGCATGTGTACTGGTTCGCAGTTCTGCAGGCCGTGTCAGCGAACGAGTGGCCATTTCACAAGAATTAAAAAAATTACCTACCCTTGTTTAAAGTGTATCCTAGCACTGTTAAAAATATCTCGTAATATTATGAATTAGTGCTGGCATAGAATTCTACAGAAATCTTTATAAAGTTATGGATACCTTGCATTTTCATTTACGGATTCATCGTAAATTTCTCAGCAGTTCCGCCAATTCAAGGAAATTTTGCTAGTTAGTTTTTTTAGTGCTTACGTTTAAATTGAAGAGATTATGGGATAAAAAAAACTTTAATTTCGTTTTGCGCGTGTTTTAAAAACCCACAAACTATTTATCCTGAAGAGTGATTTGGACCACAATAAAAAGTGTTAGATCTACTAACATTTAATACTCAATAAAAAATTAACTGGTTCCATCTTTATTGACAACCAGTTAACCGTTTCCGACAGAGTTGAGTGAAATCACTCATATAAACGTACACGACTACGACACTTACCTTGCCTGGGACTCGAACTCGGAGCCTCTCGCACTGTCAGGTGGTGTGTTGCTAACTATGCAATTCGTCTCCACTGACCTACGCTAACCTTGCGGTACTGTCAGGTATACCGGTATAGTATTGCAAGTATATAATCATAATTTTATAACTATGTAATTATATTACAAAATTAATAATGTTAAAAACCATTAATTTAAAAAATATAAACTGTATCAAGCATTTTTTTTCTTTTTTTTAGTTTCTAGTAACGTTCGAATGTTTGAAGTGTTACCAACTCTTGCAGTTGCCTGATGGTTTTAATGTTTCAAGGAATTTGCCTAAATGGCGTGGCTATCCTGACTGCCGCGGAGACGATAATTTTCTGGCGTGTTTGTACTTAACGCTGCTACGTGGATGTGAGGAAGGAAACGTTTCTTATGCGTATGGATGTGAGTAGAGCCATCTGTTTTACGCGGGGAAGGCTTTTTATACCCTATGGGCACACTTGCAATAATCCTTTGACTATTGGCCGCTTGTCTTTGTGCGAAGACTGGCTGTCACATGAGTGAACCAATCGAAATTATGTTTCTTCGATACTGTCTTTCCGTGATTCGCGGGCAGAAATTTCAAGTGCGTCAGAGTTCAAATGATCCAACCACGAAAGCGATCCTGAACGAAAGTGTTTTGGAGCACAACTTGTCCTACATAGGGGCAAAGATTAACGTCCCGAGAAATTCGCGAGTTCGATGATCTGTAGGCTGGACTTCACAGTCCTATATACTCTCATACAGTTATCAACTGTGTATTGGTTGCTTGTTGTGGTAGTAAAAGGCGGTAGTTGGGCGCACAATTTATTGTATATTTGTTATTGGCTCATTCATCTCCAGGAGGCGTTAAGCAATACGTCGCCCAATTACAAAGGTAACATGAACTTACAAGTGTGTGAATTCCAACTTGTCCAGAAATGAACCCGCGAACTTTTTCGGTGTATAGTAATTACTAGGGACCTGCAAAATTCGCGTTATTTTTTGGGTGCAGAATAAACTCCAAGATGTTGTATGCTGGGTTGACGTCTGCCATTGGCCGACAACTTGAGAGGGACGTTCCGATGACGCTTTCAGCCAATAGGTGAAGCTATACGGATGAGCAGCCAATCTACAGTGAAGCGATCACACAGCATAATGACGCCGTACAGGTTCCAGTAGCCAATGATATTACTAATTGCGCTCAGTAAGTTAAAGGTCGGTGAATTCTAACATGTCTCGAAATAATAACGCGAATTTTGCCGGTCTCTAGTAATAACACAAAAACTTTTTAAAATTTTATAACTATGTAATTATATTACAAAATTAATAACGTTAAAAACCATTAATTTAAAAAAAATAAAATAAGTACATTTAAATATTTAAGTACACACTGTGACTAGAGACGTGAAAAATTCACGTTATTATTTGATAACATACTAGACCTCACAGTTGTATACCTGCTTGAGCGCAGTTCGTGATTTCATTGGCTACTGGAAACTATACGACGTCATAACCCTGTGTGACAGCTTAACTGGAAATTGGTCTATCAACCGTTGAGGCTCTCCCATAGGCTAAAACCTTGCTTGGGGTGTCCATGCAAGTTTGTTGGCCAATGGCAGAAGTCACACGAGCCTACAACATCTTGGAGTTTAGTATGCGACTGCAAAATAACGCGAATTTTGTAGGTCCCTAACTATGACAGAAGTATTTAACCCTTTCAGATGCTGTGTCCCCGATCGTGGACACGTGGCAAATGTATGATATTTGGACCGGTGCTGTACACAACAAGATCTGATTTGCTGAATTTTCTCCACCTCTTTGACATGAATAGTTTATGCCGATTTCATCGAACCCATCGCAAGATGTCCACTGGTTGTAATAAAAAAAAACTAAACACAAATGTAGTGCCAACAAAAAAATTACGTGATTGTGTAACTTCGATTCATAAATTAGTGTGTGAGCGAGCGGGTTAATATTAAGATCACAATTATACATAACATTATAAGCTTTTTGTATTACAACCACATACCACCAAAGGCTTACACACATATATTTAAATAAATTACGTGATTGTGTAACTTCGATTCAGAAATTAGTGTGTGAGCGAACGGGTTAATATTAAGATCACAATTACACATAACATTATAAGCTTTTTGTATTACAACCACATACCACCAAAGGCTTACACACATATATTTAAATAAATTACGTGATTGTGTAACTTCGATTCAGAAATTAGTGTGTGAGCGAACGGGTTAATATTAAGATCACAATTACACATAACATTATAAGCTTTTTGTATTACAACCACATACCACCAAAGGCTTACACACATATATTTAAATAAATTACGTGATTGTGTAACTTCGAATCAGAAATTAGTGTGTGAGCGAGCGGGTTAATATTAAGATCACAATTATACATAACATTATAAGCTTTTTGTATTACAACCACATAGCACCAAAGGCTTACACACCTATATTTAAAAAAATCACATGCATCGCATATGAAATTGTAACCTTATTATGTTATTAATGCAGTTGTTCACCCAAAGTCATACAATAGTATACAATGAATACAAATAACGTGTTTAAGTAATAAAATTATTGTCTTATAAAATATAAAAATTGTACTGCATTCTCCGGAAAAAATTTCCCTGGCGTCTTTAGCGTGTTGCAATGATTACAATGGCGAAGAAATATTCGTGTAAACACGGTTTTGTACGTTCCTGTTATCCAAAGCTATAGGAAAGAAGGAGACTTTCTGTATTCTGTATTTAGGCCTGTGGAGTTGAGCTCCACTTTCCTTAATTACGAATCATATTCACGTGCAGTAATTGCACGTTTCCGTGAATATACGAAAGATTTGGGCACTCTACCACTGGTTGAAATCACTCAATTTCCGTGTCTCGATAGCCACGATCAGCTATAGAGAAACTCAAATAAGAAAATAATGCTCAGAAGCCAAAAACACGTCGGACGAGTCGGGAGAGTCCATTGCCGCTCCACGGAAGGGGTAGGGTTGTTCAGTCCAGTAGTGACAGCAGCCGAGTACGGTCAAGCGAGAACTGCTCCGCACGTGCATATTATAGTACCTGTCGGAAAAGCTTCAGCCACGCAGCGCAGTATTTAACACTTTCGGTCAAAAATAAATTTATATAATTCTAGGCGTTTGCAACAAACAAATAATTTGTTCGGATCTGTACTTATATCCTGACGATGATTTGTCTTAGGCCATTCCGACCTGGTGCACCCATCTGTGTACACTGCGCACATGTAGGTAATTTTTGGTCTGTACAGCACACTGCGAAACTCAGTGACCAATGATCTTACCTGCGGGTAAGTGATTCGTAAATCGTCCTACTGGACTAGGCTCTAATTGGCTCATTTAACTGTAGCCGAACGTATACTCTAGAGCTCGTTGGCTATGACCACGAAACAAGTGTCACGTAAACTTAAGTACAGTACGCATCATAATTTTCTTTTTTTGGCAACACCTGAAACCGTAAATTAAATTGGGTTTTAAAGGGTTATATCGGGACCAATAGAAATCTATCTGTGCTATATGTTACTGGTAGCAGTGGTTTATGAGGCTACGGAAGATAGTCTCAGCAGCGAATGATATCTGACACACATAGGGAACATTTCTCATTGGACAGTGTCACTGTTAACGTCGAGGCTTTGAGATCCGATGAGAGTGAAGAGAGGTGAGTAAGAAGCAGTGCCGGAATGTAAGGGCGTAAGAAACAGGAGATATTAGAGAAACCCTGCGGACCAGCGGTCCTAGACACCGATGTTATCTGTTTCGTATGTAAAGCACCAGCGGTGTCACGTCGTTTCCCTCTCTCCAACGCACACTGGTGGAAGCAGTCTCCATTTGTGAAATCAATTTATGTAGTACATCAAATCCTGCATGCTGCATACAATAATGAAAAGAAGGTAATATCAAAGAAAAGAGTGCAATCGGCATGTAGTTATACGTGGATTCTGAGGAGGACGAAGCATTTACATACAGTAAGCAATTATTAAATCACCGAAGTGACAACATTGCATGTGTCAAGGACTGTTAGAAGGACTTAAAATATACAAATAGGTTCTAAACATGTTGCGATCAAATTATATCAACCATAATATATTATCATTGTTACAAACCCATAAATAATGAAAATGCAATAAATGAAAACGAATTAAAATAAAATGTTGAGAACCACCATCGGCATTGTCACTAGCAACGTCCCTATAGTCATTATCATCACAACCAATTGGATACACCCACCAGATCTTCATCTTCATCAGCATCCTCATCATCAGTATCACTAGCAACATCCTCATATTTCACTATCATCACAACCAATTGGATACATCCACCAGATCTTCATCTTCATCAGCATCCTCATCATCAGTATCACTAGCAACATCCTCATATTTCACTATCATCACAACCAATTGGATACACCCACCAGATCTTCATCTTCATCAGCATCCTCATCATCAGTATCACTAGCAACATCCTCATATTTCACTATCATCACAACCAATTGGATACACCCACCCGATCTTCATCTTCATCAGCATCCTCATCATCAGAATCACTAGCAACATCCTCATCTTCAATATCATCACCACCAGTTGGATACTCCCACCAAATCTTCATCCTTATCTTCATCATCACTGCCAGTTGGATGAATCAACAACTGTTGTGGCTGTTTCGGGAAGCTTTGCATGGTTTTATTTTCGATTGTACTCTTAGTGGATATAACTTGATCGGAACTTCGAAGGAAGCAGTTAAAAATATATTTAGTTTTCTCTCGACTGAATTTCTGTTGTAGTGATCTATGTGTGTCTTAAAATCTTTATTTCGTGCTTCCTGGGCTTCTTCTGTGAATTGTCCAATTAGAAGCACCTGGGTATGAAATGCTTATATACTGTCGGTGGCTTGTTGCACCATGAACACCTTTCAACAAAACCTTGGTGTGTCATGAGTGTATGCCCGAACTGTACCAACATCAATATCATGTCCACATGATACAGAATTTATTATTATATGTATTTTCTTAGTTAAATCTCTATCTATGTTTGTGCAGAGTGGTCTGGGTAAAAAAAAAAAACGCCTTGCTGTATCTTCGGTATTTCGTAATGCCGAAGGCTGGTGTAAATTGGTTTACAATCAAACCACATCATTCTAGAAATTCTTTCTCAATCCAAGCTTCATTTGCAGTTACAATGTCTTTGTCGCTTCCTTAAGTATGGCACTTATTGATTGACATTTGATAAGCCAAAAGCAAAAGCCATTCGAACATGCGAATCCATCCATGTAAGACTGACATACCAAATTGAAGGTTGTCTGTATTTATTTCCCTTCGAATAATTTCCTCTAAATTAATCAATTGCTTTGAAGTAATGCTACACAGGTAGCATCTTTGCGTTGACGTGGTTTGCGCCAGAAGATTACATTATTTGCAGTCTATCATGGCAAATATTAAATTGTGACTGACTTCCACATGTCTGTGTTGGATCATAACATTACTGGTCTTGATGTCTCGTATTTCTTCATTTAATGTTTTCTTCTCCGCATTTGATACTTCGGTAGATTCCTTAATGAATTATATTTTCAGAGGCCCACAGTATCTGGTGAACACAGGTAATGGGTTTTGCCATATGAATTTTTTCACGACAAACCAAGCGAAGTGGGACCTGCAGCTTTAAAACTCATTTGAGCTGCGTATGTTAGAACAGCTGTTGTTCTAGACGCCCACGAGTCCTTGGTTTTCTGTCGTTTTGTGCGCTCACAACTCGCTTCAAATGAAATATCCGGTCGTCCAAGTATATAACTTGTACACTGTCAAAATAAAATTGAAGATACAAGCCATTCCTTATTACAGGTCTAAAATGTTTAGATATTTTATTCTGTACGCTTTCATACAACAGGACTTATATTTCAACTTTAAGCGTAACAATTTTAACTTCAAAACATCAAGGTTTTTGACGTTTACTTGGATCTTTCCATGACCTTTTTTCTTAAGTAGGTAAATTTTGTATCTATATTGCCGCCCGCGTATCATCTCATTGTATCTAGGAGTTCTTGCCTCGTTATAGAAAAATTTTCGAACTCATAACTGGAAAAAAAACACACACATATATATATATATATATATATATATATATATATATATATATACAATTAAATCTGATTAATTTTATTTTGATTACACATCGTTTCCAAAACATTCATCTAGCGAAAAAGTAGTACGAAGTAGCAGGAAAAAACAAGTGATCTGTATTTTGGAAAGATTACGCGACACAGAAAAAAATTATCTATGCTTGAGCTTGTTTGAAACATAACTAATATGTTATGTTTTACCTTGATTGCACATGTGTGTTACATTTGTATGTGCTTTCTTTGCAGGCTTATAATATTTCTCTTGAGCACCTAAAACGTTTGTTCTTATTGCTAAAATAACATTACATACCTGATGTAGGTAGGTCCACCACAAAATCTTTGCTTCTCTTAACCTGCACCGACTAGGAAACACCACAAACAGACGTTGCTTTAAAATACTGACATGCTCATGTACACACCAGCAGAATTGTGCATGAACTGTGGGCCCTGATCTGACAGGCAGCCGGAAAGCCCGAACAGCGCGACACGCTTTGACAGGTTGGTTCTGTTTCCCCTTCACTCAGAATATTCAATTATTCCGACCCTGATCCATTTTCATTTTTCTATAATCTGCCAGGTTTTGTGGCCGTTTACCACAGTGTGCAGTGGCGAGCATTCGGGAGAACCCTCCCCTTACACTACCAACCCTACGTTAACTTCCTCAAATCTGCAGGAATATTATTTTCTCATTTGACCTTTATTTTACTTGCACTACAGCGAGAAAGAAATTCCGCCCTCGGCACATGCGCATACCTTATTACACGTGGTGAGAGAAGTCGCCACAGTTCTAAACTAAAGAGCATATGGGCGTCTTAAAGATTTGTTCCAAAATGGCGTCAGGGGGGGCATTGTTATCAGAATAGGTTTTCTTCAGCGCAATGTGAGGTTTACGATTTTTATTTATGCAGTATACTTAATCCAACAAACATCTCTGATGTCATATTAATACATTAGTTTGTCTTTAAAATATTATATTACAACATTTCGATACAATATTAGAAGAATGATTATGTATGTACGGGTGCAACAGGATCAGGGTTAGAAAACCAGGTGCCAGACGCCATGTAGTGATGCCACCCTACCACCATATTGGATCCGGGTAATCTTGACCCTAACCTCTCGCCCATTACTTTGACTCCCTGCCCATTACCTTGCATGACCTTAAACACAAAAACCCAAACAAATTCTAGATATAAATTTAATTACTTTGACATTTTAAAATTAATTGTAAGAAAACTTTAAAAACTTACATGCAGGAGTTCTGGGGTTCGATAGTGGGTGGAGTGGTCAGCTACTTAGTTCCCTGCACAAAGACCAGAGAACGACTCTCCCCCATCACAACTTTTTCATTGGTTAATACGTCATACACTTCCCTTCCAACCCATGACTCGAATGATGAGTCGGGTCCCCTCCCCCTCCACATATTTAATTAGATTCTTTATAACCTCTCGTTGGATTTACATTTCCACCTCACCTCCTCCCCCCCCCCCACATCTTTATTGGCACTCTCTGAGTCCTCTCCCACTCCAATAACTGCCAGTTTTTATTGACAGTTTAGTTGTCCCTATTTACCCTCTCCACCTATCAGATATTTTATATGTTTTACTGTACCCCAAATGCCACAGCTCCTGGAGCACAATCTCATACCCAACCCTCCTTTCTGCCTTTCATAAAATGACTTGGAATAGGGAAGGTTTCATAAACATAATTTATCATCAAACAAAAACAGTAGAGTAAGTATGTTTTGTTAATCTGAGTGCCGTTTACCTTGTCCAAACAATTGGGAAAAGGTACGCTACTTGAATAGAAAACTGAACATTTTTTCAATTCAACTGCCTTCACTAACGACTAGAAAATATCAGTATGACAAAACTCCATGTTACATTCTCGAAATTCACAAGCTTTGAACACATCACAAAATATTTAGCATTCCTTAAAAGACTTTATCAATAGAAACTCAATTTTCAGCCCAGTTAACTTCTGCATTCCAATTATTAATCTTTTATTTCTGGCAACCTACTTTGAAACACACTACTTAAAAAAACTATTAAAATATTTTCCCTAAACCAACAAGGTTAAAGGTATCATTTCAAAACCACACTCCATGATAAGATAACACTAGTACTCCTTATAACAAAAATGGCGGCAAAATAATATCAACTCATAATACATGCTAAATTCTTATCTTGAATATATTCCTTAAAAAGAAAATTTATTTCTGGCAGCCACATGCCCCACAGTTACTTTTAACAAACTTTTAATTTTCTATATTACAAAATTTCATTCTCCCGTAAAACAAGCACCTTAAAATTGGAACACCTTGATTCATTTTCACCTCACAGGATGATCCCAATCTGTATATGTTTCCAACTAAGCATTATGCCTATACAAAATAAAACCAGAGAAACTCCCACTGGAGTGATGGTTTCTTTTTATTTTGGGCCTTTTCCAAAAATTACAACATTTACAAAAAAAAACACCAAAAACACCCAGGATAGCACTTCATTCTCTCGCACAACCATCACACACCAGTTCCCAAGACAACACCATCAAGGTCATTGAGGGCTGGGGTACCCTCCCCACCAAACTCCACTTTCGTGATGTTATGCACTTGGACCACCACACACTCCACCAACTCAGTCAAGGGTGCCTGGGGATATGCTCTCCACCGATATCAAAGTACAGACAGCGCCCCCTTAACTTCAATCAACGCCAAGCACTCCAATATGGTGGAGGAGGAAGCAAGGGTTATTCTACCTACCATTGAAGTGGTTCCTCTCCTCTACCCTTGCTATCCATATCCATGTACCACCTCACCACACACACACACACACACACCCACACACAAACATCGCATTACAAAACATCGCAAACCCCACTCCATGTCATCTTCTTTACCACAGCCCAATATCCCCATTGTCTCTCGCCAACAAACTGCACTATTCCTCACACTGATGAGTCGCAGGATCTCGGTGCTCCGAATACTTCAACCTTCATTCTTCCTAATATTTCAAACTAAACAAAGTGAAACACAGCCTCAATTTTCCCTGCTTCATACTTAAGGGAAAACAGCATCACGCACCATCTCCGATTCCTATCTTCCGGAATTCTTCTTGCTTCGCATTTCCTAAAGTCCAAATCAAATCCCAAAATACTACGTGTACATGGATATTATATTATCTGGGGAAACAAAGTGCCTACACTGCTAGAAATAACAAATAATTCAACGTGCAAACGCCCACGCCGACTAAGTTCACTCCGTCGGCCCACACAGCCTATCACCATTTACTCTCAACTGTAACTGCGAGAGGCTAAGTCGAACTTATGAAGTGTTTTTTTTTTTTTTTTCAAAATTATTTCCGCAAAGCATATAACAGCTTAAGTCCTGATGAGCGCCTCATCGTAGAAGAAGTCCTAAAATAAAATGAGAAGATAGAAAAATATTCATAGTCCCATATGGGCAGAAAACTATGTAAGTTCCGTTCTCCTCTTCTAGAAGTGAAGTCCAAATTACGAACCACTGCAAAATTCTAAGTCCATATTCTTCACTCTCGTTGGCTATGTCCAAATATTTACACCGACAAATTCTAAGTTCCTCGTAGTAAAACTATCGGTTATGGCCATTATTTCGAATGGCCCACTAGCAGTCATACTTAAACTTCTTGAAGCGTAGATCCGCTCTCAATGTTATTTTTCTCGAGCAGAACCACATCACCCTCGAGTTACTACCAGCACTCCGACTGGGGACGAGCTCGATGATACTAGCTCGCGCATGCAAATTTATACGTCCGAAATCATTAGTCCTGGCTATCCCCTCCAGTAAGGTAATTTAGTAGGTTCGGCAACAGGTGTCAGGAGGCGGGGGGCCGGGGCCGAATGCAGCCATCTTGGATTACATCATCTCTGACCACCATATTGTTAGCCAGTACGCCGCCATCTTGGATTACATCATATCTAATGGCCATCTTATATTATATCATTTTAGGTCGCCATCTTGATTTATGCCATTTCTGGCCGACATCTTGGGTTATATCAATTCAAAACGACATCTCGTTAGCCAGTATGTCATCTTGGATTACATCATCTCTGACCACCATCTTAGATTATGTCATTTGTGGTAGCCACTATGAAAGCCAGTATTTCAATTTCATGGTCTATCATTCCATACTGCATCTATAATAACGAGGGTTTTCTCCGAGTGCTCCAACAATTTCATGGTCTTGCATTCCAGTCATGCAACTGCCATCTTGTTAGTGAGCTTCGTGCTCTTGCATTCCAGTCATGCGACAGCCATCTTGTTTTGCACCTTATGATCTATCATTCCATTTATGCGACTTCAATCTTGGATTACATTTTTTCATGCACTATATTTCCACCTCAGTATCCACCTTCTTGGAATTCAATTTCTTCATGCTCTTTACTTTCACCTTGACACTCCACCATCTTGTATTGCATTTCTTCATGCTCTATCATTCCACCTCGGTATCCACATTCATGGATTACATTTCTTCTTGCTCTACCACGCCACCTCAGGATCCACCATCTTTAATTCCCAGATTTCCTGCTCTATCATTCCAAACATATGACCCTCATTTTGCATTCAGCAATTTTGGGTTCCATCTTCCTCGATTCCGCCATCGTATTGCTCACTTTTGTTCAGTTAGTTACATTAAATCCACCACCATTCTGAACTTGGACTTCATGCTCTATCATTTCACCTTGGCATCCACTGTCTTGGATGCAATTTATGCATGCTCTATCATTCCACCTTTGTATCCACCATCTTGGATTCCATTTATAAAAGCTCTCTCATTCTACCATCTTGGATTTCTGTCTATTGGTGTGGTTAACATCCACATAATATAATATTATTAGCAAAACAACACATCTCTTTGACGTTAATTTTGTATCATTAATGTGGCGAGGGTCTCATGCAGCTCACATAGCTCCTGTAGAACACCATCCATCATAGTAGCTTACTCTTCCATCACATTTATTATGTAACATACCTTCTGTTTATAATTACACTAGGCGGGACTTCTTGGTGTTGACAGACACAGTGATTCACATGTGTCGCATACAGCACTGTTGTTCGATGGTAGTGGTGTCCACAATGTCGTATTTCCAGTGTGTCGGTCTTCAGGTGTATGTAGTCGATCTGAAGACTTAAGCTAGATTCAAGGCAATGGTTCAAATGCTGAAGATGATGTCACTGGTAATTCTGCTGTGGTCTCTGCTTCTGCGCAAATCTCTTGGCTTAGTAACTGAGTAAGCGCTCCATCAAAATCCTCATCTTTTTACGAGCACAAGAATTAAGTTTTTAAATAATTGCTTGAGGTATCTTAACACCTCACCCTCCAGCGACAATCAGCACAAAGGTCAAACTTAAAGCTACTTGCTCTCATGTATTTCATATATACACTAGTTGTCTTTAGATTTTGGTAGTCCCAACCATCTTACCAGTATTTTTCCTTTCTTGCGACATAAGACTTTCACAACCAAATATGTATCTGTAAATTTCATGATCATTATTTCTTCGGAGTAAAAGGGACCACATATAGGTTCATGATCCAATTATTTCAAATAATTTGTGCGAGGGTACTAATGTCGTATGTGAACAACATGAAAGTGCTCCATAGACCAGTTCCCTGTATATCCCTTAATAAATACACCTTTTTGTCTGCTTATGTGCAAGTCACAAATTTCAGTTTTTTGTTTGCGAGGATCCAAAACTTTTTCAACTTTATAAACGGTTTTTAGCAGTGAGTTGCCTTTCACATCCTTTGGTCTCATGCCTGTCGTTCGATGAATAGAGAATTTTTAGTCTACCACCAGTGTGTGTATATATATATATATATATATATATATATATATATATATATATATATATATATATATATATATATATATATATATATATATATATGCAATATATATATATATATGCAATATATATATATATATATATATATATATATATATATATATATATATGCTATATATATATATATATATATATATATACATATATTAATATATTCACAAACTTCACACAACAACCATAAATTCAGAAACCTTAATTTTTACCACACCTTTCATGAAGTGTCTTTACACCTACATGCCCACTATTCACCTAGGGAATATAATAATCAGCTCATATGCAGCTCACGACAGTCTATGCTAGCAAGCGCACAAAAATAACCCTTGGCCATATAAAATTCTTCTTCAAGACAATGTTTCAAGACTGCCACTGTCAAACTAAGCTTCCTAACTGGAACTTGGTTGCTTAAATAGGTACCACACTACACTATGCACCTCATTAAAACCATCTGCTCTACCAACCAATACCAGATTAAATATACTCATCATTCATATTATAATTCAAGCATATTTCTGCCTACTCCCACTAAAATATACCAAAATCGTAACATTAACATGTTTGTCATTGCCATTAGATACCAGTCAAATATTACTAGAAAACGTATCACCCAACATACCATCCTTGCTAACCCAAACATACCAAGCATACCAGGCCCACTCACAATGCAAACATTATTACCATCTGTCAAACCATTAGATCTTTGCTGATACCAAACCAATAAACATACAATCACCTCAACCAAAGAAAAACTAGTTCCTACTCCACCACCCAATACACCAAGCATAATATCTATCATAACTTGAGCAACTATACAGCTGAGGCCAGACAATAACTTAACACCCATTCTAACTCTTATACCAATGTACACCACCTATATCTAACAACCATACAATCCACTATAACTCTAGCATACCTCAGTCATTCGTCGACACAGGCCATACAAAGGAAACAAAAGTGCATACCAGTGACACAAACCAACTTCTTCTTATACAATCCACCATGCTTACTGACACTTGTCAAAATACACTGACCACCCATACCAAGCACAATTTTTAACTCAAGCACACCTTAGCCTTATAGGACTCATCGACACACACATACTTGCCAAGCTGTTAGATATATACCAGCAATCATAAGACCAATATAAAGAAACACATATCATGCAACATACCATCAATGATAACCGAAGCATACAAAGCAAATTTATAGACCAGACCAGCCTGCAAGAGGTGTTAAGATAGCTCAAGCAATTATTTAAAAACATCATTATTGTGTTCGTAACAAGATGAGGATTTTGATGGAGCGCTAACTCAGTTACTAAGCCAAGCGATTTGCCCAGAAGCAGAGACAACAGCAGAGTCACTAGTAACATCATCTTAAGCATTTGAACCATTGCCTCAATACTTGCTTAAGTCTTTGGATCGACTACATACACCTGCAGACCAACCCACTGAATATTCGACATTATGGACACCACCACCATCGAACAACAGTGCTGTATGCGATATGTGTGAAATACCGTGTCTGTCAACAATGAAGAAGTCCTGCCAAGTGTCCATACAACCCGGAAGTATAAACATAAGGAATGTGATGGAAGAGTAATCTACCATAATGGATAGGGTTCTACAGGAGCTGTGTGAGCTTCATGAGTCCCTAGCCACATTAATGATACAAAATGAATGCCAAAAGATGTGTTGTTTTGGAAATTATATTATATGTTTTGGACCTGAACTCCAGCAATAGACAGAATCCAAGATAGTAGAATGACAGAGCAGGAAAAATGGAATCCAAGATGGTTTGCAGAGGTGGAATTATAAGAGCATGTAGAAGTGGAATCCAATATGGTGGAAGCCTAGGTTGAATGATAGAGCATGAAGTACAAGCACAAAATGGCGGTGGAGCAAAAGCGACTAATTGAACAAAAGGGATTAACAAGATGGTGGAACCCAAAATTTCAGAATGAAACATTGTGGTCGCATGACTGGAATGATAGAGCAGGAAATCTGGGAATCCAACATGGTGGATGCTGAGGTGAAATTGTAGAGCATGAAGAAATATAATCCAAGATAGTGGATACCTAGAAGGAATGATAGAGAATGAACAAATTGAATAAAAGATGGTGGATGTCGAGATGGAATGATATAGCACGAGGAAATGTAATCCGGGATGGTGGATAGTGAGGTGGAATGATATCGCACAAAGAAATGTAATCCAAGATGGAAGTCAAATGAATGGAATGATAGAGTGTTTAATTCAAAAACAAGATAGCAGATGCACGTCTGCAATGCAAGAGCATGAAGTGAAAAACAATATTGTGGTCGCATGACTGGAAATATAGAGAATAAAATTTGAAAACAAAGATTGAAGTCGCATAAATGGAATGATACAGCATGAAGCAGAAAAAATATGGTGGCCGCACTACTGGAATGCAAGAGCATAAAATGGGAGCACTCGGAGAAAACAATCGGGATTATAGAGGCAACATGGAATGATATGGCATGTAAATTGACATATTGGCTACCAAGCTGGCTACCAAATATGTTGAAATCCAAGATGGCGACTGTAAATAACGTAATCCAAGAAGGTGGCATACTGTCCAATAAGATGTTAGTAGGAAATTACATAATCCAAGGTGGCGGCATACCGTATAACAAGACGGCGGGCCGAAATGATATAATTTAAGATGATGGTATGCCGGCTAGTAATATGGCGGTCGGAAATTACATGTGAAATATGGCGGCGATCTGCTCCGGCCCCCGCATCCTGACTCCTGTTCCCGAACCTACTAAATAACCCTTGCTGGAGGGGATAGCCAGGGGTATGAATTTCGGGCGTATAAATTTGCATGTGCGAGCTAGCATCGTCGAGATCATCCCCAGCCGGAGTGCTGGTAGTAACTCGAGGGTGATATGGTTCTGCCCGAGAGAAAGAACATCGAGTGTGTATCTGTGCTTCAAGAAGTTTAAGTATGACTGCTAGAGGAACTTTCAAAATATTGGGCATAACCGAGAGTTTTGCGAAGAAGATCATAGAATTTGTTGGGGTGTAAATGTTTGGATATAGCCAATGAGAGTAAAGAATAGGGAATTAGAGTTTTGCCATGGTTCGTAATTTGGACTTCGCTTCTGGAAGAGGAGAATGGAACTTACACAGTTTTCTGCCCATTAGGGTCTCTGAATATTTTTCTATCTTCTCATTTTCAGGTTTTGGTCTTAGTCTCTGATGAGGCGCTCGTGGGGACTTGAGCTGTTATATACTTTGCGGAAATAATTTTGGAAAAAAAAATACACCTGCATAAGTTGGACTTGGCCTCTCACAGTTACGGCTGAGGATAAATGGTAATAGACTGTGAGGATCGACGGAGTGAATTTAGTCGGCATTGGCGTTGAAATTAGTTGTTCTTTCTAGCAGTGTGGGCGCATTGTTTTCCCAATCTCGGTAACAGAATGAGATACTATAATCGTCATGTACCCATTGAATTTTAGGCTTGATTTGGGATTTAGGAATGCAGAGCAAGAAGAATTCCGGAAGAGAGGACTCGGAGATGGCACGTGAATGCAGTTTTCCCTAAAGTATGAAGAAGGGAAAATTGAGGTCGTGTTTTGCTTTGTTTGCTTTGAAATGATACGAAGGGTTAAGGGTGAAGCAGTGGGAGTGCTGGAATACTGCGACACATCAGTGTGGGGAATAGTGCAGTTTGTTGGCAAAGAGAAAATGGGAATTTTGGGCTGTGGTAAAGAAGATGACGTGGAGTGGGGTTTGCGATGTTTTGCCACTTTAAGGGGGTACTGGTGTGATGTGTGTGTGTGTGTGTGATGAGGTGGTACTTGGATATGAATAGCAAAGGTGGAGGAGAGGAAGCACTTCAGTGGTAGGGAGAATATCCCTTGATTCATCTTCCACTATATTGGAGTGCTTGGTGTTGATTGTAGTTAATGGGGGACTGTCTGTACTTTTATATCGGTGGAGAGCATATCCCCAGGCACCCTTGACTGAGTGTGTGGAGTTTGTGGAGGTCCGAGGGCATTACCACCACGAAAGTGGAGGTTGGTGGGGAGAGTACCCCAGCCGACAACGACATTGGTTGTGTTGTATTGGAAACTGTTGTGTGAATGTTGTGTGAGAGAATGAAGTGCTTTCGTAGGTGTTTTTTGGCGTTTTTTTTTTTGGGTGGAAAGTCTTATAATTTTTGGAAAAGGCAAAATTAAGAATTTATTATTACTCCAGAGTGTGTTTCTCAGGTTTTATGTTGTAAAGTCATATTGCTTAGGTGGAAACATATTGTATGCAGATTGGGATCACTCTGCGAGGTGAAAAGGAAGTAAAATGTTATAATTCCAAAGTACTTGTTTTAGGGGAATGAAATTTTGTTATAAAGAAAATTTAATCTTTGTTAAAGGGAAGTGTGGGGCAAATGGCTACCGGAAATAAATGTTCTTTTAAAAGGAAATATTCAATATAAGCATTCAGCATGTATTGTGAGTTGTTGATGTAATACAAGATAGCAGTGTACTGGCTAACAAGATGGCATTCGGAAATTGTGTCATCCAAAATGGCAGCTGTTGGCCCCGGCCCTCGCCTCCTGACTCCAGTTCCTGAACCTACTAAATTACATTACTCTCTCCCCAAGAGACCTGCACTCCAGCATTGCCTATATGATCGCTGCTCTCTCATTGGGATGCCAGCACTGCCTTTACACAATATTTTTCGCACTGGTACGATACGATATTCAATCCTGGGCAAACCACATAATTTGCCCCTTTTCTCCACATACAGCAACATGGTGTTTTCTCACTGCTTGGCGGGTAGACATGATGCCGGCCCCACAGGCATTTTCTCACTAAAAAAAAACTAATGTTCCTTCATAATATCTCATCTTAATGGACAGGCACCCGGTCACATCAGTGCCCCACCCCTTAAAAAACACTGCAATCACAATTTCACAATACAAAACTAACAAACACTACAAACACAGTTTATTACACAGCACTTATAAATCGCTTAACACTGCTATCATGGGCTTTCTGTATTTTTTAATGATTCTGGGGGTCAGCCAACAACGTCACAGGCTTAAGAAAATATACCTTCCTAAATCGCCCTACCCATTGCAGGGCCAGCTTATCTGCAAAATATTCTATCTTTGAAGATAAAAATGCGACTCTAGCAGCATCAAATTGCCAACCGTTAAGGTAACTTCGCCTTTATTTTAAATGTATCTTCTCTTTAAGGTCTCATGACAGCCTTCTAAATTTGTTGCCAGTTATTTCCACAGTGTTTTCGTATCTTTTGGCTCCACAAAACCCCATTCTGGCCCATTTAGCGACCACACGTTACCTAATAGGTGCAGCAATCTTCGCCCAAAGAAGAGTTCTGCAGGAGCATGCTTTTTTTCCTGGCTAACCACATTGTTGAAACATAATCCAAGATAACGCAATAACTCATCCCACTTTCCCTGTGACCCCGATCGGCAAATGTACAAAGCAGCCATAAAATTTATATTATATATTTCTAGCTTTCTATCACGTTTGCCTGAGGATGGCAGGGCGGGTAAAAACCAACTTTACACCCCTGGGAAATAGCAAATCCTTTATCTCTCCCGAGCTGAAGCAGGTTGCATTATCACATAACAGATAGGTCGGAGACTCCAGCAATGAAAACAACCTCTTCTTAAGAACATTAAAAAAATATCAATGGCTTCTACCATTCGCGAAAGGAAAAAAGAATGCGAATTTAGTAAACCTATCCAACCCCACCAAGATATACACAAAACCCGATGCACTCCTCGGCAAAGGCACCACAGAGTCAATATACACTCGTGTCCAAGGGAATGTTGCTACAGTTGCAGAATACTGCCGTACAGTCGTGGTATTCTTCGGTTTACATTCCTGACACACTGGAACACAATCTTATATCTCCCTTGGTATCCCAGGCCAAACAAATGGTTCCTGAATCAGGGAGACTCTTTTTCTTGCCCCACATGATCTCCTATCAGAGCGTTGTGATAGTATCGAAACAACATCCTTCTCAGGTCTCTGGGCACTAATACAACTATCTTCCCTATCTTGGTCCTTTTTCTTAGTAACCCCAGGAAAAGGCTTTAGTCACTCCTTCCAGACTTTACCTCCTTAAGGATACCATGACATTCGGAATTAGACTATTGATAAGCCTTGAAACTGCAACACATTGACCATACGCAAACCTGGTTTTACCTTTTCATAACTTCCAATTATAGCTAAATCTAATTCCCTTTCCCCCTCATCATCACTATCACTTACTTTCTTTTCCTATCAAGATCTTCCATTAAAGAACCTCCCTGTTCCTCAACTGTCTTCCTCTATTCACCCGAACAGAACATATGAGAAAGACAGTCAGCCACAACATTCTCACTTCCTCTCACATGATGAACATTGAACTTAAAACAGGCAGGACTGATTAGCAATGTTGCCAACCTCCCCACCGGTTTATTAGATTTTAAAAGCTAACACAGGACTTGGTTGTCCATGCATAATTCAAAAGTGGATGTCTCGGTGTACATGGAGAAATACTCCATACCACTTGTAAACAATCTGCTGGCAAAAACCACTGCAGCAAACCTGGTACTCACTTTCTGACTTAACACATCTCCCACCGCAGTGGAACTCGCATCTACATGTAAAAAGAATGGCTTCCAAATATCCAGTAAGAAAAGAACCTAGGATGAGGCTAACCTCTCCTTCAATGGACAAAAAGCCTTTTGCTTATCGGGTCCCCATCAAAACTCCACATTCTTCCATTTCAGGGTATTCAAAGGCTCTGCAATTTGCGCAAACTCCGGAATAAACTTATTGTAAAAACCAACAACGCCAAAAATTTTCTCACCTCTTTAAGATTCTTTGGGGGAGGGAAAGCAGCAATCGGTTTAGTCTTTTTAGGATCTGTCAACAAATAACCCTCTGGTATAACGAACCCTAAATAACGTACATGCCTCTCAGCCCAAGAAATTTTGTCTGGATTCGCAGTCAATCCCACTCTCTGCAGGGCCTCCAATACCAACGAAATGTCATCCATATGCTCTTCAAACATCTTTGTGAAGGTGCATATGTCATCGATGTACAGAAAGAAAAATCATATAAATAATGACCGTAGATATTAAACAACACCCAAGACATAGCCTTGGGTCCACAATTTACCCCATTGTCAGCCAAGTCCACAAATACAAACCCAAGGGGTCACAAAGGCAAGCGGTTCCCTAGAATCATTTTCAAACTCAGAATGCAGGAAAGTCTGATTCAGTTCCAAGATGGTAAAATAGCGAGCCTCTCCCACATGTTGAAAAACCATATAGTTTCATGGAATCGGGTATAGATCTAAATAGATCTTATTGATCTTGCTATAATTGCAGATATTTCTGTATTTCCCTGACCTCTTTTTTGCAGCAAGAACACAGTACTGGCATACAAGCTAGTAGAGGCTTCAACAACCCTTTTTTCCATCAACTTTTTTATGTGATCCTTTAAAATTCGAGCCTTTGGGGGAGACACACTATAAGGAAGAGACACAATGGGTTCTTCATCCATTAGTTTCAACTTGATGAGGAAAAGTGTACAATGTCCTAACTCAGACGTTATAACATCCCTAAACTCATAATTTAACTTATCCACTTCTTTCTCCTTTTGGGGTTCCAGAGTTTGCACAACAAACTTTCGTGCACAGATCCCTTCCTTTCCAAGTTTACCTTTTCTCCTGGAGCATACACAAATGACAGACACTTCTTCCTACAATCAGCATTTTGGGTTTTCCCTGAAAAATCCACCCCTAATATCATCTCATGGGATAGTGCTGAAATAATGTGGAAACTGATCTTCCAAGAGAATAGGTCGATCTTAATCTTAACCACAATTATTCCCATGGAATGAATCATTCCTCCATCTGCCAATGAAAATTTGTTTATCCTCTTCCTGTACTTTAAATATTACTGTATGATTTGTAATTCTCAACCTCTCAAAACAATGAGCACTCACTATCGATTTTTAAGCAGCTGTATTAATTAAGGCACTCGCTAAACTATTTCCTATCAAAACCGAGACAAAAAGTAATTCTTCCTTTTGTTGTCTCTGAAATATAATTCATGCAATTTACTCCTGCCAGTTTCGTCCATAAGGGACATCCCTTCTGCTTATGCCCCTCTTGGTCACACAAAAATACATTTCCACCCTTTTACCTCCTCCTCAGGGCACCTTTTCTCTAAATGACCCTCCTTACCACATCGATACCAGGTCCTGCTCCACTGTTTCGGGCAGTCTCGCACGATATGTCCCATTCCATTAACAGGAAACATTCCAGGTTCTTCTGCAATATATAACAGAATTCCCTCTGATGAAATCTTTTTCCACAATTTGAGCACCACTTTCTCCCCTGTCCCATCTTTGGAGACATCTGTTCCACAACCCTCAATACTCCATTGCTACTCTCAGAAACCTGAGAACTTTTCTCCACAACCGTAACTTCTTTAGCCCACTTTCTGAGTTAAAGCAGTTCGCACTCCGATGACCTCCTTTCGCACAATGTTTGCACTCGGGCCTACTACTTTTCACATCTCCCAAGGTTACCTCCACCTGACTGGCTAATTCAATTCCTTCAGAGAGGTAGGTTTTTTACAGCAGATACAATATTTATCATACTGGGGGTCCAAGTTATGGAATATTATCTCTACGAGGATGCTCTTCTCACAGGGACTCCCAAGTATATCTACTAAATTTGTTACCCGCCTGAATGAATTCCCTCATTGTCACCCCTTTACGTTGTTCGTGGTTCAAAATCTAGAACCTTTTTCGGCTAAGGGCAACCTGGAAAGCAACTCGAGAAACCAGTACCTCACATAATTTTTCAATTTCCCAATCCCTATCAATTGCTTCTCCCATAATGTCCTGTAGACATTCGGGAATCCGGAATAGACTAGCCGCATATACGACTCTTCTGGAACAGACCTTCACGTGTACAACTTTCTTCACGTTGACTAAAAACTCCACAACGGCGGACAAATTAGTGGCATTCAAACTAGGGAATCTACTTTGTAGATCGTTCGCAAAATACCGCAAGATTTGAAATAATGCTACTGGCTCACCCATCACTTCTGGAGTTGCCTCACCAATGGTCTCCTCAAACTGAATCCCTGCATCTCAAAGCACTCCCTACAAACTCTCCTTGGTGAGCTGCTACAATCAGGCTGTATGAATACCTGAAGCAATTACAAACACAAAGCACAATCTCAATTCCATCAAAATCAAAATTCACTGATCCTCAGTAAATACTTCACCTTTCCCAATTTGAACAAGGTAAGTTGCACTACCCTTTCAACAATAAGCAGATTTGCATAGAAAATGGTGCCACATTTGCCTCGGCACCTGGAGCACAATCTTATACCCAACCCTCCTTTCTGCCTTTCATAAAAGGATTCGGGATAGGGAAGGGTTCAGCAGAGTAAGTATGTTTTATTTATCTGAGTTCCATTTAACTTGTCCAAACAATTGGGAAAAGGGCTTTACCACTACTTGAATAGAAAGCTAACCATGTTTTTAATTCAACTGCCTATACTAAGGACTCCAAAAGATCAGTATGACATAACTCAATTTATCTTTCTCGAAATTGACAAGTTATGAAAATTTCACAAAACCTTTAGTATTCCTTAAAAGCCTTTAACCAGAGTAACTCAATTTTCAGCCCAGTTAACTTCTTCATACCAATTATTATTCTTTTATTTCTGGGCACCTTCTTTCACACATACTACTTTAAAAAAATCTTTTCGAATATTTCCTCTAAAACCAACCAGTTACAATATATCATTTTCAAAAGACAATCCTTGATAAGATAACACTATTACTTCCCATAACACAAATTGCGGCAGAATAATATATACTGGCAATATATGTTAATTTATTTTCTTGAATAATTTCCTTAAAAATAACATTTATTTCCGGCATCCATATGCCCCACACTTTCTTTTAACAGAGTTTTATTTTATTTATATGAGCTAATATCCTGGCAACCAATCAACTAACTAAAAATACTGTTTCAAGCACTTCCCAGCCTTATCACGTCCAATAAACCACCCAGCCACCCCCTAGTTCACAGTACAAAACCCTTCCATATCAGTTTAATCATATATCACAGGTGCTTACTTCATACCAGCCTACAGTACCATCCCACCCTGTCACCACCCCTTTGACATCAGGCCTACTCTCATACATCCCTTCCGCCCTTCCATAACACCACTCAAACCCCTTTCCCAGCCAATCATGTGCAGAATTTCAGTCAAACCAACATAGCCAAACCTTTGGCATTCAATGCACTGCTGGCTTGCACCACTCACCCCATCTCACCACTTTACAACCTCTTCCCTTCCAACAGTCACATCCCCATCCCACATTTACGTCTCATGCTTCATCTGCATTTCATATATATGGTAAGCTTTCCCACCCTTTGAAAAGGATTGTGGCAGTGTTCCCTGAAACTGCTCGATTTAATATCTATCACTTGTTAAATTTTTGACCGAATTGGTTAGAAACAAACAAAAATGTAACATATCACATAACTGATTGCTTGATATTATTTTCCCCTTCACTCTTTCTCCCTTGAGTGGCAGAATTACCCTAGCAATAGCTAAAAATTTTGCTTTTGAACATTATCATAAAGAGATTATAAATTATTTTATTCCAGCCTGAATGCTTGTAAATATTAGGCTGGAATATTTTAATAGCTTGCAGCAGCACTCTGAGCCCTTCACCAGTTTTATACCGTAGCTGATGTGAAGGAACAGGCGACGGTTTTGCATTTAGCTGTGTCGGAGGCTGTAATAGTCTCAGCCATCGTCGATAGATTGAACCCAATTGAGCACTCACGCTCTATCATTGCTAATAGGCCACATACATTTGATGACTTAGATAGGTTTTCTATGATTTCAACAAATGTAGTTTTTGCAGACCAGTCTAGAGAGAAGTCATCTTTTCTTTTCAGGAAACCTCTTACCAGATTAAAAAAAAAAAAGACAGAATGAGAAGAAAATGTCTAAAACCAAATATTTAGTCTGTGTTATTCTAAAAGATAAATCCCAGGATCAGGGGCAAATTAGTAAGCAGCCAGACCAAAACTGTCATTATTGTAAACAGCCTGGGTATTTTAGGTATCATTGTAAGAAATAACAAGTACAATTGAACACACAGACGGATTTTAAAAAAGTGTAGTGCGGTGGTCTAAACCACAGCAGAAGATGTTTGGATCACTCAAAAACGAAAAACTTACAAAGAAACAAAACTCACAACATCAAAAGAAATTGGATAAAAAAGTAAAGTCAGTATGTGTTGTGAAAGATTTTGTCGAAGGTGTATAGGTAATAAGTGGCATTGTTTTAGTAATATAATCTGTAGGAAATGCGAGAAAATCAGATATTAAAAAAATAGAAAAATTCCATAATAGTGTGCCATTAATCAAACCATTATTGCCATTTCTTATCACACAGTTAGGTCCTCTTGAAATTAATGGTCTGGTTGATACAGGTACTGTAGTAGTTTTATTTCTGCATCAGTTTTTCAAAAATTACATGATGAGGAATATGTGAAAGGTACACTGCCAGAAAACATAGAGTATGTCACAGCTTCAGACCAACCTTTGTCAGTCAGTATAGTTGAAATGTTAAAAGTTAAAGTTGAAATGTTTTCGTGGGTTTTCCCATTTAAGTATGTGACATCATTGGAACTGACCTCAATCTCGGATCAGATTTTACCTCAAAAACCTGTATGGTAATTGACATTAAAGCCAGGTCCGTTATGTGTAAATTGAATAAGCATTGTATTGTAATGTAATATACTGTAAAGGGCCTTATAACGTCCTCTGATTTTATGCTTGAAAGCTTTGCAGAGGACAGCTTACAGACTAACGTATAACCTTACTTAAATTACCACATATGCCTTACCCAGGATTCAAACCTAGAGCTTCCCGCACATCAGATCGGTGGCACACCAACCAACTGCGCCACGGGAGGTCGGCTTTAATAAGTAAATTATCATTCAATTTTCCAATTCCAGTGAGACTAGGGGATTACAAGTATCTGAAATTAGTAACAATCGGAGGACCCTAGCTCTAAGTCATCTTGATCAAGAAAAACAGAAGGTCATAAGAAATTTGTGTGCTAATTTCCCAGATGATTTGACTTCAAAATTAGGTCGAACTAATTAAAATTAATATGACATTAAGTTTCTGGATTTTAAACCGGTTAAAGCGACATCCCTATGATATGGCACCTCCAAAAATGGAAATTATGAGGAATAAAATTCAGGATTTACTAGACTATAAGATAATAGAACCATCCAAATCTCTTTCAGTTCCCCAGCTTTCCTGGTACCTAAAGGAAGGACCATCGTTAAGTGGTGGATTATCGACTCCTGAACAAACAGATAGATATGAAAAGTGTACCATTACCAAATTTGAATTCAGTCTTCCTCTGGTTCAGCAATGCTAAGTATTTTAGTGTTTTCGATCAAAATTTAGCCTAATACCAAATTCCTCTGACCAAGGAAACAAAAAATTTCTCTGGGTTTTGCGTGCCATGAAACTTGTTCCAAAATAAGTTTCTACCATTTGGATTGGCTACTGGAATCTAAGTTCTATCCCGTCTCCTCGATTAGACCTTGGGAGAATTTAAGCTTAAATATGTTTTTAATTACTTGGATGACTTGGTAGTGTATTCTGAAAGTTTTGTCCAGCATGCGGCCCATTTGAAAGAAACCCAAAAATGCAAAAGTGATTTCACGTTTAAATGGCATGATGAAATTTTACTATAAATTTATCCATAAATTTGCTCATCATGCTGCACTACTGAATTATTTGAGGAATAAGGGTGCAAAATTCGTTTGGGGCAAAGAACAGCAAGAATCATTTGAGTTTTTTAAACAAGCTATTGCTAGTCCCCTGCAAATAGTGCTCTTTCAAACGCATTTTCTTGTTCAACACCTAAGTATATTAAAATAATTTTAAGTTTACATTTTCAACAGAAAATCTGTTATATTCATTACACTTTTTGATTAACTCTGTATGCCTTAAGGCTTTGGTTAATCGTGCAGTAATTATTTACAGGAAAACACCTTTCATAACACTTAGTCTCCAAGATCACATGGATACAGTTTATTTTGAAAAACTTTTCTGCAAAAATACCACTTAAAACCTTAGTAGCATGGAAAATTGCCCAGGTGGCTGTTTTATATATGACACTGTGCATGCGGCGAAAAATAAGACGAATAATAGCGTCGCGATTCACCGAACTCAATCGTTTCCCTTTTTACATGAACAATTAAAGCAAAATTGAGGCCGGTGTAGCAGACATGGGTTTTAAATATTATATTTCACATAGGGAAATTTTTATAATGTAATAAAATTTTTTGAAGTTTCTCTTGCAAAAGAGAAATTGTGTAATTTTGGGTTACCCTATGAGAAAAAGTGATAACGGCCTCATCACTGAAGATGTAATTCATAACACCCAGTCTGGATGATTCATCTTTGGTCCCGAACTATAAGAAGAAATTACCCAAATACTATTTAATACCATCATTACTTTGCAAAAGTGGAAAATTATGATCTTGAATTTTTTTTTAAATTTTAAAATGGCGAAACTCTCCATCAAGCACTCTGCAGGCAATTTTGGTTTCGGCTACTTTTCGCCGAGCTCGCAAGCGGCGGTGTGTTGACAAAATGCAGCTGCTGTGAAATGATGCAGTGCGTTACGATGGCTTCGCCACCGCTTTCAGAAAGGCAAGGAAGGTATGGACTTGGCTGTGGTATAGTTCAGCTCACAAATTTTGGCACCGAGGGTAAGTAATCTCTTAACTGCTTATTTGTCAAAGGCACACTCTAAAGCCCCGTTGCTTGGAACAGTTCACTCTTTAAACTATTTGAAGAAATTTAAAGTACCTAATTCAGGCGCTTGATGCAGTTTTATTTGCTTCATGAGCGTGAATCATGGAGACTATTTATGTATGGACGAAACACACGCTTCCATGCAGCCAGAAGAGATAACAGCCCATGAGGACTACAGATATCACAGATTAAAAGTCCTGTTCTCCCTTTGTGTCGTGGAATCATCCACACAGATGAATAGGAAAATGAAAAAAGTTATACCGTTCCTATCCCATTACTGAGTTAAAAAAATATATCTTTTGAATATCTGAAATTATTAAAAAAAAATAACAAATAAACTGTAAGGAACAAAAATTCTAAGAATATTTATTTGATGTTACCATTTTTATATGTGTGTGTGTGTGTGTATATATATATATATATATATATATATATATATATATATATATATATATATATATATATATGTTTAAAAATAAAAAATAAATATATATTATCAGGGGGAAAAAATGTGAAAATTACTTGGTTTAGGTATCTAAGAAATCAAAAAACGAATACTTAACACAAAAAGGGCAAACTCAAAAATTTTCTTTAAAGAAAGAACGCCTCCTGACATTAAATAGCAACTAAAAGTGTTGTCTCATATCTTTATTAAAAATTGCTTTGAAAGCAATTTTAAGAATAAAATTGATTGACAATTTCGTTTAAGAGAATTACTACAGAATTAATGAGGAACTAACGTCACTGGACAATTTTATAATCGATAGAAAAATCTGTCCTTAAGGAAATATGCTAGAATGCGTTAAATATTTATTAAATATGTTATAAAACTGTCGGCAAAAATGTTGATATACCAGTCAAAATTATGTGAACTTTCAGTGGATAAAACGAATTATGTACACAAAGTAAAATAAAATGTAAAGACAAAAATGAAAATAATGAATGGCAATGAACTAAAAAAAAATATTGTGAAGTATAGTATTAAAAATTTATATTATTTACAAAATATATTTTTAAATCACAAATAAATAAAAAAACATATAAATAAGTTAGAAAACTGGACAAAATAAACTCTGAAAGAAGTTATTTGATGCAAAATGTCTGAAGATATGGTACTATGTAAAATATCGAAGAGATATACACGTCGGTACAGATAGATAAAATATGAATAACATTTCAAGTTAACTGATAAAAAAGTAACTTTTATTAACACAAGTATAAAACGCTTGTGATACCTGGCATATGTTGGAAATAACTAAACACGCCATACATGGGGAGATATTTCAAAGGTTTAATTCAAAAAGGCTGAAGAAACCGCGAATAAATAGACCATACCAAATGTATCTGTGTGCATGGCATTTATTTCAGGTAAACGATATTTTGTTGTACAACCAAGCCTCAGTTCCTCCAAATGAATTATATTTGTTCACAAAATCAAATAATTTATTTAAACAATGAGGCCCTTGCTTGGCCCTTCAGGTCAGAACCAATCAAGGACATACTTTCTGCAAAGACAAACCAATGACCAAGTCGTATACAATAGAATATAAAATCCCTAAGGGCTAATAGCTTAAAAAGGTTAAGAAGACTAACTACAAGGTAAACACACATGAGTTCTGGAAATTGTCTACATTGAAACATTTTACCACATGGTTCTACAAGGTGCATAAGGCAAACTACAAAATACCTCTACATTTCCAACCCAACAAGTGAATTTCCTGGTATACATGAATACAAAAAAGATATGTAAAACTCCCAAAATTGACAATCTTGTATTATTTCGTTCAGGATAAAAACAGGATTATAAAATGCCTTTAAATATAAAACCTAGAGAATTTTGTACGCTATTAAAAAAAAAAAACAAATGCAGTAGCCTCATGAAATTCACTTCAGTGTTCAAACGCCTATTTTATTATGGAAAACATCCCTTTTTAAATGTTTCAATTCTATATTTAGTACTTGCAAGGATCTCTGTTCATGCATTGTAAATGCAATAATATTTCACAAATTCCTAAACTTTGACAAAGTGAAATATTTTACAAAATTTATATACTTGACATTTTCTGAATATTTTTCTGCAAAATGCTACATACAATTGAATATTTTTAAGCTCATTAAAATTCTAAAGACTTCAACTGGTTTCGCAATAGCACCGTGCTGAATGCTTAACTTCTTTTCTTTACGCATTACCATTTTTAAAATGACAATTTTTCAATATGAAAGTAATGATATTATTTTCTTTATGATTTTACAATGAGGAATTTTTAAATGCTTAGTTTAGATATCAACAGGAAATTCTAAACTATCTACAAATTTCCAGGATTACAACACCCATTTCTACTGAAATCTGGCCTTATGGCCCTAATACTTTTACTTTGCTCGTCGTTTGTAGTGCTGTACTTGTCATCCCCAACGGCCAGATCTCTCTGCTTGACCAGTCCGCTGGAGGGACTATTTATAGTCCTAAAATTGACAGGGAAAATTTACCCCACCAAGATCCTGTTGGCTTAGCCACTCCAATTACACTTTATTTCCCGCGAACACAGTGCCACCTTTATCTATTATACAACACAAGACTAATTGCGAATGTTCTGGTGATGACATTATTTCCGGCACAGTAGCGCACTCTTTACGCATGTTTGAAAGCCCGCGGGTTGCAACTGCCGGCCGTCCAACACTACTAGCGCTCCAGGCGGAATGGCCAGTAAACACACCAGCGCCTAGCGTCGGCCATTTTCCAGTCATGCAGGAGTGCGCGAACCAAGTGGCGCATGTACCCAGCGTCGGGAGGTGTGCAACTGCAGCAATACGTTCGGCGTCTGCACACTCCCTTTCTACAAAAGTTAAAGCGTCTTCAAGTTTCATGAAGGCATTACAATGTCATTTTAGGGAGCATTAAATTTGAGGAAATTGCGTTAGTATTGACGAACAAAAACGCAGGACTGGCGGTCAGACGACAAGGCAGCCAGACTCGTAGCGGGCGGGCTAGCTGACAGTAAAATTGGAACAGCGTGCAGGCGAAAATTTTCCAGTCATGAGACTCCTTGTCTCAACAACTTCGTTTGAGCAAAACAAATATTTTTTTATTTCAGTATATTAAACAAATATTTAATGTATGCAAACATATAGGTACAATTCGTCGACAAATTAATATATTTGCACTTAGAGGATAGCCAAAAATATTTTTTTTTTGTATGGGCAAAAAATATATATAGTTGCCCCAACAAAATATTTGGTTGAGTAAACAAAACTCGAAAAGCAACAAAACCAATTTTTTCATCAAACGAAATAAGCGATTGAATGAACGAAATACCTATGATAGCCCAACAGAAATTCATCTGTAAACAATATATATGGTTGAATCAACTTTATATATTTGCTAGGCCACTCGTTTCGTTGTCTTAGTTAGAACATACAGCTCATGGGTATGTTTGTATTTTTTTGACAATTGGGATAGTAACGGTATTTTGTAAATGCATTTATCCACGCTTAATAATTGTATTAACTCTACAATAAAACAAGTTCAACAGGAAACTAAAAAGTAAAGCTTTAAAACTTGAAATATTGGTTAGCGCACACGTCCAGTATTTTAAATGTATATATTTAAAAAACATATCGATCTCGTGAGAGATCACTTTATCAGAGGCTGCTAAGGCATTGCGCTCAAATGCAGCTGAGCTAGAATTGAATCTCCGTCCGGCTTTAATTTTTTAAATATTGTTATAAAATGTTTAATGTTTGCAGAACCACAGGAATCTTTGGATGCACCAACAAAACCTTAGTTTGGGGCAACCAAAAAACAATTACAAAATAACTTGGTTGCAGCAACAAAATATCTGTACACCTGAACAAACAATTTATCTAGTTGAGACAAAAAACTTTGTTGGATCGAACAAAATATTTTTCTCAGTGTACACGCCAACAAGCACTTCAATAAACAGAGGGAAAGAATCATGCAGTATGCGGTAGCCCATCGGACTCGAGATCTGTTTCCAGAACCTCGTGCAGCCAATCAGAAAACACGTCCGCGCACATCAAAGGAACCACCAAGCCATTCCGCTTCTGCATAATTGCCCATTCTACGTCCAGGGGGTTATGCTTTTACTTAAGCTTGCTCAAAGACAGTCAACGTGAACGTCTTTACCACAAAGAGGACCATAACGATGGTTACTCGTTACGGTCTTTATGTGGTATTCTGTAAGCCATTTTGATATTTTTGTGCAAATATGTACGTTCGACAACGCAACGGGCTGTGTTCTGAAATCAATGAGCTGCTTGTTGAATTATTATTACAGAATGCGTTGGGTCACAAAGTTTTTATAGTGAAATTTTTACATAAGTGAAATTAATTTCTTAATACATTTTGGAATAACACTTCTAAAATTAAATTACTTCTTTCTATGGATTCAAGATTTCAGGTGGTACTAGTTCATTATGAGAATTACGAGAGAGCAGCACTGGCCCGTGGTCGAATACGTCAGTGAAGCGAATTATAAATTATTCTCCTGAAATGTATTCCAGACACAGTTTATTTGTGCGAAAATATAAGATAATATAAAATTTCTCATGTTTAGGACCTTTTAAAACATTTTCTTTTCTGTAAGACGTATTTGTAGAATAAAACTCAGTACGTCAGCCATTTTCGTTCCACTTTCGTTCATAAAGACGCCTTTTTGTCAGGTCTTTGTTAAAAGATAGTTGCGATGCATTCGAAAGAGCATCAAGGGGACATATTGAGTTACAGAACACCATTTCGCCCCGTAAAGACAGATAAGCGATAAGTTTCTTTATACAGGAGGTTCGGAAATTCCCCTTACAGATTCCTAGGACTTGTAGAGAGGCCTGAGTAGACGATCTTCTCGATAGGAACCCACGTCCGGAAACATACCGTTACTGAGCTACAACCATTTCCAATCAGGTGTATCACTTCCACTGAGGGAAAGAGCAATGTCTCGGAAGTGCCTGTGTTGGTATGCAACCGGGTTGGCAGTACATTACCTGATGGCACGTGACGCCTACCCTGCCTCGAGCCCCATTGCACTTGCAATTGCGTCTCCGATTAACATGGTTGAGTACACGTTTGCGGAATACACAGACATAATCCTCGTTTACGGCGCAGCTTCAGATAATGGAAGAGAAGCTCGTCGGCTGTATCAACGTGCGACGCCATCGCATACCCTTTTCGCCACAGTTACGTAACGGCTCCGAGAATAAGGTACCTTCACCGCCGACAGGAACGACTGTGGTGCTCCAAAGAGACGCCGCACTCCCGGACTGGAAGAGGCTGTACTGCATCATGTTGAACAGAGTCCGTCAGCGAGTACGCGATAAGTTGCGTGTGCATTGGGTGTTGCTCCCAGCATCGTCTGAGAGATTCTGCATGAGCAACAACTACATTCTTACCACCTCCAAAGGGTACAGTCTTTGCATCCAGCTGATTTTGCACCACGTGATAACTTCTGCACGTGGTTCCTGCACCGCTGCACCGACGAACCCTTTTGACTTGAAATGGTTGTAGCACGGAAACTGTAAGTTTCCGGACATTAGTTCCTATTGGAAAGATCGTCTACTCAGTCCCCTCTACAAGGCAAGTCCTAGAAGTTTGAAAGGGGAATTTTCGAGTATTATGAACAAAGACAGTAAAAATTAAGAGAATACGGCCTGTAGCGACGTCCGCCATGTATTCACCCCGTAGTGTGGCACCAGTACTCGCGCGCCGGCCGACAGGGACGTGTAAACTAGCACGCTGGCATTTCGCGCCTGCGCAATGCCCGAGAAGCTATTCATGAGCTGTACGGTTGTATATTACCATTATTAGTGTTTTTATTAGCGCCGAGTGTCGGGTGGGGCATGCCAACGTGGCAAGTGCTCAAGGTCGGCATCATCTTCCTCGAAGACGTTGCAACAGACCTCCTGCTGCGGAGTTCTCGTGTTCTTGCCGTTGCGACACGTGCGCCGCCTCGACTGAAACAGATCAGAGCCGACTTTTAAGTAGCTGATCGATGCTGCGGTGATTACAGTGGTGGTACCACCTGGGGTTGATCAGTGCGATCGATCACTCCCCAGATGCCAGAGTCAGTGGGCATATTCAGTGGCACTCAGTGCTGACTATCAGCGGCGAAAAAAATTAAGCTGCTGTCCCTTAACGAAATAGTATGTCTCTTAAGGACCTGTCACACTATCATATGTTTGCCTTCAACTATATTTGACAATAAAATTCGAGGATAAAATACGGCCATCAAATTTTTCCTTCCAACAAATTCTATCAAATAATCTTGAATGTGTTGGAACATATGTCACACTGTCACATTATTTTATTGGGAGAATCTGATTTTAAGTATTATTAAAAATTATTTTCATAGTGAGAAATTGCTTTTCCCATGTGGTTCATTACAGGAAGAAATATAAGTAGTATTGTAATATATTTTCATTTCTCTACTAAATTAAAATTTTATTTATAAGATATGTTTCCTGAACAATAAAATAAATACCTTTGAGTTCGTAATATTATGTGCAATATTCACTTAAAATACCATTCATGCCCAGACAGCTTCTACATAGATTAATTATCTTCATAACTTCGTCTCCAGCAATTCTTCATTCTTTTAAGTTTCTTGACGTCCATTTTTGTCGTGCACGATTCTGATTGGCTGAGACCGTCAAACATCAAATAAATTTGAGAACCGGTGTAATTTTCAAATCTTGGTTGGAAACTGAAGCCATCCAACTTTCTCAGTTATGATGTTTCGATGACGTCATAGCTGGCCTTCTGTATTTGACCAAACTTATTGGAAGCAGTTTGATGGAAAAATTTGACAGTGTGACAGGGGCTTTAAGGAGCCAGCCAACGAAGAGTTTTTTTTCCTGCTTTTGAGACTGAGAAGTGCAGGAGTCGGAAGGGCTACACTGGCACGCGCTACAAATCCACCATCGCCGCTTAGCTCAAGGCACTGAACTGGTGTGTAGCGTTCTTGTCGCACTGCGTTCACCTATGGAACTTTCAGCGATGACCATATTACTGTATTAGTGGAAAGTCTGTAGAAAGGTTCAGTGCATGTCCATAAACTACTTCTGTGTGCATGTAACGCGTATATTTTGAGAAATGGCGCTTTGAAAAAGCCGCTTTCAGCTATGTTTGAGTGCTCTGAAATAGTATATCTAATCTGCGCGACATCTTGAAAGTAATCGACAGACATAGTCTGAAGTGTGTTCTCTTATCGTAGTTCAGCACACCAGACGCATGGCTAATAGTTTTGTAAAAAAGCAGGATTTCTTACACTGTGCACTGCAGCACAAGCACCTGGCAGGCAGGTGAGCTCCTTAATGTAGGGTGGGGTCACTGAACAGGAACAACTGGGCCACTAATCTGGGAAGGGGGGAGCGGCATTATTCAATGACAAAAATGGAGTGGAGTAGAGATATTTGGGAGGCTCTAAACATGGATGTCTAGAGAGCCGATGAGTGCGAAGTGAGGTGAGTATGGAGCAGCACCTGCTTAGAGTGGGGGGACGGGATACCCCGGGAAAACCCGCCGTCCAGTGATATCTTCCGGGACTATTCCACTTGCGAAAATCCGGGAGCGACCCAACACTTTAATATAACTTAAATTAAATGATACAATATGTTCGGAAACTATCTGTCGAAATTTAAACCACAGCATGTTTGGACGAACTGAAACAAGAAACTCTTGTCACAAAATGTTCGGAAGGGCCCTTTTAGTATTTTTAAATTGAAGTTGAATTTCGGCAAACGACGCCGGGTGTTCGCAGCCGTATGTACCTGTGTGTTAAACAAGTTGCATGACACAAAGGCGAACAGCAGTGGCACGACTTGCGATTAGCGCCTGTATGTAGGCAACTATGAACTACGCAATCGCTCACCTGCACTGCGGTGACGCCTATGTATGGGACAGTGGCAACCCATTCGACAGACAGGCGGCTCACAGTGCCGCGTGCAACACCGCCCGTGGATCATTTCGCCTTCGTGTCGTGCAACTTGTACTGCACACATGTACATATGGCTGCGGACACCCGGCGTCATTTACCGAAATTCAACTTCAATTTAAACATACTAAATTGCCTTTCCGAACATTTTGTGACAAGAGTTTCTTGTTTCTGTTTGCCCACAGATGCTGTAGTTTGAATTTTTTCAATTTCCAAACATCTTGTATATTATGAAGCTTCGCATACACTATAACAAATTAACCAAATAAGTGTATTACTAACTGCTATTTATCCTTCACAGGAAAGATAATCATTGGACGCTTCAGACCACTTTGTAGTCACGCATTACAACAGACCTTGCACGAGCAACTGTGTTATTTTATCCATAATATTATATATTTACTAACTAATCACAATTAGCGATCTCCAAAGCGGAAAACGTCGTGAAATGCAGTTCAATAAATACAACTCACCACTAGAGCAGAGCCGCAGTTATGTAGTGGTTAGACTACTCACCTCCTACCTAGACGAAACGGATTCTATTCCCGGTGGTGTCGCGCCTGGATTTTCGCATGTGAGTATCGTGGGGAACTATGCCTCTGGTCGGCGGGTTTTCTCGGGGATCTTCTGTTTCCCCCTATCCGTTTTGGCGCTGCTCCATCCTTAACTCGTTTCACGCTCACCGGTCCTCAAGACCTCGATGTTAAGAGCCGCTGAAATCTCTCCGCTCCACTATTTGTATGTATTAATTAGAATGTACACATATGAATATGTAAGTATGGTTACCTCCTATATTATCAGTTTAGCATCTGCCAAAAATATTAACCACAAAGGGTTACATATATTTGCAAATCTTTCGCTAAAAATGTTTTCATTATTTGCATTAAACCTCTGTGTTGTTGCAGTATATATTTAAAAAAGAGTAAAGACTATTTTTAAAAGTTAATATATACACATAAATGGTACGTCCAATGATATACAAAATATGTATCCAATTATAAGACAAAGTTGGAATTTTTATTAATTATTTTTACATATTCTGTTTAACTATGCCATTACAATCAACACATCTGCTACCTTTCGTTACGTAAATTAATTATATAAAAAAAAATTAATGCGTCCTGGTGATTTTGTAGCTCAGTACAAAATAATTGAGATTACCAACAAAATATTGTAATATAAAACTCACTCAGAAAATGTTTCCTTTCAAGACTGGCATAAGGAGATTAATTAAATAAAGGAAATCATAGTTTTGACAACTTAGTGACCTCTGTAATTCGCATATAATCCACAAGAAAGACAAAATTGTATAGCACTTCTTAACATGACTGGCTTACATACTTTTCAAAACATTTACAATAAATCACTTTAAATCAACAATATACATAAATTACGTCATGATAATAAAAAAGGTAGGGGGCCTCGAAAAAATTTTAATATGTTAAAAAGATAGACAGTAATGTTATTTAGTAAATACTTCTATGAGTTTATCTTTCATAACTGATATATTTTAAAACTTATTTGTGTGACCATACAAAAGAATATTTTCAAAAGAACAAATAAACAATAGAAACTTTAAGATGAAAAGATATTCATATCTGTCCTATCCTTGTCCACGACACTGTGGACCTAAGCTTGGCCCACACCAGCAGTCTGCTGCCACCAGATACAGCACACTGCCACAGCCATACTCCGCGGTGACAGAAGGCAAAATAAGGGTTAATATTGCGCTGGTCAGTCACGGACTCGGAAAGAAGTGAAAGCCGGAACTCAAACATAGACTGAAACTAGCACCCTCTATGATCGAAAGTGAATCCGCGAGAATTAATTACGAGCCCATAAAGGTAGAAAAGAATTTTAAAATGGTTGTAACTCACTAACCCATAAAGTAGGGGTTGAACATGTAACTTGGTGGGGCCTCACAGCACCCGGTTGACCATTCCACAAAAATAAATAAATATAAACACAATATTTTTACTACGTAGCACTAACTACTTCTACAAATAAAAAACTAACAACATAGTAGAAAGTTATTATCGCACTGAGCGACTACATTCTTGATCTTTGTGACGATCTAAAAGCTGCAGCTGTCTAGATGGGCATGTAGCTGTCATCTCCTGCGGTCACCAAAATGCAGGCGGCGAAGCACGTCGGCCGCAGAGATGTGCTCGCCCACTAGCATGGCGGAGGCAAAACCAACTAAAAAAATAATGTTAGTTCAAGGCTTCTGAACAGATGGTGTGGAGATGGAGAAAAACGGTCGTCCCAACAGTACAAATTCCGCTTTTTTTTTTGTCGTAGCGAGACCGGCAAACTGTAAACACAGTACAAATCTACTACGTAGGAAAGCGATGCTTGAAGAGCTCGGGGACGGCTGAAATTATACGCGCAGCCGTGACTGTTAACAGTCACACTAGCGTCCAGGGCATCAGATAACAAGCGTGGTGAAGCCACCGAGACGCGCTGCCGGTGTGCAATCCGCCTTGACTGCCGCCTGCCTGTCCAGCCTGTAAGTTAGCTCGGGGACGGCTGAAATTATACGCGCAGCCGTGACTGTTAACAGTCACACTAGCGTCCAGGGCATTAGATAACAAGCGTGGTGAAGCCACCGAGACGCGCTGCCCGTGTGCAATCCGCCTAGACTGCCGCCTGCCTGTCCAGCCTGTAAGATAGCTCGGGGACGGCTGAAATTATACGCGCAGCCGTGACTGTTAACAGTCACACTAGCGTCTAGGGCATTAGATAACAAGCGTGGTGAAGCCACCGAGACGCGCTGCCCGTGTGCAATCCGCCTAGACTGCCGCCTGCCTGTCCAGCCTGTAAGATAGCTCGGGGACGGCTGAAATTATACGCGCAGCCGTGACTGTTAACAGTCACACTAGCGTCCAGGGCATGAGATAACAAGCGTGGTGAAGCCACCGAGACGCGCTGCCCGTGTGCAAATCCGCCTCGACTGCCGCCTGCCTGTCCAGCCTATAAGCTAGCTCGGGGACGGCTGAAATTATACGCTCAGCCGTGACTGTTAGCAGTCGAACTAGCGTCCAGGGCATTAGATAACAAGCGTGGTGAAGCCACCGAGACGCGCTGCCCGTGTGCAATCCGCCTAGACTGCCGCCTGCCTGTCCAGCCTGTAAGTTAGCTCGGGGACGGCTGAAATTATACGCGCAGCCGTGACTGTTAACAGTCACACTAGCGTCCAGGGCATTAGATAACAAGCGTGGTGAAGCCACCGAGACGCGCTGCCCGTGTGCAATCCGCCTAGACTGCCGCCTGCCTGTCCATCCTGTAAGTTAGCCGAGACTTTAAACTTAATTGAAAAGCCCGAAAACAAATATATCCAAGTGGTCACCAAATCCACTAAGTTAAAAATCCCCAAACAATGATATCAGTTGACTAACTTCATTTCCAAAATAACAGAATTGAAAAATGCCTCAAAAAATATTTTTTTAACTAGGTAACGAAACTTACAAACAGTGGGTCAAAACTGAATAGGCAATGTCACTGATAACAAAGCAGGACTGTGCCGCTGATTTCATAGATTCATACTGTGAACAGGTAGACAGACTGACAGTACACAGTTTTACAGCAACTGCTCAAGCATCATATCTAAAATACTGTAAGGAAAATCAGAATATCAGTGCATTAGTTATTGTACTTGAATTCTCAGAAAATTATACTTTTATTGTGTGTGTGTGCGTGTGTATATATATATATATATATATATATATATATATATATATATATATATATATATATATATATATATATATATATATATATATGGGTGCTTTCTGTATGTGAATATTCAAATTATATTGGTATTTAAATTTGGTTGTTTGTTTTTAGAACCCTAAGTATTTTGCATCATGTATTGAGTGTATTTTGTAGTCATTGTGAACCAAAAATGAGCATCTGACTTAACTGCTTTAAAAATGAGACGTATATTAAAAACACATCAAAATGGAAGGCTTTAGTAAAAGTTATAAATAATAACATTATTGCATTTAAAGTATTGTACCGGAGAATAAAATAGATATTAATAAGGCACTGATGTGAATGTGACCTATGTGAAACTTTACTAAGAACATTAGCCTACGTGAGGAACCTAAAGATTCATAAAACGAGTCATACACATATAATTGTTTATTTTAACTTATTAAGTGCTATTTAATAAAATGAATTCACGTGTTAAGCAATTTTAGAGCAACTAGAATTATATTTATTATATTTAAAAGTGCATGTATATTTTTCTTAAGTATATTAATTTTTTGATGCGTTTCAATTATTAGTAGATACCTGAAATATTCTCGAGTTCAGTGACCTCCAAGCTAGACTATAGAGCCGTATGAACAAATTTGCCGATATCTACTGCACATTGGTTGTTTACAGTACATTAGAACGCGACAATTGGACACCGAGCTATAGGAGATGTCAAACACAGTGTTGACCAACGGCTAAAACTATATATATTAACGTGTTTTATATTCTAGCTTGTGAAAAAAACGAATTAACGAATTCTTCAAGTCTCTAATTATTAGTTACTTATATTCAGTAATTTAAATATTTGTAGTCAAGAGACTTGCTATTAAAATCTATACACAACACTACATACTTCTCTCGCTTCAGATCCCAGACACCTGTTGTGTAGTCTAAAACCGCGAGGACCTTTGAGCTTTACTTAGTTATCTTTATTGACACAGTCAAACTAACGTGGTTTTAAAATTAAAACATAAGCTAATATATGTAATGCTATAACGAACACACAAAAAATTATGCGACATTATAATATGTTACGTGTTTGAGGTTAACAAGTGTTATCGAATAGCGAAGGGCTAGCCACGACCTTTGCGGCCCCATTCAATCCCACCCACCCAAGTTGCGAATGTCAGTAGGCCCACTTGTGCAAATCTGCTGTTACACGAGCGGTCCATATACGGTTTCCATAATCAGTTAACAATCAGTAGAGACCTGAAATATTCAAGAGTTCAAATACATTCACCGTAAATGCTAGAGTCTTATTTCCAAGTATGGTGATTTCAACAGCACATTGGTTGTCTGCTGTCATGGTGGAAGGCGACAATTGGAAACCGTTCTCCAGGAGGTCCCAAACACCGTGTGGACTAATGGCTTAAGTTATATAAACGCACGTGTTTTGAACTCTAACCTGTCCCAAAATGAATCCGCGAATTCTTCAGGTCTTTAACAATCAGTCAACCACTGTAATGCACCCGCAGATGCTCGTGGCCCACATGATGCCATTTGCAGGTGGCCACATCTGGACCACAGTTCAATTAATGTCCATGTCCCAAAATATAATCCGCCCAGAAGCGGCCCGCTTCTGCGTAATCAACTTTATCCCAGAAATTCCAGCACCATCAGTGGACTTTGTGTGGCTGCAGTGGCCCACTGGCTTTCTGCTTCTGGCCTGCCATAAGTTATTCACATGTTATCAGGCGACTGTTGGCATGTCAATTGTGGCCCAGATATTGTCTACTTGTGGCCCACATAGAAGCAGCTTGCCATTGATTTTCAAAGCCAAAATATAATTATGTTTCATTCAAATAAACTTATTAATTTACCATATTCATATATGCTATTTTCAGGATTATTTCACAATTAGTATATTTTTGGAATGACTCACAAACCTTTCTTTCACAATCTAGAATGATAGCCGCTACTCTATCATGTATTCATGTAAAACCTTTTAAGAAAATCTGAATACTTTCTATGCACACAAGTTGCATTATTAGATTTCCTATATACACAATTAATGTTAGTATCACCAGTCAATACTGGGATTTATGTGTTTTGTTTAAAATATTAGTATTCTAGTTTAGGGCTACTCTCAGATGGAATTAAAAATTCAAAATAATGAATAATTTACGTGCTATGTTTTGCAGTTTTCCCGCTTAAAAACAATTTTCTCCTATTACAGCAATGTCACATTATATTTTTACTTCTGAAATAAAAAAAAATGCATTCACATATACTATATGCTACTGCACAACAATATATAGTCGGCATGCCACAAATGGCACATAGGCTTCCTGGTAAAATATCTTCAGTAATAAGAACATGTTTGCATACCACAAAAGGGCCGTAAGTATGCTGCTATTATGTACCCAGCAGTGAGTAACAGTTAGCATATAGTTTATCATCTGCTTGTGAGGTTCCTGTGGAAATATAATAATAATTGCAAAAGCATTGGTCAATACTATGATTATTAAAAAAATAGGTACCGTCACCTCTGTTTATATGACCTGATTGTCAACCACACAGGAAATGCTAACAGTCATAAATGCGGACGTTTTCCACCACTGCCAACAATTGGGAAACTGTTAATTGCTTGGTTTTGCTACTTGGGCGCTCTGCCATGGGTTTCACAGGCACACGTATACACACCTGAGAAAGAAATGATAGGGGATAACAATAGAGTAATAGAAGTGTGATCTTGGAATGAATAATGCGATGGGGGCGAATGACATAAATCTGCATCGCAATGGAGAATGTCCCAAAATCACCATCTAGTCACTGTTATAGTAGTCCTCCTCGCTGCGTATTGTAACTGTTACATACGACCTCTGCCATATCGTGTCCGTTGGGCCAAATACTTGCACCCCATCCCATAACCTCGAAGATTTTTGCCTATTTGGAAGCGACTTCTATGTGTGTGTGTATATATATATATATATATATATATATATATATATATATATATATTGCTCACCAAAAGTTTAGCATATTCCAGTATCCAGGATGTTATATTGAATAAAAGTAGTTTACATTTCATGTTGTACTCCTAATAGCACATAAAGCGGAAATAAACACAATACTCCTTTGCATCATCCCAGGATGAAAATATGGCATGAACTGAAATACAATTTAAACCAAAAAATCACATCAATTTTAATATCAAAACTAAGGTCTTTTCAGATGCATTGACAAACGTCAATAGCGTGTAGAATAATTCCTGAAGCACGCGTCTATCCGACGAGGCATGCTGAATACACGATAATTACGCATTTCCTGAGGCAAACTATCCCATTCCCAATTTTGGCAGTTTTGAAGAACTAAATGGTCATTGTTGGTTGTGCAGAGTTTGAAATCGTTCGTTTGAGGAAGGACCACATATTCTATATGCAGTTCATGTCAGCTGAATAAGGTGGCGAGTTTATTCTTCAGGTCCCAGTGGGGAATATGCTAAACATTTTGTGAGCAGTGTATATTCAATGAGTAGAGACTTGAAAAATTCGCGACTTCAGTGACCCGCAGGTTAGCCTCTACAGTATTATGTACAAATATACCGATATCAACTGCACATAGGTTATTTTCTGTCACAGTTGAAGGCGACAATTGGACTCCGTTCTCCAGGGGTGTCAAACACCGCGTGGACCAATGGCTAAATTTATATAAACACATGTTATTTGAATTCTAGTTTGTACCGAAATGAATCCGCAAATTCTTAAGGGCGAAAATCAATGAGCAAAGTCACGCTGATGCTCGATCGCATGGAGGTCTGGTTTCCCAAAGAGCGTTTAAGTGAGTTTTCAACATTTGTTTACCTGGTCAAGTAAATGCTGCCCACTGAACATTTGTGAGCTGGAATGGAACACCATATTCCTCCAGCCGAAGTGGTCGTGATTTGGAGCATACTTTGCTGCTAATGTGGGCAACTAGTTCGCAGAACAACTTATGGCGTCTGTTTGATGTCCGATCATATCAATGCACATGTATACACACACAAGGTGGCCAGACGTAAAACTAAATGTGCTCATATTCTGTGCCACTGGTAAAAAATGGCGCGGGGTTGGGGTGTGTAGGACCGTTGTTCTGATGAAATTGTTTTGTAATCGCTTTCCTTTTCTCTGTCTTTTCAAATTAACAATGCCATGTTTTAACCATTCCAGTCATCCTGTCCACGATCATGGAGACTTTGAAAATGATTGAAAATTATAACTGGTACTGTATATATTATGGTATCAGTATCCAGTACTTTCAGAACGTTGTTGTAGCCAATGCGATCGGTGGAATTTTCTATACTTCTTTGGCATGAATGAGTAGAGCCAATATCGTCGAGCATGCAGCATGCTGTTCATTGGCCCAGAGAGAAATGCTCACACAAATACAGAGCTTACCAAAAAATTACGTCAGTGCAACACTTAATCTCAGAAATGAATGTGTGACCGAACGAGTTTGTGAAACAATTCCTTATTGGCGCGCAAATTTTTATGGCAACAAGTGTATTTTATAGCCACACGAGTGAAAATTTCCCAGCAGTATTTTTACACAGCATGAGTGCATGAATTTTTCTGTGTAAATGTAAATTTGGTGAATTGGAGTGTTACGAAACTGGCAACAAATCTATGCCATTGCACTCAAAAACCGACTATGACAACCGGCAACAAGTGAAGGTGACAAAAATATAATCCTACAGAAGGTATTATTTCCCGTCATGTGTACGTGATTTTTTTGCACCGCTCGATTAAAGTAAATGACGTTGGAGGCAGCATGCAGCGCCGTGATGACACGCGACGCAGACATCCACAGCGGATGCGAAGGCGTTGGCGTTAAATAGACGAACCTTTCGAATGGCGGGCGGGAATAAACTCAGCGGATTTATTGAGCACGTGGAGGCCGCTTTTCGAATTAGCAGTGCCGAACTCCCACGGGAAACTATTCAAGTCGTCCAGGGTTAAAATTACCAGCGAAGCAAAAAGCTAGGAAGCGTGTAGGCACACTTAAAAAACCCGTGCGCCGAGATTTGTTCGTGTACAACTGTGTAATCATTTCATGTACTAAAACATTTTATATTTTCAGTAATAGTGAGTAGCGAGCTCAGTGGACTGCCACTGCACTGTAAATTTTTTTTGTAAAATTTTCTGGGAAATTATTTGTAGAATTTGCAAATACACAGTAAAAAATTTCGGTGTGATTCCCAAACATTCAACCAAGACAACGTATGGGAAATGCACCACACATAAGTCGTAACATTTTAATATATGTGAGGAGATTTTCCTATACCCAAATGTAAACATTACAATAAAAATGTATGGTAACATTCCCAGATGCTCAGAAATCATACCATACAACTTAAGTATATTTAACAGACACTTGTATAGAAACAATCCAAAACAGATAGGCAGATGTACTAACCTGGTACTACTAAACACATGTATGGGAACGATCACGTACTATATTGGCAGCTGTAGTACAATCATATAGCAACTTTACCAGACATATGTATGGGAATCATCACATACCATATTGGCATTTGTAGTACACAAATATAGTACCTTTACCATACATATGTATAGGAATGAACACATATATAATGGCAGCTGTCGTACACAAGTGTAGTACCTTTGCCGAACAAGAATAATTCGGTTTGCACAAATGAATACTTCAGGCAGAAGATGAGTAGCTTCCTGTCACTTGACTGCGAAATGCACAGCTCATCAAAAAGTACTAAACAGACTACCAAAATTGTCATAAAAGTGTAATTTATGTTGCATATTAAAGAAGACTGCATATATTTTGTAACACTGTAAAATATTTTTCTTGAATTAAATTATTTTAATGTTTTAAAAATTATATAGTAATAAAAGTTTAATTTTATTAAAAAGTTAAGCATGTTTACATTTTGGATGCTTTAGAAAGCACATTCCAATTCACTTATAAACCTTTTGTGGCTGAAATGGATGTGAAAAAATTAATTATAAAAATATTTTTAACATCGAAATTCATTTTTATCGCTACTAGACTAATTATGGTAATCTTACTTAATATATTCTTAAAAAAATGCACTTTCAAAAGCTTATAGAAAGAAAATACGCATAAATTTTGATTCCTAACATAATTTCAATACATTATTTTTAAGCAAATAAGTAACTTCTTGCAATACATTTTACAATTATACAAAATATATGAATTATTCTTTCATATGCAACACAAATGGTACCTATCTGACAATTTTAGTAGTGTTAATACTAACGAGTTCTGCATGTTGTACAGTCACGCGTAGTGCTTCATTGGATGCCCATCTTCTCCTACCTGTACATACTAAGACTTGGACCTGTTACTTTTTTCTATCGCCAAAGTATGAATAGTGGCATGCCACCCTCTACAGCTCGTTTTTAAATTAAATTGTTTACTTAAGAATGAGTTAGGAAGACTTTCCAAGTTCTGTGTCTTAATTCTTAAGTAATGAAGTGTGTAAACCCCCTAAAAATTAATGCACACCCGCATGTATAGTATGTCAATCAAATATGATACCTATACTAACAATGTGTACAGAAATGAATAGATATATAATGCGGGAGTTGGCTCACCTAACACCAAATTTCAAACTCGATGAAAAACCGAGCAAATTATAGCCAAAATCAAGTAATTTAATCGTTCTCAAGCGACTTTTTCACTTTTCTAGAAACGCCAATTTTCGAGTTAAAAAAACAAACAAACACATTAAAGCTAAAATCACGTAATTTCAAGCCAATAAACAAGCAAATTTTAAATTTTTTTACAAAACAGTCGTGCAGCAGTTGTGCTAATGGAAAAAAAACAGCGAATTTTAAGCTAAAATCAAGTAAATTAAGCTAAAACAGCAAGCCAAATCAAATGAAATATGAAAAAAGATAGTTAATAGATTCGAATTAATAGAATTTATACATTTTAAGAGAATTCTATATCGTTCATTGTTTTCCCATTTTTCATTTCTTTAAAACCTTTATACGCTATAAAAACGTGTTTCTCATTTATTAATTTTAAAGCATTTTTTTCCAAAATGTTTAAATAGAGATCTGTAAATGTAATCTTATATTTACCATCTAGAAAACAATTAATATTTTTACCGAATTTAGATTAATAAATTTGAAAATCTGTAGCATCATACCATTTTTTTTCTAGATCTTGTAGTTTAACCAATTAAAATAAATTGTTTAACTTGCTGAGAAGTGATTCCATTTTGTTTTGTGTTATTTATAAAGAAAAAAATTGTATTTTGTATTCGAATCTCCACTAATTTTTAAAAACTTCTTCGATATGTTCTAGATTTTCACCCATTTCTCGAAGTTCATATTTATCATCAATGTTTTCTAAAAGTGATAGTTGTAAGTTTTTTAAATTTGAATGAAATTTGTAAACCAATTTTTTGAGATTTTCAGACTCATTATCTAATTTATAGGAAGGTGGCTCACAACGACTAACGCCCTTAAAATGTTAGCCATACTGCACGGAAACAAAGGCATTTTAATTTTTATTTATAAAGAAAGAAATTTATTAAGAAGAAAAGTAGATTGTAGAAATAAAAATGACACACAAATCCTACACAAAATATAAATGACACACAAATCCTGCACAAATAAAAATGGCACACAAATCCTGCACAAATATGACACAAATCCAGCACAAATAAAAATGTTACAAATAAAATTGACACTAAGAGAAAAATCTCATTCGAGTATAATAAAGTGATTTTTTATTCGTTTACACAACTTAACTATACGTCTAAAAATTTGTCTTAAACTATCGAAACATTTTGTTGTTTCCATAAAATCATTTACAACATCCATTTATTAAGTTAAAAATGTATATATCTTCAGTAAATTATTTCTTTCAATTATTCATAAGTTAAATTCCTTTGACTAATTTAAACAACATTTCAAATCGTACCAGCTGGAACAGCTTATTAAAATTAATACAAATTTTTATATTTGTTTTAGCTTTAACTACAGCTGTTTTTCTATATAAACAATCAATAACATATAATGGTCTTAGACCCCAAAATGAATAGTAATTAATATCACCATCAAAGTTTAAAGTAGGTTTATAATAAAGTTAGTTATTTCTACAAATAATACATAGTTTTGTTTTTGAATTTCGAAAATCGGTATAAGCAAGGAACTGTTTAAGACAAACACCATTTTTAATATCTAGATTCCAATTTTCTTTTGGAAAAATTTCATTTTTACCATTTTTAACATAAATATTTCATACATCACAATGGTAAAACATAGAAGCATGCTTATGCTGTTCAGCATGATTTATTCTATAAAGTTGAAAACCTACAATTATAAAATCGGGCATATCAAATTGGAAATTATTACAATGATCTTTTACAACAAAGCTAAAAGCAGTTGATCCAGCAGGAACTTCTTTTTCCAAAAATTACCAATAATTAAAACTAAAATGTATTTTTGGATGTTTGTATATTTTTCTTTAATTGCAATGGTTTTGTTAACTTTATGTACAACAACTTTATTTGTAACAGGACGATGTTTCTGAACATTATCTTCTTTATCTAAAGTTTCATAAAGAAATAAAAAATAGTTATCCGATGAATTACGAAAAAAAGTAATTTTATAACCACCTTTCCAATAAATCTCATTGTTATTACGAATAAATCCAAACAAATATCTCAGTGGATACATTATTTATTTGGTTTTATAGTAGAAGTTTATTGTGGATACAAGCGCAACGCAATAATAAGACTAAAAATCAAGTATATTTCTCACTTTCAAGCAACCTTTTTCTTCTCGAGATATCATTTATTCATTCAATTTTATCCTCAAAATCAATCTAATTTGATCCACATCTGCAATCTAAAGCAAGCACACTTTCTTTTTAAAAGCAACAATTGAGCAGGATCCTCTCCAGGTCAAAATAGGCCAAATTTGCTCTAAATCAGCAAGCCAAATCAATTATTCAAAGAATATATTTAAAAAAATGGATAAATATTCTTAAGAGAACTCTAGATCATGCATAAATTTACTATTTTTCATTTCTTTTAGGCTTATATATGATACAAAAACTTCCTTCTCATTTATAAGTTTCAAAGCATTTTTATCTTATATTTTCACATAGCGCTCTGGTAATAAAATTTTAAACTTGCCATCTTGAATACAATTAATTTTTTTTACCAAAATTAGTTTCATAAATTTCAAAATCTGTGGCAGTAAACCATTTTTTTTACAGATCTTATAGTTTAGTGAATTCAAACGAATTGTTCAACTTATTGAGCAGAGATTCCATATTTGATTTATAAAGGAAAAATATTGAGAATTAGAAAACAATTGGGGGCAGAAATTTGATAAAAAATACTATAATTTAGCCTAAATTTTAATGGGAAAAGACCCTGCTCAAAGAGTTGAGATTTATTTGATTTTTGCCTTAAATTTACTCTATTTTGAGCTACAATTTGAAAAATTCTGCAGGGAAATGAGAGATTTACTTGATTTTGGCCTTAATTTGCTTGAATTTAATTTAATTTAATGCGTTGCCTCTGGTTCCGCAATAGACATCTACTGAATTTATTTTAAAAAAAATGCATTTTAAGCACATTTGCCCCTTTTCAAAAAATAAACTTAGAACCATCCTTAAAATAGGGACACTTTAGCCCAACAGCATTCAGATTTAACAATATTACATTCTAATTGATTAAATAATTTAACAATACATCTAAAAATTTCTATTAAACTATCCAAACAATTTGTTGTTTCTGTAAAATAGTTCACATCCTCTATTTATTAATATAATAAAATTTATATATCTCCAGTAATTCTCTCTTTCAAACAATCATAAGATAAATCCCATTTCTTCATTAGAACAACATTGCAAATTGTATGTGCTTCGCCCATTTTATTAAAATCAACACTATTTTTTATATTGGTTTTTTCTTTAACTACAGTTGTTTTTCTATGTAAGCATTCAATAATATAAGTAGAGAACTATTGCAGATCTTGGCACAGTACAATAATTTAACTAAAATTGACGCAAATTTTTCACTTTCAAGCAACAATTTTTCAATCTTTTTTTGAAACCCGATTCATCTCGTCAATCTCGCCACCAAAATCAAGATAATTTGTCCCAAATTTTTATTCTCAATTACACGCACATTTTTTGAAAACATACTTTGTTCACTTTTTGATCAGTGGTCCATTTTCAGGATAAATTAGTTTAGATTTAGGTCAAAAAGGGCGAATATTTACTTTAAATTTGAAAGCCAAATCAATTAGTCAAAAATAATATCACAAGAAAAGTATGGAAATTCTTTGAATTTCATAAAAAATATGATGATTTAGCTTTAAAATGAGTCTTTGAAGAACCACACACAAAGAGAGAACACAAGTTGGAAATTGATTTTGATTTTGAACCTTATTATGAGTGATTTTGTGTTGTGCTTTGAAAGATTTGACGGGGAATTAGAAGTTTGCTTGAATTTAGCTTGAAATTGGTTGAATCACCCATAGGTGATTTTGGGAATAATTCTCTTTCAAAAGATGTTTCTTCTGGTGTTGGTGGATAATCTAAATTGTTTGCAGCAGCAGGTACTAGTGCTATTATTAATTCCTTTCTTCACTTACTTGTTCCAATTTTTTTGCCAATATTTTGTAATTCACGAATTAATGGTAGATATTTGTCTTGTCTTTTTTTTATTTTTATATTCAGCTTCATGGTTCTTTCTATAATTTCTATACTTCTCGATGAGCAATCTCATTCGAGAAACACGCTCTGAATCCTTCATTTATAAAGTTTGTTTTTTACTATAAATGGGTTATACAAACATTGAGAGTTTTGAGAGACAAACTTTTCCCCCAAACTGATCAAATGAGGGATAATTTGAATATTTACAATAATAAAATCGAGATTGATTTTCCTATAGGAGATGGCGTTTGTTTTCCAAACGAGTCTTACGTTATTGAAGAATATCGCCTACTAAAGAGAGGTAAAACTGGAACTGAGGCAAAATACGAAAAATTAGATAATATTGACGTTTGTTCTAATTTTTTTCCATTTCAGTTTTCTGGAGTATAAATTTCAAAACATGTACAGATTATTGATGCTGTTGATAATGCTGGAATAACTTCAACAATGATGAATATTTTTCTAAGATCACCAGGTGAACAAAATAATTTAGAGTCTACTGGTGTTGATAATAAATTTCGAGTAAAATCTGTTCATAGTGATAAAATAAATGAAATAATGTATCTATTAATCGCAATATTCGTGATAATAATGCAGTTTACTGGAAAGGTGGTTATAAAATCACTTTTATTTTCCGAAAGTCGTCTGATAATTGTTTATTTGTTTATGAAACAAAATATGCTGCTGGTGTGGTTCAGAAAAGCTATGCTCATTCAGGTATAATTTTTATTCAAGAATTATAAATTTTGGTGCTTATTGTTGCATATGAAGCTAATACATAAATTGCAATTAAAGAAAATATATATAAAAATCCTAAAATTCATATTGGCAATTTTTATAAAAAGAAGTTCCTGCTGGGACAACTATTTTCAACATTGATATAAAATATCAGTTCAATAATTTACAATTTTACATGCCTCATTTTATAATTGTGGGTTTCTAAACTAACAAAAAAAATCACGCCGAGCAATTTGTTCATGCTTCAATGTTTTGGTCATTGTAATGTGAGAAATATTTTTGTTAAATATGGAAGAAATATAAATTTTTCCAAAAGAAAATTGGTATCTAGATATTGACAATGATCTTAGTCTTAAAATGTTTCTCGCTTCTAAAGCTTTAGAAATTCAAGAACAAAATTTCATACTATGTATATAAAAAATTAACTTTATTATACCCCAACTATAAACTATCATGGCAATATCAATTATTATACATTTTGGGGAAGAAGACATTTATATCTTATTGACTGCATATATATAGTAAGACGCAGTAGTTAAAGATAAAACAAATATAAAAATATGTGTCGATTTTAAAAAAGCTGTTGAGCCTGGTACAATTTGCAAAGTTGTTTTAATTAGACAACGAAATTTAACTTATGATTATTTGAAAGGAAATATCACTGAAGATATATACATTTTTTATTTTATTAAATGGATATTGAAAACGAAATTGTTTCGATATTTGAATACAATTTTTTTTTTTGAAATTTGGTTGAGATGTTTTTTGGAATAAAAACTATTTTTTTTTAAGTCCAAGTGAAATTTGTTCCTTTCTCTTGTGTTTATATGTAGAATTTATTTTTATAAATCAGTAGAGGATTATTGCAGATCTTCGCGCAGCACAATATTTTTACTAAAATTCACACATATTTCTCATTTTCAAGCAACAATGTTTTAATCTCTTCTTCAAACACGATTCATTTCGTCAATCTCACCCCCAAAACCAAGATAATTGGTCCAAAATCTTTATTCCCAATTATGCGCATTGTTTTAAAAACATACTTTGTTCACTCTTTGATCAGTGGCCCAATTTCGGTGTGAATGAGGGTAAAAAGGGTAAATATTTACTTTAAATTAGAAAGACAAATCAATTAGTAAAAAATTACATCACAAGAAAAGTATGAAAATTCTTGGAATTTCATCAAACCACACACAAAGAGTGAACACAAGTTGCAAATTGATTTCGATTTTGACCTTAAATATGATTGATTTTGAGTTGTACTTTGAAAGATTTGACGGGAATTAGAAGTTTGCTTGAATTTAGCTTGAAATTGGTTGTATTTTAGTTAAATTATTGAGTTGCGCCACGATCTACAATATACCTCTACTAATGTACAAAGGTCTTCGCCCAAAAAATGAATATTAATTAATATAACCTTCGAACTTTACAGTTGGTTTATAATAAAGTCCATTGTTTCTATATACAGTATCAAGTTTTGTTTTTGAATTTTTAAAATCACTATAAACATGGAACATTATATCACAAAGACAGTTTTCAAAATCTAGATTCCAATTTTCTTTCGGAAAAATTTCATTTCTACCATAACTATTTTTCACATTACAATGGTCAAACATAGACGCATGGACATACTGATCAGCAGTATTTTTTCTATTTGTTTGAAAGCTTACAATTTCAAAATCGGGCATGTCAATATGTAAATTTTTAAACTGATCTTTTATATCAAAGTTATAAATAAACATAAATGAAAGAATCAAATTATATTTCTCGAGTAAAATTACTTATCGACAGATATAAAAACTACAAAAACCACCATAAAGTAGAATACGAAAGAAACAAGAAGAAAGAGCGGCCATTAATAGACGAATTACTAAATATTGGCAAAAAAGTATAACAAGTAAGATAACGCAAAAAATTTAATAAATACATTTGTTCCAGTAGCAGCAAAAAATTTAGATTATCCACCAACACCACAAGAAACATCTTTTGAAAGAGAATTATTCCCAAAATTCCCTAATGTATAAGAACACATGGGCATTGTACCTATACAAATTTTGATGCATTCTGATTATGTTTTAAAACTCGGAAACAAATTTCTAAAAAAACATTGTTTTAAAACACTGTATGGTTTACAAGGATATAGCATATTTTTGAAATAGGAGATACAGAAGTAAAAATAAATAATGATTGAATATCTGTTAAAGGTAAAAAATATACATTAACAGAAGGGCTATCTAATTTTTTAACAAAAACAGCCCGAAGATTTAGTGGGTAAATTCAGTAATGATGACTATGAAAATTACACAGAAATTATTTTATCAACAAATGCTGCATTGCGAGAATATAATCCAAATAAGCAAATAAATAGAAATAAAAGTTGGAAATACGAAAATATAATTAAACATATTTATAATCAATATATAAAAAACCTCGTCCAAAATCAGCAACAAACACACCAGAAAGAACGATTTTTACATATTCTCCTACATCTGTAGAAGGCATAAAATACAACAATTTACCAAAAGAACATATTTTAATGAATGATGTTAGAAAATTTATATACAGACGGTTAGTTATTCACGGCGAAGAAAATTCTGGCAATAACAATAATTACAATGTAAAGTAAGTATAATAAATATGTAAAAAAATTTATTTTCTGACTTTGGTAAAAATTATCCGAAAGGAATACCATACCTTATAAGAGTTTTAAAACAAATTCCACACTCATTTTGTAATTCTGAACATCATGGCAAAGGTATTATAAATAGGGCATTAAATAACTTAAATTTGCCTGAAATGCATTTGCCCGGTTATAATTATTGTGAACCATTTACAAAATTAAACGAAAGATTAGAAAGAGGTGAGAATGGCATAAATAATTTATATGAAGCGTGCAAATATAACGATATTGCATATAAAAACCATAAAGATTTAGAATCTAGACATGAAGCTGATAAAATCTTACATAAAGAAGTGAACGAATTTATGTTATATAGAAACACTCCAATTGGTGAAAAAATTTCATCTGCTGCTGTTGTATCAACCATGTTTACAAAAAGAAAGATAGTATGGGGCATTAAAATTTATTAAATTATTAATATTTTCTTACTCATAAATGAAGATAAAAAGTTTAACTTTCGATATACCCATGGGTCAATTAAAAGATTTGGGCATAGATAAATGTTTAACAAAAAATCAACTCGAAAAAAAAATTAAAAGAAGTTAAAAGTTTCTTATTGACTTTGGTACTTTCAATACTAAAAAAAAAAAATATTAAAAGAAAAAACAGGAAGTGGTATACACCAAGGAGATTTTTTACCAATTTTATTTGCAGCTTTAGGTGCTCTTGGCTCTTTAGCTGGAAGAGCTACTGTAATTTATAATTCTGTCAAATAAACTAAAAAAAAATAAAAAAGAATTAGAAAAAAACAGCGACATAATTTAGCAATGGAAAACAAAGCATAAAGTGGTGTAGTTGCTAAAAAAGAGGAAGGCCAAAAAAAAAATTAAATATATTACCACTATCAAATTTCGATATTGGAAAATATGTAACAATACTAAATATAAAGATTTCAGAAATGTTAATATGATTGACAACTTACCAATTATAATGTAGAAAATGAGTGTCCTGTGGTTAATTTCGACATTTCATCAAATTCTGGTACTCATTGGTTTTGCTACTTTAAATAAAACAACACTGTTTACTATTTCGACTCATTTGGAGGAAATATTCCTAATAATTTAATAAATAATTTCAAAAACAGAAATGTTTATTACAAAAATGATAGAATTTAGATTTTTGATTCAGTTATATGTGGACATCTATGTTTAATTGTTTTACACCTTTTTTTGGAAAGATTGAGTTTATCGATATAATTTATTTGTTATTAAAGGACATATATATTTGGGAAACCACTAATCAAATATGTAAGAAAAATTCTTGATGCTGGTGATTATGCTTTAAAATCATACGTAGATTCACAATGCAATTCCAGTGTTTCTTCTTTACAAAGTGAACTATCCAACTGTTTTGATTATAGAAAAACTTATGTTTTTTTCTAGGACGTAGAATTGTTAATATAGATGAGTCTATAAATAATAAATTTATAGTCATTAAAAGTCATTTCGATATACACATAGCAGATTATGCATTAAAAAAATGTCGATTCAAAATATGAAACTATTGCTTCTGATTGTGCTTTAAAAGAAGACATAAATTTACAATTCATTAACACTATTGCTGATTATATAAAACAAATAAATAATGCGAAGCAGACATTAAAAAGGATGTAGATTGGAAATATAAAACTGTTATTTCTGAATATGGATTAAAAACCAATGTTGATTCAAAATACAGTTCTAGTGTTTCTGATTTAAAAACATATGTTGAATCAAAATACATTATGGTTTTTACTGCTTTACGAAATCAACTTAGTAAAGTTTTTGTTTATAAAACAGACTATGTTTGTATTCAAAATCGTAGAATTAATAATATGGATGATTCTGAAGATATAAAAGATGCTATCAATAAGAGATATTTTGATCAAGAAATATCTGATAAACTGCAAATTTTAAACAAATCAGTTTTGAATTATTGTGATACACTTGTTAACACAAAAGTTTCAAAAAGCAAAGAGTTTTCTGATAAGGAATTAGATGTTAAATTACCAAATTTAAACCAATCAGTAGAAAAATTAAGGAAGAATAATCGTGTGTATTTTATTTACATGCAAAGTGGAATAAAACGAATATTGATTTTGTCTTGGATAATAATCTAATTTGCATTACTTATTTGATGGATTGTACTGTTTATATAATAATTACCATTAATCCCAATTTACCTGATTATACTATGACAGTTATTATGGGGATCTAAAAAATAGATTACAGCACACTTGGTGTTTGAAATGCAAGAAAGTCACCAGAAATAATAATATAAAAATAAAAATAGATAAAAAATGGAACATTAGTTCAGAAAAGTAAATGTTTTATATGCAATTCTAATAAATCAACATTCTACAAAAAAAAAACATTACCCATAGTAAGATCAGGTGTAATCAATTAACTATATAAATATGCATGAAAAAATTTTCCAAGAAGAAAAGTAATATTGTATGGAATTGACGATTTGTGGCCAATTGATCATGTAGAGATGGATACTGGCAACTTAAAAGGCATATCTCATATAAACAATGGTTACAAGTATATTATGACAATTATTGAGTTTTTCAAAATCCGCATTCGCTATTCCAATTAAAGATAAAACAGACAAAAACTTAGTAATTGCTTTAGAATTTATATTGTTTAAAACAAAACCACATAATATTAAGAGCGATGCTGGATTAGAATTTTATAATGAAAGATGTAAAGAACTTATGCAAAAATATAACATCAACAATAATTCTACATACAGTGAACTTAATTCCAGTTGTGTAGAAAGATATAATCGTACAATGAAGAAAAAAATGTGGAAGAAATTTACTTTGACTGGCAATTACCAAACACAGAATCATTGGTTTGATGCCGATCGAAGTTAATAAAAAACATAAAAAAAATTTAAGACAACAAGATTTTGCGAATGTGGTTACTAAACCGAAATACAAAGTTAGAGATATCGTCCACGTGAATAAGAGTAAACAAATCTTTGAAAAGGGTTATACAACTAATTGGACAACATAATTATTTACCTTTCTTGATGTTTTAAGTAATGGTATGCCAACATACAAACTGAAAGATGCCAATGGAGAAGAAATAAAATGTAGTTTTTATGAATACGAAATTATGAAAACAAACTATTCAGATGAATATTTGGTTGAAAAAGTTTTAAAAACTAAATGTGATAAACTTTATGCCATATGGAAAGGTTTTGATAACTCACATAACTCTTGGATTAATAAAACAGATGTTTTGTGAATTTTAAATAGCGTATTCAGTATGGTGTTTCAGGAGGTAAAACTTTACCTCCTGAAAAAAATAAGTCATTATCCAGGCCCTAAAGTTGTAGACCCAGAAATTTGGCTAAAAATTTATATTAAAAATAATAAAGAACTGAATCGTGGTTCCCCCCTTTATTATATGTAATTGTAAGTTTTGTATTCCTTTAAGTAACTGGTTTTTCAAGATCTTTCCAATCTAATAATTATGTTGATTTAGTCCAAATTTTTACACTACCTGTGTTGCTTAGTCCTAATATCTCTAATAAATCATTACACTATATTTTTAATTTGTTTTCAGCAATGAAGGCATCCAATATTTTAAATAGTTTTGTTTGCAGATTAGATAATAATTCATCATCATTACATAAAGAGACTGGTTTTGGACTAAATGGTTTTAAAGAATACATTTCTGCTAGATGATTTTTAGTTAAATTATTTATGTAATCGAAATGTTTATTTGCGTCTTTAATTACCATTTCTACAAATTCAGGCAAAGAAGTATAATGTAAAACAAATATCTCTTTATTTTTAACTATCGCAAAATTCATATAATTTCTCATGAATCGCCTTTTCTGTTTTGTTTAGTTTATAATCTTTCTTATGGAAACAAATATGTAATGTAGCTTGTTCATTATGAGAATAATTTAAATTTGTATTTCTAGTGATTAAATTATGGTTTCACCAACTTTAAAATTATTAATTGACGCACATTGTTTACATGTTGCAATGTATATATAATCATTCCTTGTTTTCTGATTAACTTTGTCTATAAAATTTTTCATATTTTTGTTAAAATGTTCTACTTTTTTATTTTTTTAATGTGAGTTGTCCATTTTTAAGTTTTTTTTCTTGATTTTGAATAGCAAGTTGTTCAGATTTATGTTCTATCATTTTTATGTGCTGGTCTTTTAACTCAAGGATTTTTTTTTTGTAATTTATAAGAACCATGTTTACTTATTGAAGAAGAACTTCTTTTGTAACCCATTGTTTAAATTTTAGCTTCTTTCTTTTTAAATAATAATATTAAAAAATAAATGCCAGATTCGTTGATAAATAGAAAGAATTTTTAGTTTCCAACTTACCCCACTAATATAGCGTGGTTAACCATATCTTTGAACTTCACTTTATCCTCTTCATACACATGGTTACTTATAGCTTTATCAGTATCTTTGTATTCTAAAATATCAGCAATATCCTTTCCTTTAAACCAATGCTCATTATAATCTAATAGAATATTTATCTTTTTATAATTAAAAATAACATAATTTAAATCAAATATAGTAGTCATTTTATTATCTTCTAGGTTTAAGTTCTCCAGTCGTTTTTTTTATAGTGATTTTGCCATCTTGTAAGTGGGGAAATATGTTTTGTATATATTATTTTATAATAAGGGAATTAAAAATTGATATAAACCAGATTCATTTATTTTCATCAATTGGATAAAAATTATTCATATCATTTATAAATTATTGTTGAGTATAATTATTTCCATAAATATTAAAATAGTTACGAAAACATTGAATGTGGTCATGCAATGTTTCTTTCATTCTTTGATATAAATTGATAAAATTTGAAATCTGATCAAATCTCATAATTCTTCGTAATTTAGATGTATATCTTTAATTCTATACAATTGTCTTTGGACATATTTTCTTTGAGTTCTAATGACATAGTAATCAAATTCATAAATGTCATCAAAAAATTATAAAATAATGAAAGTTGAATTTAATTTTGATTTTGTGCTTGTTGTACAACATGAGTCAGTTCTCTGATTTCGGTATTTCTGCAAGTTATTACATCTAAGGTCATGTGAACAGATTATCTAAAATTTTCTATATGATTATCTTCAATTTTATTTATATCTTTTAAATGATCTATTTGCCCATCTTTAATTTCGTTCATTTTTTATGTACGCTATTTGGCCTTCATATAGTTGCATTATGCCTTTTTGAATCTTATATTCGCCATGTTTCCTAATTGATGGGAGAACTTATTTAGTTACCCATTTAGTAAATTTTTCAGCTAGAGGCATATTTGATCTAAATATTAACTTTTGCAGATCTGATTCATTGATAAATATAGCATTTCGTTTCATGTTTGAAACTGTCCCTATTTTAGGGACAGTTCTAATATCAATAAATTTATTTATTTTTCATCATTATCAACAATGCAATATGAAGAATTTTGTGGTTTTCTGTATTCCAAATGTCTAGTTACATCTGTTCCATTAAACCAAGTATTATTTTCATTATCAATAATCATAAAAACTCATTTTCCTTTGTAAATTATCATGCTGTTATTTATGTCTACCACTGACTCAAATTTTATGTGTGGAAGTGCACAAGAGAAGTTGGTGAGTAGGAATATGTATTATTATATAAATCCTTTTTTAGTAATAAAATGAAAAAATAAATAAAATAAAATAATATAGACCAGATTCATTGCATTATATAGTACTTAAGGAGTTATATTTTATAAATCATTAAAAAAATATTTTTTATTTAATTTATGATTTCACTATAAGATTTGCACTTTATGCCAAACATGAAAATGCTATTTTTACCAACTTTAGTCAATTTCTTTATAAATTAATTTTATTCCGTGATAGTTTCATTGCTGAAGAAATACAGTAAATCATTTGTATATCTAAAAGCAGACTCTATTATCTTTGGTAAATGAGAAAATATATCGCTAATTGGACCAGTTTTTTTATCCAGAAACTACATTTGTCTATTTCACCATAATACAACTTTTCATAGAAGATAAAAGTTTTTCCCGAATATGAATTAAAAACAGCATTTATTTTATGTTCATCTCTTAATCGAAATGAAGAAAATTCTCTTGGATAACCATCAATAAGTTTATAACTAGGGTAATCAACCACATTAATTTCATAATCTACAAATAGATCTAACTCATTCAAAGGTCTTTGCTATACACAGTAATTGTTGAAATCACTTGGTAAAAACTTAAACCAATCTTCTCATATCAAAATTGGCTTATTGATTATTTTGTTGTCATTCAAATTTATTGTCAAAACTTTTTATTGTTAAAAATAACATGTTTCATGTCGATAATTATAAAATTTTTGTGTATTTGCTTTTGCATACATCAATTGGTACATCATCATTAAAATTATTTTGTGGGGATGGTCCATAAATGTTTTGAATGCTTTGAATGACTTCTGGTTGCATATCAAGCAAATCATTGTTAAGAGTTGGAAACAGGATTGCAGTTTTATCATTTATATGTTGAAGGCCTATTGCATGGCTGCTAGTAAATTAACTTTATTTTTGGAAGTTTCATCCTCCATTATACATGTGTTCATGTTAATTGATACAAATTTCAACCAGACTATTTTGTTGATTTGGAAAAAGGCACGTGCTAGTGCACTGCAATGTGGAAATAATGTATAAGGACAAAATCTAGGTAATCGCTGATATTAATGTTGAACAGGTTTGTATGATGTAACTGTGTCTGGAGATTGTGTATTGTGAACAAATCGCACATTTGCATGTTTCTGCCAAATATTAAAAGCCTATTCAGCTAACTTTGTAAGCGATTATTTTGCATATGCAAAATTAAATTTCGATACTTTTTATTCCAAATTGTGGTTAATGAAGGGAAAACAGATATCTCATTCTTAATACCACAACTTGGCTTATTTATTAAATTTGTTATTTCTTTATTGAGTTCACCATTAATTGAAGATATATTGTGATATTCTTGAAATATTGTTAAAGACCTTTCGAATTTTCAGTATCGATTTATGAGAGCAAATTTGCATCATCCTCTAGATATCCATAATTATTAAATTCTGTTTTATTCCTTTCTTGGGCATCACAAAATTTATATTTATGATAGCAAGACTAATTATATGTCTTCATTTATTAGTAAAATATTTCCTTTTAGAAATTGCATAAATTTAGGAGCAACTTAATGCTGTGCAGTGGACCTGTTTATTTTTTGAGTTTACACATAATTTAATACCTTGCCAGTCACCCAATTCTTCTGGCGTTATATATAACCATAAAAACTCTATTAGGAGAACTTCCCCACTTCACCACTGGCCGGCCATTATTCTATTTAGTGGTGAAGTGGGGAAGTTTTTATTAATTTTTTATTTCTAGTACATTCCCATATGACGTGACACCTTACACCATATGGGGAATACACCATTTATTTGTATCAATACTTATACATTGCTGTATGGGCTAGAGCAATGTTTTTGGCTTACATTTTTTATGATTAGGTGATATTTAATAGTGCAAATATGGGTTCCTCATATTCACATTAAGTTTTCTGCTCAGACTGGGGATCGAACCCACGACCTTCGCACTTGAAATCAAATGCCTTGTCGCTAAGCCACCGCGACAAGACCAGCGAGGTGACAATTAAAAGTCTTCATGCAGTGAAATGTGTTTAGTTGGAAGCCTGTAATCAAGAGTTGCACTGCTGACTGTTTGCTGCACCGCAACTAGATAACAGCAATGGCATGGTAAAGCTCCTTCCTGTTGTGGTGAGTGCTCATCGAAGCTCTGTTGAGGAAAACTGGCAATGCATGAAAGTGATATATATATATATATATATATATGTGTGTGTGTGTGTGAGTTAAAAACATTTGTATCTGGGTTCTGTACTAACCACTGTTCATTTTTCTACAAGAATGTATTGTGACAAAACTGTAGTCTTCATCCCAACATTTCGCCAGATATCTTTAAATTTTTCATAAGGCATATTGCCACCAGCATAGTAATTTTACATGTTTTAGGTTCATGTCATCTTGTCTAAATATTCATAGAAAGTTTGTTTTGTCTCTCACAAAGTGTTTGTCCACCCTCGAATAGGTTTGCACCAAATAAAAATACATATATATTCTTACATCTCCCCCTTGTAAAGTACTCATGGATTATATTTTGATCATCTAAACAAACATTGTCAAATATGACTAAAGAATAATTTTCACATTGTTCTAAGGTAATCAACACACCACTGTTATTAAAAAAGCATTCCATTTTTTCATTAAACCTGCTGGATATTACTTCAAAGTCATTTTATAACTGAATATATTTTGGTTGATTTAAAATTTTTGAACAATCATACTATTTATTAAAATTTAGCCATCCTGGCTTATAAATAAAATTAATCATTAAGCTGGTTTTCCTGCACTCACTGGTACTGACAATAATTGCTCTCATGTCATTAAGCCAAAGTTTGTAATTTTGTTTTGTTTCGAAATTAATCGACCTTTTTAATTTAATTAGATAATTTTTGTAATTAATGGAGGATAAAGTAATAGTTCTGTTCTAAAGAAGAAACTTCACTATGGCATCATTCATAAAGATAAATCGATTGCATTAGTTAGTTTTCATGCCAAATTTTTAGCTCCAAATATAGACAATAATACTATAACAACAATTTGAAAAAGAGTGTTGTCATTAATAAAAATGAAGTTATCACTATTCCTAAAGGATAATAAAATATTGATTCTTTAAAATAAATTATAAATTTAATCTATCCATTTTCAACATTATGGTAAATTGACACTAGACAATGTAAAAAACAGAATAACAATTTAATGTAAGTTTGATATTAAACTTGACAACAGGTTATCTGATATTCTTGGTTTTAAGAGAAATATGACTATAGAAAAAGACAAAAATTTCATTGTCACTAAGTTACCTAATCTTAATTCATTAAAAATAATATATTTGTTGTAATTTAGCATATGGCATGTTTATAAAATCCAATGAATCTAATCATTTAGAAACAAATATAATTGCCAGCTTTCCACCAAATACAATGTTTGGTTTTAGAGATTATTAAGTTACAACCCTGCATGTCGAATTTTTTATAGAATAACTAACGAGTCATTTAATCACATCGTTTTAAAAATTAGGGATTAAAATGGCAAACTTATTGATTTTGATGATCCTGAAATTAACGTTGTTTTCGAAATTAAAGATGTTAAATTATTCATTTTTATATTACAGGGCCCCTAAGTTTTACATGTCTAAATTATAATGAATTAATAATATATATGTAAATGTTTCAAATAGCCAGACCAGGAAATGTTTCCCGGGTCTGAAATTATCATCAGAGTACCAAAGGTTTGGCAGTCTGGAATTATGTCCAATTAAAGAAAAAACATAGACAATTATATAGAAATTTAAGGGTGTCTGTGCTATAGACCCCCATAAGAAATGTATAAAGCAGAATTATAAATTTCGTACCCATATGGTTAAGTATCGATTTCATTTTGAAGTATAAATCTATTGTTATCACAATGCCGTAATGCAATTTTATTAATTCATTTGTATATATTTTGGGTTTATTGCTCCTTATTAAGTTCATTGTTCTATATTGTATTTTCTCATCAAACGCACATTTCTTATAATTGTCAAATGTAATTCTATTATTAAATACATATTTTCACACCTGATGTGCTTTTGTTATCTATATTGTCAACTCTATATGCATAAATTTTTGCTCTTAAGCCAACAAATTCTTTTATTTCTTTACCATTACATTCATCTTTTATTTTGCGTAAAACTTTTTTGTTTATTTGTGGCATGTTATAAATATTGTCCTTGGGATAATCACTAGTGTCAAATTTAATTTAACATTGACTGCATATCTTCATAAATATCCTGATTTAGTGTTGTAAAAGTACGAGTTGGTGTCTTGAAACCACAATGAAAATTTACCTCCGTATTTAGCTTTCATTACTTTATAATGGAAAGTGTAGGTTAATGCTTTTGATATTTCTAAAATTGACATGGCAACATAAATAGGAATATTAAATTTTACATTTGACTTGTTCTCATGGATGGCTGCAAGATTGTCATTAAATACAGTACTTCTTTTGAAATTTGGTTTCGCAACTAATTTTTCGCATACTTTTGCACTTGAAACCAGCCTTTTAGCTACTCTGTTACTTATATTCTCCATTGTTTTATGAAACAGAATTACTCCTCAGTTTATAAAAAATCTTTTTCAAAGTCATTTTTAGCATTTGTCTTCATCAATGTATTCAAATCTATATGCATCTTCAACCAATCAGACTGATTAAATTTCAATATTCTATGTGTTTTTGTAAGCTTTAATCCAATATTTAGACAATCTTTTCAATTTCGATATTGTATTACATACTTTTTCTTGCTATGTAATGTTGTTAATATGTTTGGATTCATTTGTTCCTGGAACTGCCTTATTTTATGGACAAAATGGAATATCTTTGTGTAAATTATGTATTTATTGTGGATATTCTAAATCAACTCCTAATATGTATCCATGTTGTGAATAGTCCTTCTAATTTAATATATACTCTTGCCAAAAATCTAAATTAAATTCTGTATAATCAATCCATTCGAAACTTCCATATGGTAAATATTGCGACATTGCCCAACTATAAAGTATATTTACATCGAGATAAGCTAAATAATTAGACTCTTGGTTTGGAATAAAATCTTCTAAACATTTGTTATTTGTTTTAACATATAGCTTACAACATTGGGATACTCTACCTCTAATTAATTTTTCTACCACATAAATCATATCATAATCGTGTAATAAATCTAATGTCTGTTTAGTCATTTTTAACAGTTCATCCCACAAAAATCCTAGTGCTGTAAAGTACCAACCAGGGTCTACGCCATATGCATTTATACATATATCTCTAAAATTTTAAAATATATCTGTCAATAGTAGATCATCCCTTTTTAATATAAATTATGATAATGTACTATATATTTATTATAAAATTGTTTCCATACACATTTTCCATGCTGATAATTGTCACGTATATCACTATTATAAAATTTATTGTAAACTATATGGGTATGATTTTTGTATGCTTGATTTGATCTTTGGTTAAATTAGATGCTTATTTAACTAAAATATTTGCCATAAATTTATATGTGCCAATAAAACAAATTTTTACATTTTCAGTTTTTTTTCCCAAAAGTGATAAATTTTTATTCATTGTTTGCAAGTAAATCTATCTTTTTTTTCATCATTACCTAGCTCTTTAAAAATACGTCAGCATTATAACCAGCCTATATATGTAAATAAATTGGAACAAAATTAGAACATTTTAATTGAAGATTACAATTGTTACATGTTGGGTTAATGAATTTTCCAGTTGTATGTTCATGGTGGCGTACTTTTTTATTGTCCTTTGCATATTCGCAATTGCATACAGTATATTTTATAGATTAACTGTATGATGTTGTTCCTTCTTTTGTTAGTTGATGCATTGCTTCAATTTGCAAATAAATTTGTCTAATCCCACCAATTTTTTTTTCATTGCGTCTATAAAAAGTTTATGTGCAAATAGACCTCCAAATAGAACTGGAGGTTTATAATCACCATAGCTATATACAATATAATAACAAAAACTAGAAGCTTCATGTAGCTGATATTTCATTGTGTATGATTCGTCATTCATCTTTAAATAAATTGTGTTTATTTGTGCATTTGTAAGTTTATATATTTCTTTAAGTATATCACTATAAAAACCTTTATTGATATAATCTTCTATTAATACTGTATACTTTTGGACCGATTAAAATTTTTTTATTTCCCTTGGATTTGGTTTAATTGTTGATATTTTCTTTACAACTGAATCGATATATGCATATATTGCAAAAGGAACTTTCGTAGAGTGTTTGTAGTTTTTGAAAAATATTTGTTTGCTTTTATAATATAATAGATTTTTTACTGGTTCATTTTCAGGGCAGTTTTCTGTATGTTTATTTACTGAATCTTGAGAGTAAAAAAATTGAAGACACTTGTCGCATATATAGGTTTTACTTTTGTGTGTATTTTTTTTGTGCTGAGAGCAATTTAGATAAATTTTTTATAATCTTTTACATTGATGCATGCTTTTTTTATTCTTAATTGCATCTGGTAATTGAATATAAGATGCTCCATTCAGTAGTTCATAATTGTTTATAGCTATGTAAATCCCAATCTGAATTGCTTTTTTTCAATGTTTTCGATTCTTGCTAGTTTTACTTTTTTTGTTTTGTTCATTAATCTTTTTATTGTTTCCTTCGTTAAATATTGTAAATGTGTGTGATCTAATGTTGTCAAATAGTCGTATTTAATCAGTTTTCCGGCTTCGAAAATGGGTGAAAATTTTAACGTTAGATTTCTCCACTCCAACTTTTATAAGGTAATCACATATTTTTTTAAACACCGTTTGTTTTACTGAAGTAAAAAAATTAATTGAAAACAGTTCATTAAAGTTGTTTTCAATGTAGTATGTTGATAGCCTACATTTAAAAGTTTTTTCAACTGCATAAGTTTTGTTGTTTTTTTTTCTGTTTAGTTGTTTACGTATACATTAGTAGAGAAGGGGAAAATTTCTTTTATAGCTTTTTAGCCTTCTCTATATATTATTCCGCCTTTTAGAAAAGGTAAATTTACAAAATTATTCTTTGTTTCTTCATTTGTAGTACCTGAAATTAAGTAATATTTATGTAAATTGTATAGATTTTGTATTTTTAAACATTTAGCTTTAACTCTGAATTTTGTAATTTTTACATCATTTCAATTGGCTGTCGAATTTTTAAATTACCTTTTCTCCTGTTATAATAACATTGCACCGTGTAAAATATTTCTTATTTAAGGATCTTTTTTAGTTTATAAATTTTTTTATTTTTAATATTTTAGTTATATTCCTTAACTCCGACAATGCTCTTTCATCAACACACTTATTGCATCGTCTGTCGTCATTTATGTATAATATAATGTAATAAAATTAATGAAATCGGCGAATGCTGAACTTCATTTAGAATATCTATGGCCGTATTGTGTGATTTAATATTTTCATGCTATTCACATTGTACTTTCTCTTTTTTAAACTCAAAATAGCTTTTGTCATATTTGCTATAACATTTTACATTTTTGCAGGTGTTAAAATGCTTATCTATTGTGTCTTTAGGAGAACAAAAAAATCGATGGGTTTATTCACATTGCATAGAGAGCATATCTTGGTTAAAAGATCTCCTTGTAAAATTTCATGTTTTTCAGTATTTTTATGCTTTTCAAGAATTGCCTTGCGAACATATTTTCCACATTCGCATTGCACTTTCTCTTTATTTAACTCATTACGACTTCTGGAATATTCATTTTAAAATTTTTTCCAGGGGTTAATGTGCTTATCTTTTAGATTTCTTGCATATACTAATATTTTCCATGTCGTAATTTTTATTTATAAGACAAACATTTATTATTATAAAGATAAATAAATAACAACAGTCAGAAACTGCTAAAAGTTGTATTTTTTTTTCATTATATGTTCATTATATGTCGGCGTTTTTCCGGCCCTACTAATATATAACAGATTCATTAACAAGATGAATGATATTTTTTGTAATATTAGGGTATTGCCATTTTGGTGCTACTCAAGAAAATCGACACAAATAAAATATAATGTTTACATTCGAAGCTTTAATTACTTTTTAAAAACCACTTCTATATTCTCAAAGTCGTCATCTATTTCTCGATGCACATATTTGTCACAATGTTTTCGAAGAGAAATAATTGTAAACTTTGTAGATTTCGTTGAAATTTGTAAACTAATTCTCTTAATTCGTCAGGTGCATTAACTAATGTATAGGAAGCTGGTCGTAAACCACGACCATCTTAAAAAATGTTGGTCATACTGCAAGGCAACACCGGCATTATCCACTTTTATTTATAAAGAAATTAAATTATTAAAAGTAATAAAAAATCAACTAATGTTTAAAACACATATTTTTTTATAAAACAAATAAGACGTGGTCGGCACACCGACTACTGGAATTACAAAAAGAATAAAAATGTAACTGATGCTTAAAATCCTTTTTATTTTATAAATTCAGTAGAAGTCTATTGCCGAACCAAGCACAACGCAATAATGAGACTAAACATCAAGTAAATTTCTCATTTTCATGCAACCTTTTTCAAAATCTTCTGGGGACAGCATCTATCTCTTCAGTTTTATCCTCAAAATTAAGCTAATTGGATTCAAATCTGCAAGCTAAATCAAGCACACTTTTTTCAAAACTACCAATTGGGCAGGATCCTTTTCAGTTCAAAATAGTCCAAATTTGCTCTTAATATGCAAGCCATATCAATTATTCGAAGAAAATATCACAAAAATGGTAAGAATATACTTCACAGAACTCTAGATGATGCACAAATGTACCATCTAGATTTCTTTTAGGCCTATATATGACACAAAAACCTCCTTTTCATTTATTAATTTCAAACTATTTTCATATAATATCTTCACATAATGCTCTGGTAATGAAATTTTAAACTTGCCATCTAGAATTCAATTAGATTTCTTACCAAAATTAGATTAATAAATTTGAAAATCTGTGGCAATAAACCATCAATGTATTCCTAGATATTCTAGTTTAGCGAATTCAAATTAATTGTTCAACTTGCTGAGCAGAGATTCCAACTTTGATTTATTAAGGAAAAAAATTACTAAGAAGAAAAAAAAATGGTGCTGAAATTTAATTAAAAAATAAGAATTTAATTTACATTTGAATTGAAAAAAGACCCTGCTCAAAGAGTTGGAATTTATATGATTTGGGCCATAATTTTCTCTATTTTGAGCTACAATTTGAAAGATTCTCCAGGAAATGAGAAATTTACTAGATTTTGGCCTTAATTTGCTAGAATTTTATCTAATTTTAGGGCTTGTGCTTGGTTCCGCAATAGAATCTACTTTTTATCACTATAAACAATTTTAACCTCATTTTTTATATTACTAGGAACAGATTTATCGCAATAGAGATCATTAACATTAGTAAATTCTAAATAATATTGTTCACTTGGTGATCTTAATAAAGCGTTCATCCTTTTTTATGTTATACCTGGATTATCAACAGCTCTGATAATATGTCCTTGTTTGGAGATTTATACTCCAGAAAATTGAAAAGGAAAAATGTTAGAACAAACATCAACATTATCAAATTTATCATATTTTGCCTCATCTCCAACTTTATCGCTCTTTAGAAAACCAAATTTTTCATAAACATAAGCGTCATTTGGAAAAGAAAACCCATCACCTATAGGAATATCAAATTCAATTCTGTTATTGTAAAAATATAAATTCCCACTAGCTTAATCAGTTGGGGGGAAAGTTTGTCTATCAAAGCTCTCAATACTTTTATAACTTATTTGTAAGTAAAATATTATGCATAATTGAAAGATTTATCGAAAGACGTTTCCCGAGTTTAAATACACATTGAAAAATACAGAAATTATAAAAAGAAGCATGAAGCACAATATGAAAAAATAAGAAAAAATAACTACCATAAACTTTAGAATCACTAAATATTGGTAAAAAAAAAAAAAAAAAAAAAAAAGTAGAGCAAGCGAGTGAATAAAATAAAAATTTAATAAATACGTAAGTTCCAGTAGCAACAAAAAATTTAGATTATCCACTAACACCAAAAGAAACATAATTTGAAAGCGAATAATTCACGAAATCGCATAATTTAGAAGAGAAAATGGGAATAATACCCATAAAAATTGGAGGCGTGACCCATCTGATTCTACTATAAATCTCGGAAAAGAAATTTCAAAAAGAATTAATATTATTAAAATACAATGCGGTTTATGAGAAGAGGAGCATAATTTTTATGCTCGGGGCAGGTAAGTAATGATTCATGTTGGTAAACTATTTGTTAAGGACGAAGAAAATAATAAATTATTTGATTATGAATTAACAGAAAAGCTTTATAATGTATTAAAAATAAACAATTAGATCTTGAAGGTGAATACATAGTGGATGTCATAAAATAATTACAGAGATATTATTTTACTAACCCAATGCAGCATTCCAAGAATATAGTCCAAAAATGAATGGAAACGCTAATAAAAGTTGCTATTATAAAAATACAATTAAACCAATTTCTGATAATTATTTAAGAGAATCAAGATCAGAGCCAAACACACCTAAAATAATTATTTCTACAAGAACTCCTAGATCTGGAGAAGGCATAAAAATACAAAATTTTACCAAAAGAACATATTTGGATGAATGATGTTAGAAAATTAATTGATATGTTATTATTTATTAATGGTGAAGGAAACATAGTAACTTACAATTATTATGACGAAAAAGTGAGAGTAATGAATATGTTGAACACTAAATTTTCTGATTTTGTAATTAATAATCCAACGGAACTCCATACCTTATAAGAGTTTTAAATGTAATTCCGCACTCTTTTTGGAATTCTGAACATCATGGTAAAGGTATTACAAATTGGGCATTAAATAATTTAAATTTGCCTGAAATGCATTGGCCTAGTTATAATTACTGTGGTCCATTTACAAAATTAATTGAAATGTTAGAAAAAGGCGACACAGGAATAAATAAATAAGATGAAGCATATAAATATATTGATATTGCTTATTAACATCATAAAGATTTAGAATCTAGACGGAAAGCTGACAAAATTTTACAAAAGAAGCGAAATAAATCATGTTAGAAAAAAATACTCCAATTGGTATAAAATTGCTTCTGCAGCCATTGCTTCAATTATGTTTACAAAAATACAACTAGGTTCAGTGTTAAAATGTTTCATTAATTATATATTTTTAATTATAAATTAAAATAACAAATTTAACAGTCGATTACACCATTGATCAATTAACAGATTTGGGTATAGATAATTGTTTAACAAAAATACAAATTGATAGAAAAAATAAAAAAATTTAAAGAAGGAATAGCTTTCAATTAACTTTATCAATACATACCATTAAAAAATTTCTAAAAGAAAAATCAGGAAATGGTTTACATCGTGGAGGATTTGTACCAATTTTGTTTTCTGCTTTAGGTGAACTTGGTGCTTTAGTCGGAGGAGGTACTGCAATTTATAATTCCGTTGAACCAACCAGAAAAAAAAGAATTAGAAGAACAACTGAGACAATTTAGCAATGTAAAATAAATCAGGAAGTGGATTAGTTGATAAAAAGAGGGGGATACCAAAAACAAATAGAATATATCCCCATTAACTAATATTGGTATTGAAAAATATGTAAATAAATTAAATATGAAGAAATAAGATTTTTTTAATGATTTATGATTTACCAAATAGAATGCACAAATATGAATGTGCTGTGGTTAATTTCGACATTTCAACAAATCCTGATACTCACTGGGTTTGCTATTTTAAAGAAAATAATGATCTTTACTATTTTGATTCATATGAAGGCAATTTCCTAACAATTTAATTAATAATTTCAAAAATTGAAATATGTATTGCAATGATCGAATTCAGGATTTTAATTCCCTTATATGTGGACATCTATGCTCAATTGTTTTATACATATTTTTAGAATTGTTTTAAGTTTAATGATATAATTTCTTTATTATTAAATTATGTATATATTTGGGAAACCATTAATCAAATCCTTAAATAAAATTTTGGTCAATATTGCTTATGCTTTAAAACATATGTAGATTCACAATGCAATTAAGGTTTTTCCTGCTTTACAAAGCAAATTAAGCACTTGTTTTGATTGTACAAAATCTTAGGTTTCTTCTTTAGGCATAGAGTTGTTGATATAGATGTTTCTAGAGATGAAAAAGATATAGTTAATTAAAAAGTTTTAATAAACAAATAGCTGATTATAAGATATACATTTACAATTCAGTAATATTGTTGCTGATTATATAAAACAGATAAATAATAGAAAGCAGGCATTAAAAGATTATGTAGATTCAAAATATAAAACTATTGTTCCTTATTATGCATTAAAAACATGTAGATTTAAAATACAATTTTATTGTTTTTGCTTTACAAGATAATTAAGTAAAGTTTTTGTTTATACAACAGATTACATTTCTCTTCAATTTGTAGAATTAATAATATGGCTAAAATTTGTCTCAGGCTATAGATGGAAAAAATGAAGTCAATAAAAGATATTTCGATAGTGAAATAGATGATAAATTAAAAAAATTAAACCATTTAGTATCGAATTATTATGATACACTTGTTAAGTAAAAATATGATCAATTTAAAGGTGAAAAATCACATATATATTTTATTTACCAGTAAAGTGGAATAAAAGAATATTTTTTGCTTAAATAATTATTTTATTTTGTTTTCTTTTTTGATGGATTGTACTGTTTATGAAATAATTACTGCTAATCCTCATTTCCTAATGGTACTATAACTGTTATTAACAGACATAACAAAATATATTATAATAAGTCTTTTGATGTTAAGAGAGGTGATATTTTAAATTTTTAAATAAAAAAATAAAATATCCGAATATGATGATTGATTGATAACTTCAATAGGAATAGTCGTGAAATATAAAGAATATATATATTTTTTTACTGTTAAATGGAGAATACCTGGAGCTTGAAGTGTACGAAATACAGTAAAAAAATATAAAAAGTGACAATACAAAAAATGGACGATTAGTTCATAAAAGTAAATGTTCAATATGTAAATCTAATAATTCAAAATTAAAAAAAAATGCCTAATGTAAGAGAAGGAATACTCAATGAATTTTATTAACTTGCGCTAAAAAATTTTCCAAGAAGAAAAGCAATTTTGTATGGTAATTACAATGTATGGCAAATTTATCCTGTTGAGATGAATAATGGTAATTTTAAAGGCATTTCTCCAATAAATAATGGGTATAAGTATATTATGACAATAATCGGTGTTTTCAAAATAAGCATTTGCTACACATATTAAAGAAAAAACAGCTAAAAATGTAGGAAATGCGTTAGAATGTATATATAATCATTCGATGAAGAACAAAATGTGGAAAAAATTTGCTTTATTTGGCAATTATAAATCGATAAATATATTAGATGATTTAGTAAAAGAATACAACAATACAAAACATACAACTATTGGCACAAAGTCCATTGAAGTTAATAAAAAATGAAAAAAAAATTAAGACCACAAGATTTTGCGAATGTATTTACTAAACCGAAATATAAATTTTGAGATATGTTCCGTATTAGCAAAAATAAACAATTTATGGAAGAGGATTGTACATCTAATTGGACAACAGAATTGTTTACTCTTTTTGAGGTTTCAAATTATGATATGCACACTTACAAACTAACAGTTATCTATGGAGAAGAGAAATAAAAGCTAGTTTTAATGGATTCGAAATTATGAAAACTATCATGATGAATGTTTGGTTGAAGAACATTTTTCTAAACTAAAGGTAATAATATTTATGTTTAATGGTTAGGTTTTAATAAGTCTCCTAATTCTTGGATAAATAAAACAGTTGTTTTGTGAATTTTAATATTTTGTGATATAAAATATTTTTATGTAATAAATTATTTCAAATGCAAAATTGTTTTTTTTTAATGAAAAACACATTCAACGTTCATTCATCATTTGTTCAACATTCGTTTATCTTTTGTTCAACACACATTTCACCTATGGTGAGCTTTTCATTTTAAAAAATTTCAAAATGTTAACAAACAAGTTAATGTCATGCCAGTCACCTGTTTAATCTTTTGGTTTACCGGTAAGTTAATACCTCATCAGTGATCTAATCTTTTATTTTTCAGCCTTATTTTAGCACCTGCAGAACTCCAGTGGACAAACCCATCACCTCTTTACACTACTGGGCTACTTTATTGTTTAGCAGAGAGATGAGGTTTTTTTTATAATTTTTTTCTTAAGCCCCCACTTATATAGTGCAGGGGCCTTACACTATATGAGACACCCAAGCTATACATATATTATAATACAAGTGTAGTATTGGGAATATTTTGGCTGTGGCTTGAATAGCAGACTTTAATTACCATAATTCTAATACATAGCTGTATGAGCAAGAGAAATGAACTTTTTAGCTCAAATTTTGAACAACGTGGTTTATAATTGGATAGTGTGGGCACCATTACATTATTGAATTACCCTCTCTACTCAGGTTTTGAACCCCGAATCTCGAGTTGGAAGTCGAGAATTATACAATAGAGCTAATGTGGCAAGATGCATGAGGAGATAGCTACAGAGCCTCTAATGGTGCCTTGCAGAGTGTTCGCCGCATCGCTACTAGATATCGGCATGGTTGTGATAACCTTATTCCTGTTTGCAGTGAGAGTTCACTGAAGTACAGTGGTTGACGACTGTACTGATAAGATTTTTCCTGTTACGACAATAGTACGCTGCAGTTGGAGGAAAAAGACAAGGGAAACGTACATATTTCAAGTTCACAGGATGGAGTTACATTTCGACTTTAATTTTTTTTCCTGTAATCTCCTTCTGTCATTTTCTACTCAAATCTACAGTAATAAAACCATAATCTTTCTTAGAGTAGTTTGCACAAATTTCTTAAATTTCTCATAAGACATATCTCTACCAACAAAATTGCTATAAATGTGCCTCAAGTTTGTTTCATCTTGTTTAAATATACATAGGAAATTCATGTTATCCTCTACCAATGGCTTTGGCACTTTCAAATAAGTTTGTGCTGAATAAAATACATCAATATTTTTGTGTTTCTTCACAGTAAAATATTAACTAATGACATCCTAATTGTCTAAAATATCATTATCAAATATAATTAGAGAATCATTATCACATTGATCTGAGGGGATCATTTCGTCAATGTTATTAAAAAATTATCCACATTTTATTTAACTTTTATCGATATCCAAACAAAATTATTTTATAACTGATAATATTTTTGTTTATTTAAACTTTTTGAACAAACATACGATTTATTAAAATTTAACAAAAATCCTTAAAAATTAAATTGATCATCAAATTGGCTTATCCACAACTACTCAGACCTAAAATTATGGCCCTGATTATATCAGGCAAAATTTCTCTTTTCAGCATTTTTATCAGTAATTAAAACCCTGACACACCAATCAACTTTTTCATTTAATAAGATTTTTTTATTAATAAATGGAGAATAGAGTGTTTAAGTTAAAAAAACAAATGTTCTGTACTAAAGAAGAAACTTCACTATGATATAATTCATCAGAATGAATCGACTGCATTGATTAGTTCTCATGCAAAAATTGTATCACCTAATATAGAAAACAACACTATAATATTTGAAAAATTGAGTACTGTAGTTGATAAAATGACGTTATAATTATTCCTAGTGGCTAATACGATATTGATTCATTAAAATAATATATAAATTCATTTTAACCATTTTCAACTAAACAAATTGAATTAATATCACACAATATGAAAAACAGAATATTTATTAAATCTAAGTTTGATATTAAATTTGACGACCAATTTTCCGATATACTTGGTTTAGAAATAAATATGCTTATTGAATGAGAAATTTTTTTTATAAGTACTTAATTATGTAATTTTACCCCATTTAAACAATAAATGTTCACCATAATTTGGCATATGGTATGTTAATAAAATATGAACATTTAGAAACAGAGATAATTTCTAGTTTTCCACCAAACACAATGTTTGAATTTAGAGATTCTATTACTCACATGCCCACGATTCGAATTATTTTTATCAAATTGACAGTGAACGGTTTAATCATATTATTTTAAAAATTTGAAATGAAAATGGTAAACTAATTGATTTTGATGGTGCTGATATCGATTTTATTTTAGAACCTCAAGATGTTTAATATATAAAACTATTCTTTCAGAAATGGTTGGAATGAAATTTATTTAAGTGTTTGAAAAAGATGGTTTTTATTAAAAATTGCTTATAATTATTCTAGTTTTTAAAATATTGTTTATTATTCCAGAGTTCTAAAGGTTAAGAGCCCTGACTATTTGAGATGTTCTATGAAATAATTAAATAATTATTCCTAATTATTTAAATTATTTTTCATCATCACTATAAGGTTTGTATAAAATCAATGCCAACTTTCAATAATAAAAATATACATTTTGATAGCTACATGGTAAAGTATCTTTTTTGTTTTCTAAAATAATCCTTTTGCCATCACAATGACTTAATGGTAATTTATTAACTTTAACTGTACATATTCGTTGTTTCTTGCTTCTTATTATATCCATTTTTTGATATTGTATTTTCTCTTTAAACAAACAATTCTTATAATCATCGAATGTTATTCTGTTCTTAACTGCATATTTTCCCACCTTTTGCTCTTTTTTTTCTTTGTGATTATGCGTACATTTTGGCTCTTAAACCCAGAAATTCTGTCATTAATTTGCCATTATATTCGCCTTTCATTTTACCTAAACCTTTCTTATTTATTTGTGGAATATTATACATAATGTAATTTGAATAATAGCTTGTATTAAATTTATCTAGCATTGTCTTCAACCCCTCTGGGTTATATGATTCATTAATATTGACATATGATAAAGGTGAATTTGTAAAATTATTATTGGTTATCCATTCTGTTATTTGCTTACTTTTATTTATAGGCTATAAAAATACATTATTAGAGAATGTAAATTTTTAAAAATTAATTTCTATCTTTTGGAAATATTTCTCTAACATTGGCATACGAATGTGGTAATTTTGCAAAGTTTCTTTTTCTTTTTTCATGGTATAAAAGTTGAAATAAAATCAAATTTCCTTAGATTGTACCAATATTTAATTTTATATCCTTTTGCTATAATTCTTAATTCTCTCACTTTCTTCTCTCCCAACTCAACTGCAAGATTGTTCTCTGACATTTTAATTGTTTATTTATAAAGAAATTTTTTTTATTAAAAACTAAAACCTTAAAAATATGAGAATAATCATAATAATGGAATAAAATAGAACAAGCAATTAAATTATTAACAATAACGATATCGTTTTAAACAAGGTAACTTGTTGTTAATGCGATAATTCTTAAGATATTTACTAAAACATTTTTTGCATAGTGTGTGTATTTGTCCTTACAAGTTTCATTATAAGAAAATATATTTATTCTCATTACATACTCTACATGTCTTTGTTGGGTAATTATCATGTTGAATTTCATTTATAATACCTACTGGTGTATTGTGCGATTTATTATTTTCATTTTTTTATAGTTGAATATTTTAAAGATATTTTCGTCATTCGCATAGTATTTTCTTCTTCTTTCAAGCATGATGATTTTCACCATATTCACTAAAACAATTTTTACATTTTGTTGTAAGTTTTCTAAAGTACCCTTATGAGGATAAAATGAATCAATAGATTTTTTTCTCTTTATATGCTATGCATTTATTAGTTGAATAATGAACATGTTGAATTTAATTTGTGTTTTGTAATTTAGTGTTTTTATGCTTTATGAATCATAGTTTACAAACATATTATTCACAGTCACATAGTTCGTTCTCTCCTTTTAAAACTCATAGTGACTTGTAGCATATCTTGAACATTTTTTTGCAGGTTTTAATATTATTTTTTATATGGTTATGTGGTGGAAAACTTTCTATGTTTAATACTTCCCCACACTTTTTACATTGCTTAAACATTTAATAAATGGCGCTAAGCGATTCCATTTTATGTTTGTTTAAAAGAAAAATATTTATAAGAAAAAATTAATATTATTTTGAATTTTATTATTTGAATTCTGTTATTATTGTAATTTTTTCATTATTGTAATTTGAATTTTATTAATATCATTTTAATTATATTTTAATTATTAATTTTTTTTCCTTTTAAATAAACATAAAGTGGTATCGCTGCGCACCAGGTTTGACAACTCATATCAACTGACTAAACTACAAGACCTAGAAAAATAAAAAAATATATTGCTACCGAAGTTCAATTTTATGATTCTAAGTTTGGGAAAATTTTACTTGTATTCTAGATGGTAAATATAAAATTGCTTTACCAGATCGCTATGAAAGTATGTTTAATAAAAATGCTTTTAAATGAATAAATGAGTGTCAAAATTTTGTAACATATAAAGGTTTAAATGAAATGCGAAATGGAAAATCTATGCACGACTTAGAATTGTCTTAAAGTACATCAATTGTATTGGTTTGAATCTATAAATTATCTTATTTAATATTTGGTTTGCATTTCGCTAAAATTTTCTTGTTTTAAATTAGCACAAATACTGAATGGCTATTTTAAACAAAATTAAAATGTTCTTATTTTATGACTTCGAATTACGTGATTTTAACTTTAATTTGCTCGAAAATTGACGTATCTAGCAACGTTAAAAAGTCGCTTGAAAACTATAAAATTACTTGGTTTTGGCTTTAATTTGCTTGGTTTTTTCATCGAATTGAGACTTAGTGTTATGTGAGCCAGCGCCCGCATTATGTATCTACTGAAATGAAACATACCCCCACGTGTAGTTTTTCCTCAAAATTGCATGAATACCAGATATTAATGAAATACACTATACTAATTCAGACGGAATTTTTTCTACGTATGTGTTGAAAGTTCCCTAAAAATTATATCTCTGGAATAGTAAGATTTTAGGAATTGTTAATACATGGCTCTAGAAGTGGGTCACAGCGTGTCAACCTGCTACTTCGTATCTGATACACACTTGTATCAAGAACTGTAAATGAGGACACTGCCGAAGTATCATATACATTTAGTATCAGTTCGACATTTGCAGCCAGTATGCTGTGTCTGTAGTTGCATGCATATCTGATACAATACAATTTTAATTTATTTAAACTGTGCGGTTATGATTTAACCCAATTTCTTGGTTTAGATTTGGAGACTGGATAGTCAAGCTATTTAGTTTCTTTTCTTTTAAAAAAGAGGATAATTTATAACTAATGTTTTATTTACACAATTTACATATAGCAAGCAAGTTAATTATCATGTCTGAACCATGTTCGTGTAAATGAAGTCTTTTAATATGATCTTGTTTTTATCCATACATGCTGTTTACGGTAAAATGAGCCCTTTTGAGGCCCCAGTTACTTTTGTCTTATGAGTCATTTATTATGCTTCTGCCACTTTTTAATTAAATATTGCTATATACGTAATATACACATAGTATAAACTTCACCGGACTAGAATCTTAACGTCTAATGCTACAATGAAATATATTTGTCTATTTTTCCAAATGAGAGGGCTTTCAAAAGTGCTCACTTTATCTTGAATAGCCTATATTTTATTATACTGTCAAATATAACACACATTACAAAAAACTCAAGACACGTATTTACTAGAGGCCTGAAGGCTTCGCGGATTAATTTTGAGACTAGCTAGGATTCAAAACACATGTGATTATATAACTTTAGCCATTGGTCCACAGGATGTTTGACACCTCCTGGAGAACGGTGTCCAATTGTCGCCTTCCACTGTGACAGCAGACAACCAATCTGCAGTTGATATCAGAATATTTGTACATAAGACTGTAGAGTCTAGCCTGCAGGTCATTGAACTCGCGAATTTTTTAGGTATCTAGTAATGACTTGATAACGCACGTACTCGATAACGCGCCTATCTGATACTGTGTACCTGATACACGTCAGCTACTAGAGAGACTGGTGAACCAGCAATGCACTCTGGAAGCTCAGAAATTCCTGTATCTGAAACAGAAATGATCAGATACTTCGCATCAGATACAGATCTGTATCTGTGTCAGTTTCGAGCAGGTACAGAAAATATCCATAACAACCCATTCCTACATGGATGGTAAATTTACAATGCCAAAATATAGGAATAGCACATTGCCAGTACAGAAAACTGTTCTTTGCACATTTATGATCATGTAGGAACTGCATTTTAAATTTTGGAAGCCTATTCCGAAGAAATTAGAGGTAGGAATTAAGCACTTTTGACTGAAAGTTGTTGATTTCTTTTAATTAATACACAATGTAAACTGTATAGGTTATATAACATCTTTCATTACTGATAGTCTAAAATGAATCGATCCACAATACATATTCTGACAAAATAAATTAAGAAAATCTACAAAAAACTATGAAAGCTAATATAAAGCATACAATTTGGGATTATCCGTAATTTATGCATATTTTATTTCTTTGCAAAAGCAGTTTCACTTACCTTCGTACAAAATAGGTAATACATTGTACATGATAAATTGAACTTGCAAACTGAAAGGACATAATGCGCGACGTCTATCAATAAACTCATTGTAAATTTTCCTCTTTACACAAATTCATCACTTCAAGAATAAGTTTTTTTTGTTGTCTAGGTTGGTAATATTTCAATTAATTTTTATTCAGACTAGTTTTGGTAACATTTTATTCTATTTTCCTTGAGAATGACACATGGAACATTAAATACAACCCAATCTATGTTATGTTCCCATAAAAATGGCAGTCTCTCTGCCAATCACAAGAAAAATAATAGGAATTGCAGGTACAAAAAAAAAAAAAAAAAAAAAAAACAAACACCACAAATGTGTTTGATATACCATGTTTATTTTTACAAGTTGCAACAACAGAAAATATTTTTTTTCATGTGATAGTAACTATTCACAACAATGAAAAAGAATTTGAATTAGTTTACATAACATCCCGCGTAACTGGAAAAATGAGTGAGTAAAAAAGTCGTTAATTTTGTCAACACTTGAAAATACACTTTTTCCACTATGTGTAAATTTATTCACACTGATTTACAGTTTTCTGATGCAAGCTACAAATTCACTTTTGCTGCTTTCTATTCTTGCCCTTTATCATGAATTGACAGCCATAAATTGTCTGAAACAAAGCACATTTAAAGTGAGTGAAGAATGTATACGTATTATTCTGGTAATTACAGCTTAAATAGGGTTGCCAAATATTCAGAATGGAAAGTCAGTACATATGTTGGTGATGTTTCTTCTATTATTTACCTTAAATTAATAAGGTCTCATACATGTACTAAACAGGGCCGAATTATATATATATTAAATTTTAAAATAGTTGAATATTATATTCCATTTTTGTTCATGAAAATACATTTTTAGGTAAATCTTGGGACTGTGGAAATACAGTTATTTAAATGTTATGACTGTGTTTGAAATAATAAACACTTTTTACTTAAAGTATTCTAGAGAATCACTAATTTGTAATCACATTAATATTTGCTAAGTTGTGCAGTTGAAACTAAAAATGTGATCATTGAGCTGTTACAGACAAGGACAGTAGCCGAAACAAAATGAGCAAAATCCGAATTGTTCTGTGTAAATGTGTACTTCTCGCAACCTTAATTATAAATAACATTGACTGACAGACCACATAAACACATTAAATTAAGACACATTACTCACACAATACAACACCCTTGTTCTATTCACGGTTTCTTCACACTTTTAAAATTTTGTTAACCTTTGAAAATTCACATCTATGTATGACGTGTTTGGTTGTTCACTAATTATATATCACAGTTCACGAGTGTTTTATAGTTATGTAAACACAAAATTATATAAATATATCTTATTTAAGATTATATTAAAGTTGTCTGTGTATTTTGACTATGAATTATAATACTTCATTAATATTTAATATAAATAAAACCTGAGAAAATAGGCGTGTTGTAAATGCATGTAAGAAATAGTTCCTATGCAAAATAGTATTACACTGAGTGCACACGAATGTGGTGCATTGTCACTTTGGTATAGTACTTGGTGAAGCTTTGTTTGCATGAGGCGGAAGAATAGCTATAAAGTAGATCTAAGCAGATCAGGCTTCAGAGAAGCTTGAAGTGACAGTGACTAGACTAAAGTAATAATTACACACCAGAGTCAACACTAGCTACAAAGAAATGAGCTAACACAAATCGAAAAATAACTCATACATGTTTTTAATATTGCACATTAAAAATATTCATTTGGTTTTGCACTTTTAAGTATTGTACACAACTTCGGCTTGAACGAGCAGAGACTCTTATTGCCAGTGAAGTGGAAAAGTAAACTGTAAGCGAAGTGTATCATAACATCACATTGCACAGGTTGAATATGGGTAATGCTACAGCATTCAAGAACTTGTTCGTGATACTTGTTTAATTGTTCAATAATGATGGCCAACTTAAACACACACAATTTGTGCAGGTAAATTTATTTTCTGTGAAATAAAACATTCAATTCTTAACAATTTCATCTCTAACCAAATTGAAGTGTACAGTGAAATGGAACAACCTGACAAGGATAGGCAGGGCTTAACATCTCTCAGAAGAGCAGGTGGCGGGCATGAATCTGTCATATTCTGTGCTAACGAACGAGCCAAGAATTCACCTGGAGTCATTTTCGGAAAGCATGGAAAACTGCAATCAGAATGGCTGGACCAGGAATGAAACCCACATTCTTCTGAATGTGAGTCCAATGGTTTGCCACTGTGCCACCTTGCTCAGTTACAAACTATCAAACCAATAAAAAGAAATTACTTAAACAATTCGTCTACTTTCTCAAATCAGTAATTATTGGTTCAACGTTAGTTGGTACACAAACTTAGTATGAAAATATTCTGGTTATTTACACCGTGCATGAGTTTAGGATGCTGGGATTCTAGGATATCACAATATTAAGGGGTATGAAATTAACAGAAATTAACATGCTAACTGCCCACAAACTATGCACAACATGATTAAGAACACTGTTGCTATAATCTGTTATCCATTTCTGAGTGAACATCATTATCTTGGATATAATCTGTATTGTATATATTAAATATAAATGAAAAACTATTTTACAAAATTAAGCAAGTGGTTAAAAATGTTAGTACTAAATGTTCTTACAGGTTTAAATATTATACTTATTGTATGTGTTATATTTAAAAAAATCAAATTTGTACATATTTCCATGAAACCATTAAATGCATTTCACATTAGGGAAGAAAAAACAACTTTACGAGAGCACACTTGGCCATGTAACACACTTGGTCACAGATACAGTAATTTTTGTGTGATCAATTTTTTACTTTATCAAGACATTTGAAATTGTTTGAGAACACTCCCTTGTATTTGAGTTTGATAAGAATCCGACACCACCCACATACAACTCCTCTTCATTTATACACGAAAGGCATTTTCAGTAGAATATAAAAACACACTCTCTCTTTTAGTAAGTCGTTATATCCCACATAATGGCCACATCTTGACCTTCGTCAGCCTTTAAACTATTGTTCCGACACAGTGTATTTTGGGTACATGATTCCCTTAGTGGTTTTGTACACCTACTAAGTGTACTACAATGCGGTTTTTAAAAATAAATTAGGGACAGAAAAACTATAAGAGTGAAATAAAATTAAAATAACAGCAAACATGGGTGAAATGCTTGTTAACTCTTAAATATTACTCCAACACTAATTTCGCTACCTAATTACAAAAATCAGTAAAACATTTATCATACACAACATGAAAATACTCCTTACATAGTAAAAGTGGTTCCACGATGTTCCTAATAGTAAAGCTGTTGAGATTTTTCTAGAGCAAAGTGTAAGCATACTCTTTTCCAAGAAATCTGAAAATTACTGCCAACAGATATCTGCTTTTACACCGATTTGCTTCCATCATAACAGACTTTATTTTTTATGTTCCACACTACCACAGTTCACTGTACATATAGTACGGCAGCGTTTCCGCATGTCTTTTCGTGCCGACTCAATATTTACATAAACAGACAAGCCTTCATTTTCAAACTCCCGGTAGCAATTCAAAAGAGTTACTATTTCTGACAATCTTAACTGATTTTACAACGTAGGCAGGCGGTTGAAATCCCGTCCTCTCTTCAATATCAAGAACCTAAACAACAATTCTCAGAGGATGGGTATAGTCGGGAGTGTTACAAATATTGCGCAAATGTTAAGTGCGTAATTATGACATTATCCTAAAAAAATATTCATCGCTCATACTTGCGCAATACTTTCGTCATATAGCGAACGGTTATGGTTAGAATTGGCAGTTAAAAAAGAACAGAGATTAGACAGTGTGCCAATTGGCTGAGAGAACAATCTCCTGTGCTCTCGCGTACATGTTACTATGATGTCACATTGGACGTTGTCTGGTTGTCTCAATTCGTCGGAGAGCATGCAAAAGGGCTAGAGCACAGAGGGGAGCGAACATAAAGCTGCGCCCATGCTGGTAGTCTCACACACTCTGACCACACACCATATTTGTTTACAGTGTTCAAGCATTGGCATGAGGTTATAGTAGCTTTCCGGGCCAAAGTAACGCCACATGTTACTCGTATGGTAATTTTGACTCTTTAATCAACTTCCATAACATGTATTTAAATGCATGATGAAAATGATTTGAGACACTCTTGGTTTTATCAGGTTATGTTTTTTTGTTACTTTCGCATAGTGTGCACAGTTGCATGCAATAATTGCTGTAACACGGCGGCAGCATTAAAGTGCAAAATAAAAACAATGTTTTTTACTCCCCAACAGTTATTCCAGTAGTGCAATCATAATTTCTGAAATTCTCGGAACATATACAAATCACTTCCAATATATATTGCCGTGATACAGCTTAACATGATCTTGCGCCTTTTGACATCAGCTGTGTGACATCAGAGAGATTGGTTGTCTCAATCTCATAGAGCGAGCTCGGGAAGTAGTACTCTCGATAGATTATGCAGAAGAGCGTTCCTTAGATTGAGACATGGCCTTAGAAATGACTGCCTGTGAACGGGTGCTTAGGAATTCCGGTCGGCGTAACGAATTGTATGTATAGCGATAACATTTCAACCTTGCTATAAATTAATTGATGAACAATTCTGGTTTGGGAACGCAATGTCATTTACGTTTGTGGAGTTAATGCAACACAAATTGTTTTAAGTGCTGTAAGTGAAGTAATTGAGAGATAATGCTCCATGACATGGAAAACTGCCTGTAAGAGTTTTCATGTTAAAGAAAGTCAACATTGCGCTGGTTTTGAATAGAATTCAAAGATAAATATTTTTACTGTTTAATGAATAAAGAAATTATTACAAAATATTGTGAATAAAAATGATTTCTGCACATTTCGCATTATTTCAGATTATTCTTCAATTCATTCTAATAATTACACGATAATGACACCTACATCGGCATGTGCAGTATGAACTTCAAAACTGCAGAACAAGTTTATATTAATTACCAACCAATTTTCGACACATCCATTTTATGTTACGGAAATTAATGATGCAAATGTGAAGTGATACAGTTAAGAAATATTTTAAATGATAAATTAATACATGTTCTCATTTTCAAATCCCCAATAATTTAATGTTGATAAGTTCAAGATGGCTATAGCAATATACATAATACACAAGAAAATTTGTTAAGGATCCCTCAAGAACGGTTGATTGTATCAAAACCTTGTACATATTGCTGCAACATAGTATTTTCTCCCCTAGAGGGTCAACCCTAGAGATGATAAGCAATATTTGGTTAAGTTTCTACTTTCTACAAACAGTGCCAAGCAGACAATACCTTAAAGAAGTTTCCACAGATGATGCCAATAAACCAACTCTCATGTGCAACGGCTTCCCAAGTAAAATTTCCTAGACCAATGCATTAATTGTGTACGAAGTACCCAAAAATTGAATATGGGGCTCTACCTGTCATATTTTGCAATTTTGAGGCACCAAAGCAAAGACCACATTAGCACACGCTAAAAATCCAATCGCTTCTAAGTACAAAATGCTGATCTATCGAGTAGTCTTTTAGTAGCCAGGTTCACGGTCGTGATGTTTCGCACAAATAAATGCACGTTCTCATTCGCTGATAAGCTATGGGAGTTTCCAAAGGGTTGTTGTGTCTGATTGGAAACTGCGTTCTGCGGGGCATTCCCTGTTGGCTAGGCAGTCGGCTGTTCACGATAAAGTGAGCACTTCTGAGGCCTTAGTTACTTTTTTTCTATCAGCCATCATGTATACTTCCGCCAGTTTTTAAAATAAATATTGCCATGCAAGTAGTAAACACGGTGTATACAATATTTCACCAGACTCCAAAGTTAAAGTCTGAGACTACAATAAAATACCTGTATTGATTATTATTCCGAATGAGAGGGCTTCAAAAATTGCTAACTTTACCGTGAACAGCCTATACCAGGCGCAGATTGATGAACTCTATTCCGACATGTTGCAAGTCAGCGACTCCATTTCGTTTTCGTGGGCGGATGATGTTCGCGGTAAAATGTGCCTCTTTCGTATTTGTAACCTTACGTACTATGCCACAGAGTGTCGTCGGATAGTCGGATTTTCGCACAAATCTATACGTGACGAGATTTGCCCAGCTGTTAACACCGAGGTCTTGAGAGCCGACGGGGGCGAAGCGAGGTGAGTATGGAGCAGCGCCGTAATGCAAGGGCGTGAGAAACGGGAGATCGCCGAGAAAACCCGCCGGCCAGCGGCGTCGTCCAGCACGATTCCCACTTGCGGAAATCCAGGAGCGACCCCGCCGGGAATCGAACCTTGTTCGCTAAGGTGAGAGGCGAGTAGTCCCATACGCTTGCCGCAGCGTGTGGGTCCTCGAAGTGCGAGAGGAGCAGATATAACCCGACTTCGTTTCAATAAGAGCGGTGGGAACTTTTATTGTAATGTTTCAAATAATTATTTTATACTGTAGAGACACATTACTTTTAACATTTTTTTCATACTTAGTGTTTTTCATACATAGTGTTTATATTAAACCAACTACTATTATAACGTGATAATATTCTTCTGAATTCCTGTGTGAATGAAATATTAAGTTAAATATAGAAATATATTTCAGTCTGCTAACGTAACCGACTTCGAGGAAGTTACCGCCAATGTCAGTAAATTTTGAAACAGTTTGTTAGAATTTTTTTCAAATTATAGGTTTTCAAAGGAAATTGCTAATGATGATTATATATTCCTGTTAAATAAAGAAAATATAAATATAAGAAAAAAAAACACAATTTATTTTATAATTATTTGTAAATATCAAAATAATCTGGATTCAATGTTCATTTTATGATCTAAATGACGTCATTCACGAAGTTAATTTTGACGTCGCCATCGCAGTGATTCTCATGAACGTTTTCTTCGCAAACTATGAGACCAAATTATACTTGTTCTAAGCTTTGAAAAGCAAACTTGCCTACATAAGTGCAAAATACCGTGGCTCCTTTCAATTTTCGGTTACAAGACAAGCTTTTACCAACATTAGAAAGGTAAAATTGCTTTTATTTTTTTTTTGTGAAGTTGTTGTGACTAAAACCAATCATGCCATTCAAAAAATTTTAATGGGAAATTAACCTAACAAATTATAGCTATATTCCCCCCCCCCCAAACACACACACACACACACACACAGATCTACACACATGCACCTACAAACACACTGACACACAGACGGGAAAGTGTCTCATAACAATTTCTTTTCTTCGGAAAGTAGATAAACCAGGTTGGGACTCTTCGCGAAAATCGGGCTTCCCTAGTAAGATTACATAGGCCAATAAATAGTATGGAACAAATTTGAAATTTTTTTTTTCTTCAGGAAACCTTGCTAAATGCCTGGTATTCCAAATACGCGGCTCTACAACGCGGGCAATATCGCGCAGCGAGTAACGGGCCTCAGAATTCATTTCCCGTCCGAGGAGGATGCTGATCCGGCGGAAGGGAAAGAAAATATATAGAGGCCGCGCAGAGAGCAAACGGGGAATTTATCAGTGGAAGTTTTATGGGTGTAAGTATTTTAGGCGTTCGAGGAGGAAGTGATGGCTCGAGAACTTCTATGCGTGGAGTAACCACCTCCCCCTACCCCCTCCAGGGGCACACCATCATCCGAGAATAGCGCCGCGGAGCCGGCATTGGATGGGAACAGCGGAGGGGGTGACGTCTGGGTCCGTTGTCAACATTTCCTTCCGCGTCGTTGCCACGCATTCATCACAGAATACTTAACAATACAGAGGTGGACCTGACACTTTACAGCGCACTAGAGCCCCGCACGCTTTCAAACGGCGTCGCTATGGGCTGTTCACTGTCAAATGAGCACTTTTGAAAGCCCTGATTAACATCTATTTGTACTCCGCCTTATGTAAAATTAGCATTGTCATGAGCCTCGTCACTTTATTCATGCGCCGGTCAGGTGAAACTGTAAAGTTATTACAGAGGTAAATGTGCTACAAAAATATAAATTTTTACGCTTCGACGCGTTAAAAAAATACAGGAAGCTAAAGGAATTATTTAAGTTATCACAAATTTTTACCCTTATACTTGTTATTCTACGTTGAGATATGTAACTACTGACCCCTCCATCGTTACCAACTTTACTGGGCGCAAGTCATCCAGTGCGCCCGTTAAAATATATGCAGGTAGGGGTAGTAATTTTTTTCTAAGGTTGATTTCAAAAGTGCTCACTTTATCGTGAACAACCTTTATGCCTGGTAACTCACCTATTAGCCGGCAGCAGAGACAGTAGCACAGATCAGACAATCACGCAGATGCGCAATAGAGTTCGATGTGCGCGTATGTACTTTAGCGGTTACTTCCAAACTGTTCTGGAGACCTACTTCCAGAATATTCCTCCGCTTAACCAAGTTAAAAATTACATCAACGGGACAACGCACCGCATTCGTGCTCACTCAGTGCGATAATATTTTCCATAAGAACTGTTACTTACTAGGGCATTATTAAGGTACATGTTTTTTCACTGTTTTTAATCGTATTAATTATTAATAAAATATACTAATTTACAGATAAATTATAGGTAGAGATTTAAAAAATTCGCGAGTTCAATGACAGTCAGGCTATATTCTACATTATTATGTACAAATATTCCGATATTAACTGCACATTGTTGCCTGCTGTCACAGTGGAAGGCGACAATTGGACACCATTCCCCAGGAGGTGTCAAACACCGCGCGGACCAATGGCTTAAGTTATATAAACGCACGTGGTTTGAATTCCAGCTTGTACCTAAATTAATTCGTGAATTCTGCACATCTCTAAATATATGTAAAAGTTTAATTTAACCAAAAATAAGTCACTGTTACGTTAACAGATATGTAAAACGCTTGTGAATCATGTCATATTTATGAATAACCAAACACATAATATATGAGGTTATATTTTCAAGGTCGGATTTAAAAAAAAACAATGTGAATAAACCGCGAACAGACTATACGACCCGTTCTCTGATTGGCTTCACGAAAATCCGGGAAAGTTCCTTGAGATTGATTGGCCAGTGCGCACTGCGAGGTTTTGTCCCCCTTATTTGGTTGAAGTGTCGATTGGCAAGCAGGGTACTGTTCGCTGATTGGTGAACAGCATTCCAGACGTGTTGCTGGCTATTCACGCCATTTTGGAGGCAAGTGCTGCTAAAGTTCGTGGAACAAGCGGCTATTTCACTTCTGTATTCTTAATTATTCAGAGATTTTACCTCAGACCATGACGACACGAGATCCGTTGCTTGTCTTCTCACAGGTCTGTTATTGGTAGAGAACTGAAAAATTCGCGAGTTAAATGTCGTGCAGGCTAGACTCTACAGTCCTATATACAAATATTTCGATATATACTCCACATTGGTTGTCTGCTGTCACAGTGGAAGGCGACAATTGGACACCGTTCTCCAGGAGATGTTTAACACCCTGGGGACCAATTGCTAATGATTTATAAACTCACCTGTTTTAAATGCCAGCTAGTCTCAAAATGAATACGCGAATTCTTCAGATCTCTAGGGGAGAGTGAAGAGATTTTGGCGGCTCTTAACAACAAAGTCTTGAGAACCGATGAGTGTGATTGAAGTGAGTATGGAGCAGCTCCGGAATGAAAGAGCGTGGGAAACGCTCAGCCAGCGTGGCCCCCCCTTCAGGTCTGTAGTTATTGGCTCTGCGCTCATCTGGGCGTGTCTAATAAACTAAGGTCATATCGAAAATATAATACGTATGTACACATGTTCAAAGTCTAACTGGTCCTAAAATCGGTTCATCACTTCGTCGAACTTTCATCCCCTCTTCCCCTCCCCTACAACTCGATCACGGGGGGGGGGGGGGGGTGCCAAAGCAACTTTCAACGACGGCATGATACGCTTAGAACTCGTGCGAGATGTGTTCCTTGCTCTGCGTTTCATATGGCAGATAGAACGTCTGCTATATTTATAGGCAAGTTGAGCGTAACAAGTCATTATTAGGGACAGGAAAATTTCGTAAATTCGTTTAATGGCGAGCTACACTTCAAACGTATGTTCATTTCGGTTGTGTTTGCAATTTGATCACAGTTTATTAAGCCCCTGTGACACCATCGAATTTTTGCCTTCGACTATATTTGTCAAATTTTGAGGACAAAATACCGCCATCAAATTTTTCTTTCAAATAAATTTTATCGAATAATCCTGGATGTGTTTGAAAATGTGCCACACTGACAAATTTTTTCATTGCAGAATCTAATTTGAAAAATTATTTTAAAATTATTTTCATAGTGAGATATTGCTTTGGTTTTTCCATTAGGTACATATTAGGAAGAAATATAAGTAATAATGTAATTTATTTTCGTTTTTTACTAAATTAAAATTCCATTTACAATGTATGTTTCCTGCCGAATGAAAAAAAAAAGCCACTGGGTTCGTAATATTAAGTGCAATATCCACTTAAGATAGCCTTCATGCCCAGACAGCTTCTACATAAATTAATTCTCTTCACAACTTACTTCGTTTCCAGCAATTGTTCGTTATTTTATTATTCTTGAAGTCAATTTTTGTTGTGCACGATTCTGTTTCTCTGAGACCGCGAAACTTCAAATAAATGTTAGAACCGGTCCAATGTTCAAATGTTAGATGGAAACTGAAACCATACAACTTTCTCAGACAAAAATGGCGGCGTTTATGACGTTTCGATGACGTCATAACTGCCCAACTTTATTTGACCACACTTCTGAAAGCAGTTTGACGGAAAAAATTAGACCGTGTGACAGGGGCTTTAGATATGTCCAGGTGAGCTCTGAGTCAATAATATATCTGCAAGGAAACAAGCCCCGATTACCGTGTTACCTGGTTTAAGGTGAAACTGGCTACACACTTGCACAGTAGCCAATTAACAGAAAGTTGAGGCTAAAAAAAAAAAAAAAACACAAATGCTGGAGTCTAGTACACCGGTCATTTAAAAATTAGAAATATTCCTGCCCCTACCGAATAAATTGATCCCATCTATGCTGGCCACGTGTCCTACTGTATGCCAATCAAATATATAGAATTTAATCGCATATTTAAATCACGCAAAAACTTTTTCCTCGAATAAATTCCGGTCGATAATGCTTTGTATTTTTAACTCTTTGAGTGCGAACTGACTTGCAGACATACAAGATGAGGCAGAATTGTATATCGACCACAGCATGAACACAAGTCCTACTGTATCTGTATTCACACTAACTATTGCCCTACTGGTCCACAATACACCGCTCGCTACAATATACTGCGCAACGTTCATGAAGTTACTGAACGACTGTCAGCCGATGTGATGAAGATGATGATGATGATATATCAATGTCCCGATAAGACATTCTTTCTTAAACAACATAAGTTTGCGAAACACGGTGTCTATTTGATTAATTGCCGACCTCCCGTGGCTCAGTCGGTTGGTGCGGGAGGCTCTGGGTTCGAATCCCGGCTGAGGCATGGGTGTCAATTTAAGTTAGGTTCTAGGTAAGTCTGTAAGTCATCCCCTGCTAATCTTCCTAGCATAAAATCGGGCGACGTTAAAAAAACCCTTTAAAATACAAGACAATTGGAGTAATTTACTCTTTCAGTGCAGCAGCAAACGTCATGAAAAACTGATGGCGTGAACATATTACGTAGCCAATGTTTTCAAGCGATCAGGATTTCGTTTAATAAGGACAAACTCAACGTAACTGCGTGGAATTCAGACGACCGGGCTTTCGTCGTCCTCACTCTAAGAGTTAAGATTAGGTTGTGTTGTAGTTCAGATATTATCGACCACAAACATTTGTGAGCTGGGTGAACGTATTTGTTTGTAAAGGTACTTTAGCAGGTGTCAACTGCTCATCGTATGATTGCCTCCGTAACAAAATGCCGTGATAGGGCCTACTTTGCCTAACCTGTTTGTTAATGGTTCGAAACCTTTTAGGAGATCTCGATTAGCTATGGGCCAATTGCAAAATTAATACAAACGTGCAAGTGTTTATAAGTGAGCGCGTGAAGAGATTTGGTCGGATCTTAACAGCGAGATCTTGAGAGCCGATGATGGTGATCGAGGTAAGGGCGGGGCTAACGGGAGAGCCCGTCGACCAGCGGCATAGTCCGGCACGATTCCCACATACAAGAGTCTGGGGGGTGACCCCACCGGGAATCGAACTCGGTTCGCCTGGGCGGGAGGGAAGTAGCCTAACCAGTACACCACCGCGAGCTCGTGTAGCACACGCTACCAAAAAAAGCGTTACTAGCTAGAAACATGTCGGAATCGGCGCCCGGTATACCTAATTGCCAACCGGTACTTCAAACAATATGGCAGAACTTCCCATTACCCAACAGCCAATCAGACCCAAGGACCACTCCCACATCCTAGCACAGTCAATTAGAGAACCAGTACGCGCATATAAAAGAAATTCCCACGCCATTTCGCATTTGTGAAATTATCTACTCTCTGTCTGAATTTTAAAAACCTTATACATATAAGACACAACATATCCGCGGATTCATTTTGAGACAAGCTAGAATTCTAAACGCGTGTTTTTATATAACTTTAGCCATTGGTCAACACTGTATTTGACACCTCCTGGAGAACGGTGTCCAGTTGTCACCTTCCACTTTGAAAGCAGTCAACCAATGTGCAGTTGATATCGGCATATTTGTACATATAACTGTAGAGTCTAACCTGCAGGTCATTGATCTCGCAAATTTTTGACAACCCTACTTATTGGTAGGGACACCCGATTTTAGCGAAAATATTTCTGGCCGAGTTGTATTTCAAAACACTGTGACGGTTTCTAGCCGACACACAGCAGCGCCGTCTCTATTTCCTCAGTTGATTTATTCTTTCCCAACGAAATAGAGACCCCCTCGTTGTATGGCTCAAAAAAATGTAGTTTAATCTCGGTTTAAGTTAGCACAGAAGTAACAGTGAGGGATTTGTAGGGACCTGCGGAATTCGCGTTATTTTCTGGGTGCAGAATAAACTCCAAGATGTTGTATTGTATGTTGACTTCTGCCATTGGCCGACAACTTGAGAGGGACGTTGCGATGACGCTTTCAGCCAATAGGTGAAGCTATACGGATGAGCAGCCAATCTACAGTGAAGCGATCACACAACATAATGACGTCGTACAGGTTCCAGTAGCCAATGAAACCACTAATTGCGCTCAGTAAGTTAAAGGTCGGTGAATTATAACATGTCTCGAAATAATAACACGAATTTTGTAGGTCTCTACTCATTACAAAATAAAATTTTCCCAAACGGGTCCACATAGAAAGTAAAATAGTTTTTTTAACCACAAAAGAATTACAAAATGTTACGGTAGTTTGTTAAAAAATTATCTTAATCATATTAAGTAGCACAAACCCCTCCCCCTTTTTTTCCTTTTTATGGACCAGTGTTCCGGCCTATTTCAGTCCCTTACCCTGTCTCCCGCAAAGGGGAGAACACGACCCTTATATTCAATTATCACGCCCTTCTGGAAGGATATCTGGTGTTCAAGTTGCATAGAGCGCCCCTGGTGACGTCACAAGCTGGCCCGCGTCGTCCGGTGTCCTGGTTAGGCGCAGGGGAAGGGAGGGGTAAGGCATGAAGAGGTGTCGAGATGTCAGACCAGCGGCCCGCGCGCCAGTATCTCGCCAGCTCTCAAGCCAGCACCCGACAGTGGTGGTAGTTAGACGCACCGAGGTAAGCCAATGCCACATCTGCACTTCCCACGTGGATCACGTAGAAACCTACTGCAAATATGGCGAGGAGTTCTAGGCTTTTACACCCGGTGGTAGGGGTGACACAGTCACAACATACACTCAAGTACATTTCCATGATTGAATTATTTACTTGTCACAGTTCTTAGGTGATATACCTCGAACCACAGACGTTTAGTGTCGGAGTGGCCATATTCTGATTGGTCAGTCTAGTAGAAAAATGTCTTCTCAATAAAACATGTGTTCAATACGCTAAAGGAAATTGCTGGAATGCCAGTGGAGTATTAACACTTTGTTGACTATGCTCGGGTGTCCCTCGAGCAAAGCTAATTTGAAAATTACTTTGTTGCTCATAACAAAACTCGCCTGCGTGTGACAGCGCAGTAACAGTGATATTGCTAAAGATAGAATTGATTTATTTTTTATCCACTCAAAGGGACATGATTGAGTTTAAATCCTTTTATACGATGAATGACATTTTATTGGGTCAGTATCAGGTCGGCTCTCCAATGGTTGATGTCCGGCCAATAATGAACGATGTAAAGTACAGGATAGTGTCCTGTGGTATGGACCAATAGGATGATGGTGAGTTCTAACACAGGCACCAACAGAACCGGTGTTCTTGCAGTAGTGAATATAGGTAACTCACTTCTAATTTGTCGTTAGTCACAGTAAATGTGTGCAGACTTCAAATTGCTAAAATTTGTAGTCAGCGCGAAATTATTTTCGCAGAAATCAGGTGTCCCTGTTTATAGTACACAGTTCTGCGAGGCGGGTCAGCATAAAAGTTTCTTAATAACAAAACTAACACGAAAAGAATGGTTTTTAGAACTAGCATAGAACCACTCGAACTGCCAAGATAACCGGCTCCCTACGACTAACCAAAGTAAACATGCAAAAATGGACTTATAAAGTTTAAGTCTAGCCTGTGCGTAATATTTTCAAGAAAAAACATGTTGCTCTACCTATAGTGCTTTGAAAGGACAAAGAGACACAAATTATTTTCGCGATATTCTATCTCTGCGGACCTTCAAAATTTCTGTAATTACTTGGCAGCAGTGGCGGCTATTCCGAGGCGCCAGGGGGCAGTCGCTCCCCCAATCCCCTTTATTAGGCATTTATTTATTTAGTGCATCTATTCAAAATTAAGACTTGTAAACGTTATTTACTCATTTTCAGTTAAAGGACATCTATGAAACAATGCGACACTCTAATACACTGGCTCGTGGTGTTAATTTAAATAAATTAAATGCAAACATGTCGCAAATTCACTAAACCTAAGAACGTAAAATGGCAGTAGAAATTAAACATTTTTTAGGCAGCATATACTCTGTAATTTGGACTTGTATATGACACATTTTTTAAAAATACAATATATATATATATTGAAACTTATTTAATTTAAATGTGGCGTTTCCAGCATAGAAAATTGCGGCATTTTCACGATTTTTCGCGGGGACATACTTTTCGCAATTTTCCTACGAAATTCGCGCGAATTTTTCGCACCCCTGGTTAATAGTGTCTGTGCAGTTGTAAATACGACTGTGTTTTTGACGGCCCGTTCAGTTGTCAGCGTCGCCATTGAAGAAAATGAAGAAAGGTATAGAAAATAAATCCTGACCACTAATTTTGGCACCCAAACGTCGGCAAAGCCTGGCAGTACACCAAACTTCAACATGCGGTATACTCGGCTGCTGCTATTGGCTAGGGCCACCTGTTTTTCGCGTTAAGATTTACGTGGAGGCTAGGCTTCAATATCCCATGTGCACAATTCCAGTCATCATTTTCTCTTCGCCGCCTGTCTTTGTATTTTTTTTTGTTTTTTTAACCAAATTTCAGGACAAGTTGTGTTCCAAAATACTTCAGTTCAGAGCCACATTCGTGATTGGATCATTTGAACTGTTACGATGCGTCAGCCCGCGAATCACGGGCAGTCAGTATCGGAGAAGCTTAGTTCTGATTGATTGGCTGACTCACGTAGTAGTCAGTCTTCACACAAAACCAGATGGCCAACAGCGAAAGGATGACTGAGGATGTGAACATAAGATATTGAACCTAGCCTCCGCGTGAATCATCACGTGAAAAACACGTAACCCTAGCTAAGGCCCATAAACTGAACTTTCTCTCCAGAAACTAGAATAACGACTCTACGTCTGTTATTAATATAGAAATGCTACACTAATTAGCAGGGACTGGGAAATTTTGCGAATTAATTTTAGGACGTGCTAGATTGCAAATACATGAGCATTTATCCCATGGTTGCAAATGGATGACAGTTTATTCGACACGTCCAGGTGAACTCTGAGACAATGAGAAACCTGCTGGGAAACAGTCACCGAATCCCGAGAAACCAGATCTGACTACACACTGGGGCAGCATCCAGTGAACCGAGCGTTGAGGCTCGAAAATACACAGGTCACTGGAGTCTAGCCTGCACGTAATTCAAAACGCGAAATGTTACTGTCGCTACTAATCACAAACCAGTGACAAATCACGTTCCTTGCACTTACTGTGAGCACTGAACACAAAACAATAGAGGTGGCCTCCTCCGACAAATGTATGCAAGCGCATGTAGGACATAACTTTTCTCGACAGCAGTAAATGTCCGACACCCGATGTTTCAAGGTACTGGCCACTGTGCTACACGACCACCAGATGTCAGGTCGAAAGTTCTGACGGCCCCAATAGCGTCGGATACTTTTGCAAGACCTCCATTTCAATACATTGATCTTCATGTCGCCTGTTATAGGTAGGGACTGGAAAATTTCGCGTTTTGAAATGCCCGTGTGCTAGATTCCACGCTACTATGTATTATCGAGCCTTAGCCTTCTTTTCATTGGCTGTTGCCTCAGTGTGTAGCCAGTTTTACCTCAGACCAGGTGACACGGGATTTGGTGCGTGTTATCTTGCAGATCTGGGCGCGTCTTAAAAAAAGTGTGATTCAACTGTGGGTGAGAGAGTAAAGTGATTTGGGTGACTCTTAACAGCGAGGCCTGGAGAGCCGATGAGGGTAAAGTGAGGTCAGTGTGTAGCAGCGGCGGAATGAAAGGGCGGAGGAAACTGGAGATCCCCGCGAAAACCTACCGACCAGCGACATCGTCCGGCACGATTCCCTCTTGCGAAAACCAGGAATGAATCGGCCGGGGATTGAACCCGATTCGCATCGGTTGGAGGCAAGAATAAAGAATCCAACTGCTCGCAGCCCCTAGTCACCTGCTTCAATTATTGTAACCGGGACAGAAATGTACATGTACACGAAGTCTAGCTTGTCCTTAAATGAATTCGCGATGTCCTCCAGTCCCTAGTTATCAGATTCGTCTGCCAAGGGTTCGTATTGGCACCTCGCACCGATAGCTTACACTGCGTTAAAGAGAGTTCTAAACCCGCATTTTTAAAATGAATCTTCTTAACGTGTCCCCATGATTCCGATGAACGAAAAGAAACCACATTTCAGGCGAAGGACGAATAGTATTGTAAATACATCTCGCACATTAGTAATATTATTCCCAAGACTTCTAACACGCCTTAGTTCTTTCAGACCCAATTTAATTAACGGTTTCAAGATTTGGAAACAAAAAAAAAAATTACGAATTCTGCTGTACTTATGCCAACACAACGCTTGTTACGATGTTACATTCAATGCGCTGTAGGCTGTATGTTCGGCCACAGTATATGAACCAACTGTGGCGTAGATCAGTAAGGCGGTTTGCAAATCTTTTATCCACAGGTAAGGTCAGTGGCCATTGGTCGCAGCGTGTAATACAGAGGAAAAACTACCCACTCGTGCTTAATATGTACAATTGTTAGGGATAGATAAAAATGTCACGAGTTCAATTACCTGTAGACTAGACTCCTCGGTTATCTACAAATTGGATCCTCAGCTGTGTGCTCATTGGCTGTTGCCCCGCACCTGGCAGGTTTGGGATTCGCAAGGTGTTTCCTTGCTAGTCTGCTATTGGCTCATAGGCGTGTAGGGCGGGTCTAATAAACAATGATCAAATTGTGAAGGTGACTTCACTGTATATGTGTTTGGCGTTAATCTTGTCCCGAAATGAATTCGCGAAATTTCTCTATCCCTAACAGTTATGCACAATGGGTCTGAATGGGTTAAGAGGAGTATGTACTGAAATATTTTCTGTGAAGTCATAGTTTGCACGAATAAGTGTAACTCGGTGAATAAAACTATGAATTTTCGCCAGAAAAGGTGTGTATATGTGTGTGTGTGTATATATATATATTTCAAATTTGTTGCTTTTATCATATTTATAGAGACCTGAAGAATTCGCGGATTCATTTAGGGACAAACTAGAATTCAAAACACGTGCGTGTATATAACTTCAGCCATTGGTCCGCGCGGTGTTTGACACCTCCTGGAGAACGGTGTCCAATTGTCGCCTTCCACTGTGACAGCAGACAAACAATGTGCAGTTGATATCGACATATTTGTGCATAATACTGTAGTCTAGCCAGCAGATCATTGAACTCGTGAATTCTTCAGGTCTGTACATATTTAGTGTATTGATGAAGAAACAAATCCGTGAATTTGGTCAAATATCGCACATTTAGAGCTTGCCATGTGGTTTCCTTAATCGGCAAAAGAAAACTACAACTTTACGGCCAAACTCCAGATATAGCTTCTTTGGACCAATGGTAACACAAATCCCTACAAACTTTTACCCAGAATCGTATTTTTATGCCAAATAATTGTATTCAAAGTTGCGGCGTACAATGCATGTAAATGAATGCGATGCGGTAATTCATGTAGGATAAGATGGATAGTAAGTAGGTGCGCTGCGTTGCATATGTAATAATATTTAGTGTCGTGCGCCTACTTCCTATGCAACCTGTCATACACAGATGTTCGCATAGCCTTTTTCTCCAGGCGTCGTACACAGCAAATTTGAGAACGATTAACTTTTATAATATTACGTCCCCGGATATAAGAGTAAATGTAGTTTGTGTTACTATTGGTACAAAAAAAAACTATTTCTGGAGTTTGGGCACTGACCCTCCGAATACCTGACATACTAGCAGGAAACACGCCAAAAAATTATACGGTCCTGCACTGGACTTTATTGGAGGCTTTCCTCCAATACCATTGCAGACCAACAGCTTGAAGTCCTCTAGGTACATGCTGCACTACGGGAAAACACAGCAAATAAGTACACAGATTCGAAAAAGGTGTAGCGGCTCCTTTGATGTGCGTGTACCTGTTCTCTGATTAGCTGCACGAGGATCTGCGAATGCGCGTTGAGCCCGATTGGCTACAATGCGAGATCTTATTCCTATTGGTCGGAAGTGCCGGTTGGAAAGTAGTTTACCAGGCGCTGGTTGGCGAACGGCATTTCGACGTGATGCTGGCGAGTGAAGCCATTTTGATGGCGTGTGCTGCAGGAGTTCGCGGAATAAGCGGTTAATTATCATCTGTATTCTTAGTTATTCTGTGACTAAAGCACTGCGCCCTTCACAGAGCCTTGCATATAGGATCGATGAGGTACTATATTCTTTTCACGGTTTCTTCATACTTTTTGAATTACACCATTTAAAAATCTCCCCATGGATTATGTGTTTTCCGGTTTCCTAAATGTGTCGTTTATCACAAGCGTTTTATACTCGTGTTAAGATAAAATTTCTGCAGTTTCCGTAAAATTTAACATTTGTTTATACTTCACCTATAAATTATAGAAAGTCCTGATAAATTCGTGTGTTAAATGTCCTGCAGGCTAGACTCTACAGTATTATGTACAAATATGCCGATATACACTGCATATTGGTTGTCTGCTGTCACAGCGGAAGACAACAATTGGACACCGTTCTCCAGGAGGTGTCAAACACCGTGTGGACCAAAGGCTAAAGTTATATGAACGGAAGTGTTTTTAATTTAAGCTTGTCCCAAAATGAATCCGCGAATACTTCAAGTCTCTATTCGTAGAATGAATAAGTACCGTGTGAAATTTGGTGTGATGGTAATGCCTATTAAGAATTAGTTCTTACGCAAAATGTTATTTCACTGAGTGCACACAAATTCGGTTCGTGGTCCCTTTTGTTTTGCACACAAAGAAAAAAATTTTGTTGAATCAAACGAGAGTTATTCGGTGCAATCAAATTATTTGTTTGTATAGGGGAAAATGAAATATTTTGTTGCTGGAACCAAATTAATTTGTTGTTCTCATTTGGTCGCCTCAGACTGTAAGATTTGGTGTGTGTGACTAAATATTTGTTTGGCTACATGTACATTAAACAGTTTGGGCCGATATAAAAAAAAACGTTATAAGTTCAACCGAGTTTCGAACCAAGGTCACCTGCGTTCGAGCGCACCGGCTTAGTAATCTCAGCTACATCAATAAGTGCACTATCAAACACGGTTACTATCGTAATTGTCACAAAAAAATACAAACACTGAAGCTGTATTTTCGAACGAAGGCAGTCAAATGAGTGACCAAACAAATATATACAGTTGATTCAATAAAATATTTAGTTGACAGCCTAATTTTTTTGGCCCAACACAGAGATCTTGTTTATTCAAACATATATTTTGTTAGACGAACAAAAGTAATTTTGTTGATTTTCAAACTTTGTTTGGCCGACATTATATTCTGTTAGCTCAACTAAATACATATTTGGCCCTATACAAAGAAATATTTTGTTCTTTTTTTCCCTCAGTGCATGAGGCGGAGGAATATCTTGGAAGTAAAACTTGAACACGGCTCCAGAAAAAGTTGGAAGTAACAGGGATTGGACAAGAAGCGCGCGGGTCAGTGTCGTCCTTATCTCCGCCTTCCTTCTGGACTTCGAACACGCGAGACAGCCCCGAGGGCTACCGCGAGTATGGCGCGCTCTGTATTATTAGCCGTCCGTGTGTGTGTGTGTGTGTGTGTGTGTGTCAGCCGGCCCGCGTGTACGGCCCGAGTGTACGTCGGGTTGTTTCCCCACTTTCCATCCCGCTGCTACGGCTCAAATATAGGTTTTACGATACCCGCTTCTGGAAGCCAGCTATCCCGAAGCCGAATTTATGCGCGCGGACATTTTTTTTTTTTCTCGGAAGAAAGAGCGGGTGGCGACTGCAGATCGTTAAGCTGCTTTGGGCGTGGCTGCGCAGTCCCGGCGGGTGTTGGGGAGCGGACTTCCGTTTCAAGGCCACACGTTTATCACCAACCGATAGAGTTAGTGATTTTTCGCGAAGAAATATGAGTGCACGGTATAATTCAAGACTACAAACACCCAACAGCAGTTTGTCTACTGCCATTGGTTGCCATCTGCATGATAAGGCGTATTCATACTTGACTTGGCCACTCAGAATTTAGCAACATTGGCACGGCTCCTACGTGACTCTTGTGCAGGCAGTTAACACGTGTCGGAACGCAATTTAGCCAATCAAGATTGGTAAACGACCCTGCAGTATTTTGAAATAAAACATGTCTCGAAATTTTTTCCCGAAATTTCACTACCCTTACCGCCCGGTCACCGATTACCTAACTGTACAGGGGTTGAAATACTGTTGCGATTGCTTCGATTGCGGTCGTGCTTAACCGTTGATTGCTTGCGCAAAAGGCAATTGCTCCTGATTGGCTAATCAATGCTGCAAAAGCTTCCGTATTTGTAGAGTTCTGTAGAATTTGCTTTGTTATTTGGTAACATTGTAGACTTCACTGGTCTGTACTAGCTTGGGCGCAGTTCGTGGTTTCATTGGCTACTGGAAAATGTGCGACGTAATTCACCTCTGTGATCGTTTTGTCGCTTAACTGTTGGTCGGCGGGTTTCCTCGGGGATCTCCAGTTTCCCCGCCTCCCCTTTATTACGGTGCTGCTCCATACTCACCTCAATCCCCCGCGTTGACTCTCAAGACCTCGCTGTTAAGAACCGACCAAATCTCTCCACTTCCCCCATATTGGAGATTGTTAACCCGTTCAGTCTCCGAGTCCACGATCGAGTAAATTTTGCACATGAGGTATATCTATGGTCGGGACTGAACACAACAAGCAAACAGGGCTCGGAATTTAGAGCGTCTTCCTTGTGAGAAATATGATTTCTTCCTTTTTCCGCACCTCTCATTTGTGTACCGCCAATGCTGACAACAACGAGTATGCTGTACGTGGTCCATACTGTACACGATTATAGCTCACACCACAAAATTAAGCAATTGCAACAACTCAGCTCAAAAATAAATTTGGAACTGGGCGTGTTAAGGGCACGTGCTCTCCGCGAAAATATTTCACTGCTTGTTTTGTTTCAAAACACTTCAGTTCAGATCAACTTTCGCGATAGGAGCATTAAAATTGTTACGCAATTTATCTTTATGGGGAGTAATTCAACCCTTTCAGACCCCACCTTTATTCACGGCTTCAGGTGTTGCAAACAAAACCTTTTTTGATGAGCGCTGTACTTATATCGACACAAGACTTGTTTAGTTGTTACAGCCAATGGACTCTAGACTCTGTGCTCAAATATAGTGGCATGAACCATTCACATCCTCGGAACAGTAGAGCGGCTATTGAATCCGTCACCTACAAGGAATATCATTGACCATTGATAGAGACCTGAAGAATATGCGGATTCATTTTGGGACAAGTTAGAATTTAAAACACGTGAGTTTATATAACTTTAATCATTGATCCGCACGGTGTTTGACACCTCCTGGAGAACGGTGTCCAATTGTAGCCTTCCACTGTGACAGCAAACAACCAATGTGCAGTTGATATCGGCATATTTGTACATAATACTGTAGAGTCTAGCCTAGAGGCAAGTGAAATCGTGAATTTTTCAGGTCTCTAGCTATTATGTACATTAAGGAAATGTATATGGGGTTGAAGTCTAGCGTGTCCTAAAATGAATTCGCGAAAATTTCCAATCCCTTTACATATCAATCAGCCCGAAAATCATGGACGGCTAGTTTCGGAGAATTTTAATTCTAATTAGCTCACACATGTAACAGACTCTCTTTAGGCAATGAAATTCTACCAAACCATAAAAAAATTTTGAAATTTTTGCTGAGACATTTTCTGTAATTTTACAATTAAATTATCTGTAACAATGCAACAATTTCTCTTGTAAGATTACTCGTTTGTGAAACAACAAGAGCTGTGTTTGTAATAAACCTTAAGAAATATTTTTACAGTACTGTTACAATTTCCCAAAAGTCAGTGTTCTAAACCAGGTTCGTTAAGAAATGGAGTTCTTAATTAAATAATGTATATATATATATTTTTTTTAAATTATCACTCTCTGTTAAAGTACATAGTATTCCAAAACACACACACACACAAGTTGCTACAGAGTGTTTCAAAAATACACAAGTAACTATAGAATGTCCCAAAATTATTAAAACTATTTTTTTCCGAAACAATGTCGAAATGGTTTTTTCCAATGAGCTAATAACTTGCTGATAATTAATTTACCCTTCGATTTCTGTATTCAAAACAGGTGATTTCATTGTCTTGTTGATCCATCTTTACCAACTGGTGGATTACATACAACCAACTACTTTTTATATTAAATTTCACTCATTTGTTCTCTCATACCAAATAATGCCATATCACTGTAATAATATGTACAGGTGATTCGGGAGTATAATCATCAGAGTCTGCTTCACCCCAGTCAGACATCATTGCCCAAGTTAACATTAATTTGGAGTTTCCTTTGGCAGAGAAGAATATCAAATTAGATCCATATGTTTTATGTAATTTTTTGAAGGAGTAATTGTATTCTTTTTTAATATCTATTTCTTTCTGTTGTACACACTTTTTAAAATGTGTTTTTGCTCAACTTCACCTAAATATATTTAAAAATTATTTAGGTAATGTTCGCAAATATCTTCAATATTCTCATACTCTATACAACCACTCCCCCATTTTAAACTGTGGTGATGGTTAGTAACCCATCTATTAGTTTGATTGTATTTGGGAGATACATATTTCCAGTCAAATGGCGTTTTGAAGCTGAATACTGTTTTATAATCTTCCATTTCAATAATAACTAATTATTTGGTGATTTTTTTCCTTCATGTTGAAATCCTTGCACATTGCAAAACATCTCGTCAGAGCCGAGGTTCCTCGCCTACTGACTCAATTCATTATCTTCACCACCTTATCCCTTACATTGTAACTTGCTAATCTATAATGAATTATCAGTGTGTAAGCTTGTGTATTTGCTGGAATTGGTGTATTTGCAATAATTTCAAATCGACAATCAATCACGCTATTTGTAATGGTGTTTTCTTCCTTGCTTACATAAAACACAAATAATGCTTATCTACTTTAAATGTTTCTGGTTCTGGGATCGGTAAACTGCTTTTGTTATAATATGTTTCCTGAAACTTTGTATACATATAAAAGGAAATAAGGAATTCACCATTAGCAAAGTTAATATTTAAATCCACAAATGGGCAAGCTTGACAGTTTAGGTACAGTTTAATATTTATCATATCACAAATATCGAATACTGATCTATCAGCTTTTAAATAGTTTTGTCGATTTGTTTGAAAACAAATGACGACATGTCTCGGTTTTCCCGACAAAAAACTTGATTTCACACAACACAATTTTTTTGAGATAACCATTCTTCCCTTTTTCGATATATTTTAATAACTTTACATTTTCACAAGTGTTAATTTCAATATGCGGCATCAACCATTCCACACAGCTTAATTCAAATCGTGGATGTAATTCCAGAACTTTTATATTTGATCGATTTCCACACGATTTAGCAGATATGGAATTCTGTCGATTAAATGAAGAATTCCTTTTTTTTTTTTTTACAATTTTTGTAGTTACAGGATTACTTTCAGAAGATATATGTTTAACTGTTCCTCTAAACCTTAAACTTGATTTTGATGGTAATGTGTAAATATCGAGATTTTGTATTGAATTTCTTAATTCCGAATGAAACATATATGGACCTGCTCGGAATGATTCATACACACGTATTTCTGTATTTGTGATTGCATTTTCATAACCAATTGGTTCTTCAATATTGAGTACGTCTTCCATTTCTACTAACTGCATATACTAATTATTTTTAATGCAATTCATTGCCTTGTGTTAACTTCATGGATAATTTATTTGAAGTGAGCATTTTATGCTTCCATTTACATCGTTTTATACTTTCTTCTTCGAAATACATTCCTTAGTGACATAGTTCTTAAAAGAACTGCCTACTTTATGTCCGAATTTACTATTATACACAAAACCCATTATGATTGTAATGTCCAACATAATGCCAGTGTTTGTAATTTTTTTAAAATGTAAATGGATGGTAATTTCTTTGTTTCTAAAATTAATAAGTTTACGATCTTGATCGACAATTGTAACAACTATTTCATCAACACAATTCTCTATTACTGGAAGATATATCAATGTATTAGGTTTTTTGAATTATTTTATATCCTCGAGCCACAACACACATGATTTCATGTATTGTATTTGTCGGTTTTCCATTCAAATATGAACCGCATACAATATTAACATTTATACGACATACATTAACTGATAATATATTAATCTGTTTTTATGATTCGTGCAATTGATTAGCTGGAAATACTCTCCATTTATAACCTAACATATTTGCAATTGAATTGTCTTCTGAGAAATCGATATCGACGTGACTTTACATTGCACTAGTTAACAGATTTGGATTTACACGTAATCGGAAATGAACATCTTCTGGTAATGCCGCTTAAATTAATGTTTCTAAGCCACCCAACTCATAAGATCCTCCTACTGGTATCACAATCTTGTAGGTGTTTTCACCAGTATTAGCCGTAAATGATTGGTTATGCATATCAATGTTTGGTACGCTGTTGTATGTAATGAATTCGATTAGACTCATTTGCCATTACCACCCAACTCCAAAGCTAGGAAATATACCGCACACAATTGCGACGAATTTTCACTTAATATAAATGTAATTGACATATTACTATCATGTTTTATTAATACACTTACTTATATAGCTTATTTATAGTAAAAACATAAACATAAATGTCCACAATTCATTGTATTTGATACTTATTCCATTTTGTAATTGTACCTTAATTGTGCGTTTTTAAAATAATTACCTATTTTAATTGGAGGATGTAAATTCCATAAACTGTCATACTAAAATGAATGATTTGCATTCTTTTTTAATGCAACCCAGTGTGTTCCTTAATTTTATATCGAATCTAAATTATCTATCATACATTCATGACGATTTGGTTTCTCTCATATACACACCTCCAAAATAGGGAATATCCAGTCTCTTTACAAATACACTAATATCTTTGTTTGTAAGTGCATGTTTCGTAAGACTATTTAGGACTTTGTGCATTTTTTTCCACGTTTCGAACTTGTTGTCCTTGTTCAAATTTATAATGTTTCAAATACATTCATTTACCTTATGATTTAACTGCTCTACTAATAGCCGAAACCCCTCTGAGGATTGATCCAAGATCTGGCACTGCTGGAAATAGGAACGGAATGATTCCTTCGTTCTTTTTTTACATGTTATGCCCATGCCTCTCTTGTGCTTTGCACCCATTACTTTATCAACAACCCAAGCTCCAAGCTTTTCATCTGTAGATGTAGATGGATTTTTCCTTATATTGGAAGCTTTATCAACTAGAATTGTATCTGCTATTTGCCTTGCTTTTGAATTGTTTGTTCAATCATAAACTATATCATGTTCTTTACTAGTGTTATCCAAAGAGTTTATTCCTTGATCATTCTGTGCCAAACATTGAGCAATTTAGTACCTGGTTCACAATAACTGTATTTTGGTAAATTATATTCAAATGGTAATTTATTGTTAAAGGTATTCATTCCACTGCATCCTTTTTTGATGTTTAGTACAAAACATTGTTTTAAACTGAATGCCAACCTATATATATGTACCTAAATTTATAGTTTCATGTTAGTATGTTATGTAATACTGTGTAATTGTGCAAAAATGATGGTTATAAAACAAAATGTACATCTGCCAGTAATTGTAAATACGAAAGAAATCGTAATGGAACAGAAATATGGTATTCTTTTACCATTAAATATACAATTTATAATAAGCGGTCCTTCTTCATGTGGAAAAAACTTCTATTATAATGTCTCTGTTGGAACATCCAATTGGTATTGAATTAGGAAACACATACGTGTATTGTAAAAGAAAAACAACAGAAATATGAATGATTAGCGACCTTTTTATGATTATTTGATGGAATGCAATATTTCTCTATTACAAATAAAGAATATATAGTGACTCCCAATGAAGCATTACCTAATTCCATATTTATTTTTCACGACATTTGGTGAGAACCTTCAAACAATGATTTTTTTATCTATCACAAAGTTATGTATGTATACCAAAACATAATTTGCATGATAATGCAAATATGGTAATTGTGTTTAAAATGGATAATATGTATCTGACATATTTACAACGATCACGTTTTAGACTATATGACCTTTACAAAGTTAATTTATACCTGTTTTTACTGTTGGAAATACAACTATGGTTTTCTAGTGATTATACCAATGCTTCCCCTATATAAAGTCAGTTATAGGTCTGATTTTGACAGTTTTTTTTTACTTCCAGGTGAAGAATAATGAGTATTACAAAGTTGAACATAGAGTGATAAAACATAATCATTACAATAGCTGTTTAACCAAAAATAGCTATGGGAATTGTGAATTGAATGAACATATATTATGTAATATGGGATAGGCTATGGAAAATAGTTATGTGGCATATAAACATTACATGGAAGACTTGAACACTATTACTCTAAACGTATTTAAATCTCAAATGATATTCAAGAGAAATTAACAAAGTTAGTGGATTTTCATGATATTGTTTATAAAAACACAAGTGTAATTGCAAACATTTGAACCAATATTGGTAATGATTTGCAGAGTAATGAATTTAGAATAGAAGATTTTTTTAATGTATTTAGTAAAGACTTTAATGACATGACAACCATAGTTTTTTCAACACAACTTACAGATATGAAAGAAAATTTTAGAGATGAAATTAATGAAGTGGTAAGGGATACTATTACAAAACAACTTGAAACACGAATGGGACAAAGAACTCAAAATATAAAATACGAATTCATTAATAAAAGTTGGTTTTGTTATGCAAATAGATTTGAGAAAACAAAATAACGATTTGGAAACAAGAATAAATAATTTTATTACTTGTTTAAAAGGTAAAACTGTAACTAAATTATATGCTGTTTTAAGTAAACTCGATAAGATTGAAAAGCGCAAAGTAATTTATCTAGTGTGAATTAGTCGACCTACTACAGCAATTCGAAGAGCAACTACTTAATTCATATATAAATAGTTTGAATCCAATGTAATATAATCAAAACATGCCTGGCTCTGCTTTAGAATTACATAACGTAATATCTGCTGTGAGATAGAAATATTTGCAAGCCAAACAAGCTCGTATGGAACAGGATGTTTTAAATGAAGTAATATTTAAAGCTCTTATCAGTAGAATGGATCCATTGCATTCTGTGTTGAATAAACCTAATGAAACTGCTTTGTAAATTAAAACTGAAGAACCTTTAACAAAGAAGAACAAAAAGAAACCACTTTCTCATTTAACATGTCGTTATTTAGATTTAAATCAATCTTTGTCTACATGCGATATGAAATTTTATGTTTATCGACATAACATCTGGTTCCTGGGAGATTCGGTAATAATATTTCTGCATGACAATAAAATTACAATGGCTGATTACATAACTGATGTGAGACAAGGATTGTTTGAATAATTGTTTAAACACTTTCCAAATAGATATTCCGACACTGATTTGAAGAAATATGAAGAACTTTTCGATCGAACGAATACTACCATTCGTTCAGGAGATGAAAACTTTTCGAAAATACATTTAACAACCAATATTGTCGGAAGTGGAATATATAAAGATGAAGTTGGTGATAGTTTTTCTCCTGTACATTTGAACAATCTTAATGAATTTTTCAATACAAAGTTTCTCTTTGCTTCGAAAAAGTCTGGGAATAATTCACATACAAATGAAATTGTTTCTATTATTGTAGAGTTGAAAAAAGACGGTTATATTACCAAAGAAATTTAATAATATTTTTGAAGAGCTGCATGCTCCTGCAAGGATAATATATCCTAGAAGAAGAATTATAACTCATGGTTTAAATTATCTTTTTCAAGAAGATTTGTAAGAAATGACATTGCTTTCCAAATACAATAAGGGATACAAGTATATTTTTACCATAATAGACATTTATTCAAAGTATGGTTAAGGTATACCTTTGAAAAACAAAACTGGGAAAAGGGTTACTGATGCAATGAAGATTGTTTTGAAAGAGAAAAAGCCAAATTCACTCCAAACCAATAGATGAACCAATATTTTGTCTACACCATTCCGGAAACTAATGACTGAATATGGTATAATTCGCTATGAAACTTATTCGGAGGATAAAGCCAGTGTTGTGGAATGTTACAACAAATTGATTAAGCAGTTAATAAATTAACATTTCACATCGAGGTGAACTTACAAATGGGTTGACATTTGGCCTGAAAAAGATCAATTTTATAATTCCAAATATCATAGAACTATTAAGATGCCACCCAAAGAAGTTATGGATAATAGTTTAATGAAAACAATTTATAATAATGTTAAACTGATCAACAAGAGATAACCAAAGTTAAAAGAAGGCGAATTTATACATATCTCGAAGCAGAAAGTAATCTTTGAAAAGAAAATTATGGTTAATTGGTCTAATGAAATATTAAAAATCACTTCTATTAGACAAACACATCCCAGAGTGTATTACCTAGAATTCTATGACATAGAACCAATAAAAGGTGGATTTTACGAACATGAACTGCAAAAAGGCAGTTCTTCAAATGTATATTTGATTGATAAAATTTTAATAATTTATATTTAAGCGATAACCATGTGTGCTTAGATAATTTTAATTATACATTTCTTTCCAAATATTCCCAACTTTTTTTTTCTAAATATAGATTTTTTCTAAAAAGAATTTTATGCAGGGAGAGTGTAAAGTTTTCCATAACCGCTGCCTATTACAAAGAAAATGAATATTAACCATGCATTAACAATTGGATATAATCCTTTAGAGAGAATATAGAACAAGAGAGATATGAGTAAATATAGGTTGATATTTCTAACATCAATTAAATATAATTTTTCTTAAATATCAGTAAGGGGTTTAGACAAGCATTCACACAAGATTGGGTTATGGTGATATAAAATTAATGTTATAAAATTTCATTTCCTCGATAGCAATGAATTCTGTAATAATAATGAAATTAATTAAATTGCCTTCAGGAAAATTTTCATCAAAGATTTATAAAATTTTTCACTTCGCTATGCAGGATTTGGTGGAAGAGGCATAGAAAATAATTTATCACGTTAGCGAAAGTTAATCGGAAACAATAAATGGCAGTTCCATAAATACAGTTCCATATCTACTGGTATTATTTACAATCTAGGTGTTAATGTAAAGGGAATAACTTTCCAGCACAATGTATTAGATATTTATTCAATGGAAATAATCTTTGAAACAATTGATGGTCTCAATGCGAGAACATTTTGAAACATGCACTGTGCACAAAAGTTTGAAGGCTGTTGACCAGCTCCAGGTATGGCGAGTCAAGGGAAGTGGTGGGTGGGCGAATAACTATTCCTCTCACACAACTCTACAGGGCAGCATAATTTTGCAAACAAATATACATTTTGTAAGAGTCTAACTTGATGTCTTGAGGGGTGTTTGGCAGGTGGAGAGTCCCTGAAGTAGTTGTTGGACAAAAGGCACAATCTGGGCTGGCAGTGAAGGCAGGAGGGTGGGGGTTCGTGGCCTTGAATCGACAGCGAAGGTGGGGTGCTTGGAACAGGGAGTTCTTCAGCCAGCATAAAAACATGCTCTCAGGTGGTGTTGAAGGGTGGGAGTGAGAGGACTTGGACAAAGCAGCCCTCTGGAAACAAACTCAGCATTGGCAGGGAGCGGTGTTGTGTGACCTTGGATAAAACTGTCTTTTCGCACAATGACACAGTCTGGGGAAGAAGAAGGGGAGGGGTTGCAGTGAGGAGCGCCGTGAACAGTTCTCACAGTCAGCCGCCATGTTAGTTCTTCGAAAACACTTGTCCAGGATACACATATACATCAGCTCTCCCAATTTCACCGGGTTCGGCAGTCAGCGGGATTCGGAGAGTGCTAGCAGAGATTCTCGTTTTTATATTAAAAATAATAATTTATTGGGAATGAAATAATCTTTGTGTACAACCTCTTTCCGAGTTTGGTCGACGAAACATGGTATGATTTTCAACTGTTGTTTCGGTAACTAGTGTCGTGAATTTCATAGTTAATAGAAAAAATTGTAGTACGTCCGTTATTTAAAATAATATATATTATATATCAATAAAGTGTTGCGGGATGATGTCATCTGAGTGTCCCTATGCCTCGATGGAAATAATTTTTGTTAAAAGTGAATTATTTTTACAATAGTGACACTTTCATTAAGAAAGTATCATTTTGTTATCTTTTGAAGGACGAATACAGTTTTTCTCGTAAATTCCAACTCAGTTGCCTGTCAGCCTCCGACCATGCACCACGTATATATAGTCATGCTCTCCATCTAAGCTCGTTTCATTCATTCACCAGTCTCCGAGTTGTACGGATGTGTTTTGGGGGAGCTCCTGGTGTGATATTATTACATATTTAGTCATTTTCATGTACTTGTGTTTGTTAGCTGTTTTGTGCAAAATACATGTCAGTGCTGCAGCAACTTGCCGAGCGAATGGAAATATATTAATCGTTTTCTTTTTTATGCATGTTATCAATTAATTTTTTTAAAAATGTGGATTCCATTTCTGATGTTCCTCTCCAGTCTCACATGCAGATGGACATGATTTAAAAATACTTAAGGAACATGTGAGGGGTGTCACATAGTGTCGCATTTTTCATATATGCTGTGTTTAGTAAGACTGCCATTTAATTTATATTGACATTTTTTGACTCGTTAATTAATTTTATACTTGGGACTCATGTAATTGTGATCGTTTAGCACTTGTCGACACCAGATGCTATTCACGTTGTTGTATTTGTTTGAAATTTGCTATTCGATGCATGTAATTTATTCATAGGTAGAACTCGCTGAAATTATTTCTCCTGTGTGTTAACTATACATCTCTTTCTGTTTAATAAAAAAAAATCCCCTATCTGCCACCTATGACCAATATCCCATCTAAAAAATACTTAAGCCACACTTGCACAAAACTCACCACATCTTGTCCCCAACACTCCACAACTCAGTCGAGTGCCAGTCGTCGTGCAGAGAACATCGACCAGAACTGCTCCCGACCATAAAAAAGACATTAAAAAATTGGCCCTTAGTTTTGTATTGCACGAAACACAAAAAAAAATACAGAAAAATAACCCTTTCAAAAAATTGTACCATTTCAACAAATTTAACCCCTTTCATTAAATTTAACCCTTTCAATTTGATTAACACTTTCAATCAATTTAATTAACCCTTTGATATTAATTTAAATAACCCTTCGATATGAAATTAATTATGTCAATCAAATAATGTGTCATCCTTCTTTATCTATGACCCATGCGCCCATACTACTGCTAGGGAATTGAATATAGCTGTATTGTAATTTAACTGCACTGAGCCGCTTGTGAGTATCTGAGCTCTGAGTATTGTCCATTTAATTGATTACTTGTGACGTGTTGTATCAATCTCCTTTATATTATGTATACTTTATGTTCAATAAAGTAGTTGTGTTATGAGCCCAGTGTTGTTAGTGAACTAGTAGAGCTACGCCCCAGAACACATACGTCTACCTCGACCTAATCTTGATAAGAGTGCACTAAAGATATTATTGGTTCATTCGTTATAATAGGATATAGGAAGGGGAGATGTAACACTGGTGGAGGCGCTTTTCGATCCCACCTCGTGCTTAAGCTAGTTAGCTTTTACTTCATTTAACATTTCCACCTGCACAGCACATTCAAAACTGTTTGCAGAGAAATACATAATTGGCTACACTTCAGGTCGTCGTGCTAGATTTTCATTATTATTAGACTATATTTCTTGTTCTCTTTCCAGTGCTAATATTTTCTTAAGTATGTTCACGCCAATTACAGTACCAGCTGTTAGCTTTATGCGCCTGGGGCACACGCTGTAAGCGATAAAGCGTACTGTAGGTCAGTTTGCATCGCGCACTAGTCAGATGCTTGCGTAGCACGCCTTGCCAGCCTAGCGGTTTCGCCCACCCAGTCCTTTCACAACTGCTTATTTTTATGTGGTTAGTTCAATGCTTGTTTACCGTTACTAATGCATGCGGAAGATCCTGTTCCTGTTAGCTTGAACCACTCCATTTGTTTCGGTGCTGTCGAAGTGCTTTCAATTTCTTCCTTCATGTAGTTTGACTTATTTATAAGTATAGAAAGTGCGCAGCACCAGATACACTAACTATAAACACATTTTTGCTAACATGTCGACATGACTACCCAAAACTCATCTACTACACACAACATTAGAAAGCTTGTTAAAACGCTGCTGATTGATTTGGGCGATTATAAGCGTACAGTTGATTTACACGAACAACTGAGTTCCCAGTTAGACAGTGATAACACCAAATACCTTACACCGCATGAAAACACTACTCAACATCAACACCTATCTACAGTTAACCAACCTAATACAAGTGGCTATTATTTGAGACCCTGCTCACTTTCAGCACTACACACAACACACACGTTCTTAATTTCAATTCCAAGCACAAATACTGCCTTTCCACAACCAGAATCGACAACCATAAATCACACAACATTACAACAGTCTCTAAACGCCACTGACAACACTGTAAATACACCCAACATCCCATATCCCACTCAAGTCATTCTACAACAGCCCCAAAATATCCCCACTTTCTCAGGGGAAAGAAACGAAAACGTAGAGTAGATTTTGGACACCTGTAATGCCACAAGTGAAGTTAACGGTTGGTCAGAACTTGACAAACGACGCCATCTAAAGTTTTATCTGGTAGGTGTTGCAAAGAAAATCTACATAAACCTACATTAGGCCGGAGCGGCTGATATAACTTGGGAACAAATTGCAGACAAATTATTACACACATTCCCAAAACTGGACACACAAGACAACTATTAGCGTCTCCTACACTCAAACAAACAACACACAGGCCAGACTACACACGCACACGTTGAAAATCTGACATTCTACAAAAACAAGTGTGACCCCCAATTGCCAGAGTTAGAATTTGTCAAAATAATTTGGAACTCTCTTTCACTACCCCTTGCTGAAAAACTCGAGCCTTTCGACAACACAACAGTAGAGAAGCTGATACACAACATTAAAAACATTGACCTTGGAATTTACAGTCACCAAGAATCTGTTAAAAACGACTTACAGCAGGCACACTATATATAACACTCCAACAGGAAGTCGCTGCATTACAAGATCAGTTACAAACACTAAAAAACTCAAACAAATATACCGCACCACCTCCACGTCCAGTAGCCTTCACTCATCGGGTTTCATGCACTCTCGTCCATTCCCACAACAAACACCCCGTCCGCCATCGTCTCGTAATCTCCCGTCGTCTTCCGTCCTCTTCACCGATGTCCCTCGTTGACTTTTCCCGGTTTCTGCACTCAGCTAGAAGGCTGCAACCAAGAAGCCCGACCCTGGGGCTGATTGAATATTTATAGAGACGTAGGCCATCCCCCAGAAATGTTTCTTAAGTGCCGCGTTGTGCCGAGGGTCCTAATTTCCAGAATAGTATTGTGCATCCTCTAAACTCATCGCCTTCTCCAGCAGTGAGGAGGGGAGGAGGAAGGGCTGTGAAGCCAGCTAGGTCGCCTGCGCTGTCAATTATTACTCCCCCTCTCGCCATGGGCAAGCGACGGGGCAACGAGCGGGTCTTCCTGGGGGGAGGGAAGGGTCGAGGTGTGTTATATCTCCCCCCTCCCAAAGAGCCGGAACGCGCATGGAGATCGCGTCAGCTCGTAACAGTAATATAATGAACCGCATCCACGAGCTCAAGCAAAATGGAGGACACTCAACAACGTTAAACTGTATATAGCTGTTTCTGCACAAACTAGGGCTGTGAAGTAAAGTATATTTGCGCGCAAATATAAATGTATTGTATGTTTGATGTTGCTGGTTAGTGACGCCAATTTTTTCTAGCGTGTACGGCTGAAGTTGGTTGCATAAGGGACTGCTTCACCTCTGTATTCTCTAATACACTGTGCCACTGGTCGGTGGGTTTTCTCTAAGCTCTCCCGTTTGCCCCGCCCTTGCCTTCCTGCGCTGCTTCATACTCAACTCGCTTCATCCTCTTCGGCTCTCAAGACCTAGATATTAAGTGTCCCGCCTACCTGTCCCTTGAAATGCGTTGCAGTGTGTTTGAAATACTGGTTTTTCTACGAAACTGTTAAACGTACGCCTAATGAGCGTACGTTTAACACACATCAGACGTGGGCTGTTCAGTGCTTTTGTTACGTTCAAAAAAAAAAAAAAAAAAAAAAAAAAAAAAAAAAAAAAAAAAAAAAGAGCTTTTTCAGAGCGCTGTATGTCAAAATATACACACAAAACTACTCAAGTGCCCTTTCACTGAAATTCACTACAAACTTTCCACCAACAAAACAATATGGTCACCGCTGAAATTACCATAGGTGGAGACCTGAAGGATTAATGGATTATTTTTGGGACACGCTAGAATTCAAAACACGTGGGTTTATATGACTTTAGCCATTGGTACACACTGTGTTTGACACCTCCTGGAGAACGGTGTCCAATTGTCGCCTTCCACTGTGATAGCATACAACCAATGTGCAGTTGATAATGGCACATTTGTACGTAAGGCTTTAGATTCTAACCTGCAGGAGATTGAACTCACGAGTTTTTCAGGTCTCTGCCCATAGCTAGAGCCACGAGAATTTCGCGAATTCGTTCGGAGGCTAGGTAGACTCCAAACACTTGTTTTTTTTTTTTTTTTTTCTCCTACTGTTGTGAATGGACTGCAGTTCTTTAGACACGCCCCGCTTAAATGCGAGCCAGTAACAAGCAGGAAGCAGTAATGCGAGTGAGTGTTTAACATTTACGTACAGAAGCTTCACTTGATCACAGCAACCAATATGCAAACAATAATCTCTCGCGCGGTAGAGGGCTGTCCAGCCTAGCTTGCTGCCAATTGGATCCGTGAAATAATCCGGGCTCTACCCGTAGGTGAGCTACACGAGAGCTCTGCGCCCCAGTTGATAGCCTTGCGCTTAGCGGCAATGGACCACTCCGGGTCACACCGCTTCCCCCGCCCTTTCGTTTCGGCATTGCTCCATACCCACTGCAATCACCCACATCGGCTCTCAAGACCTCGATGTTAAGGGGGCTGGGTAAGCTATACTGAAGAGTGGCAAACATATGCACAGTTAGGGATGTTATTTGGAGAGCGAATTAAGTTAAAATGATGCAGTTTTCGGCAGTGTGTTTTAGAATGTTGAAGAATGGTCTGTTGTATATTATATGTATAAAATTTATTTTATTTCTTTAAGAAAAATTGTGACACAATGTAGTACAGTATTCTAGCATAAATAAAACATACAACCATACATTAAACTTGTATCTCACCATGATCTATAGTATGTTGCAACCTGAACATTGCTGGAGTAATAATTATTCTGTAAAATGCTTTTAAAAACACAGGAATTCGTACATTTCCCTCTACGACAATTGGAATCTATTTGTGGAGATGTGTCGTTTCTATCCCCAGTATCTTGAGTGTTTGCGCGAGCGGTCAGGAGAGTGATTAAATAGCGGCAGGCCATGTTTCCAATAACTTGTATTACGTTTAATAACTTTTAGGCTATTTGCGGAAAGTGCAGGGGAAGTTTTTTACACAAACATTTTCATCTGAATTGACGTAATGTATGTAGTATATTTCAGCGCAATTAAAAATTAAGCCTTAGGGTTACCATGAAATATAATAAATCTTCATATTGAGAAGTTGACACAAAGTGCTCTCTTTACCATTACTAGTGTATATGCTGTTTGCGCTAACTCAGGTTTCAAATATATAGAGTTTACAGTTTACTGCATGAAAATTAAAAAAAAAGAGAAATTATTTAAGTGTCTACTACATGTATTAAGAATTTATATAACTTGGCCAGTATCCTTACCGCTCCGCTGACTTGGAACTACGCAAAAAATTATATTTTTTTAAAAATAATATTTAATAAATTATTTAATGTTTGGCCCATTCTTAGGGATTCTTACATTTGCAACGGAACCAGACTGTCCAAGCAAAGTCGATTTTAAAAGAGTAACACCCAGTTATTGTTCCCACTTTAGACATGTCCGACAGCAAAAGCACAAGTTCCACGGTTACGATGAGGAAAGACTGGCGCTAACAGCGGCTGGTTGTAGCAGATGGACTGATCTACCCTGACACTACAGTCTGGAAAGCGGGCGACGGAATATGATGGTTAGAAAAAAAAAAAGTACTTCTAGAAATCGCTCGGCCAGCGGAAACGGCTACCAAGTTTTCCACACGAGAAAATCCAGGACGAACTCTCCGGGAAACGAACCCGGATTACTTTGGTACTAGGCGAACTGTGAACAGCCGCGCATATGCCCGCCAATAACATCTGCAACGAAACTGCAGAGGTTTGGTCTGATTAACTTGACACTAATTGTTTTATCGATTATCGTTATTATTGTTTACGTAAGAGCTGTGAGTCCATTTTGGTAAGAATAGTGGTTGTTTGGAACACAGCCCCAATGGTACAGGGCTAAAACTCAGTTTTTCACACCTAGGCCTGTATATAATTTGTAATGTCTGGGCAATAGTGGGCATATGCGTCACTGCAAATGTGCAGGAGATAATAAATCACACTGTGTTTTTTTTTTTTTAAGTTTTATGTTATTTTTCAAATGTTCAATTTCTACTATGTTATACAGAGTGATTAAAAATTCGTATTACAACGCACTAGGATTGGTAGTACATGGCCAGTGGAACAACAATTTGCTAATAAACATGGTGTCGGATACAAATCATTACGTTGCTAAAGGACGTCAAAGTATGTTGGTAGGCTACCCGCTAAAAACGTGATATGCGCTGACCTTGCAAGTAATGCCGCACAGCAGTTGGTCACAAAGTTCAAGAAACTGTTGCAAATGGTGGTCACCTTCACGGATCGACAACGACTGAGCATGCTGTCCCCAGTCTCCGTTATGACGTCTTGAGGAGCCTGAACGTGAGCGGCAGAGGCATGGATGCGCGCGAGAGGCTAATAAATGGATCCACGGGAGTGTCGTACACTAGCCACTTCATGTAGCCCCAGAGACAAAAGTCCATCTTGGTGCGACCAGCGGAACGTGGTACTGGCCCGCCCCGTGTCGCTGAGAAACTCGCGGGAAATGGGCTGGAGCACCATCATGTTGGAACCACATGTGGCGGCGGATACCCACTACCTCTTCCATGACTCCAAGCAGTCTTCTGCGGAGGAAGCGAAGGTGAATTTACTTTCACGTCCTGCATGGTAGCAACGCCACGACACGGTTCCGACGCCATGTTTTTAGATGTGTTGTTCCACTGGCCATTTACTACAAGCCAAAGTGCGATTTAACACGAATTTCGAATCAATCTGTATATACAACCCTACATGAAAAATTACGTTTTATATCAAAGTAATTTATATGTAGTATTTCATAATATTGTCCTTGAGTAAGTAAAAGTTAGCACATACAAAATATATATTTATGACTGTAGTTAACAGTATTATAGGACATTCTTTCAATTAACTGTTTCAACTAAATGTTTTCTTTTCAAGCGTTCTTCATGTATCAGGCCTCTTTCTTGTTGCTGAGTTGGTTTTTCGTTGGGCTGTTGTTATGTAGACGGGGTCCTTTATATCCGCCTTGACAAACCTCTTCGACAACTGGGGGTTTACTACATCTTCAAGCAGACATTCCTTGCAGAACCTGTAGGTAACAAAAAACATAAAATATTCTCTAAACATTAAATGTAAATATTTTGTAATTACGTATAAAGTAATCGTAAATAATCATCCGTGTACGTGATTTTTTCAAGGTACTTGTTAATAACCGTCAGACACTATTCAAACGGAACTAACGATAAGAACACATCTTTGCGTCATTACGTGTGCGCGTGTGTGTGTGTGTGCGTGCGCGCGTGTTTATCGAAATCACTCGTTAAGAGGAAAACTCACTTAGAATGTAATTTAGACGTTGAAGATTTTCCGAGACGTGAAAATATAATCTCAGGTGATAAAAAATGTCACATCATGTTGCGACTCGTCAGGAATAGGCAAAACGCGTGGCAGCATTGCCTTAGCGGCTGTAATCTGTCAACTGCAGGCTACGATAAAGTAAGTATGGTTCGAGTATAATACGGTTTCGGCGATATGGCAACTTCCGTATCATCGTTGGAACATTTACCTACATTTGTTACGTCTGGCGATGTCGAAACTTGAAACATTTATATTTATTTGTATTTAATCTCTCTTTGAATTATGCACATTTTTAAATTGGTTGTAATGAATGTATGTTCGGTTATTTTACATCCGCTCAGGTCAAATTGGTACAAGCATACCTATTTAGTGTCCAAATCGCATTCTGTCTGGCATTTTCCTACACATCAATGCGAGGTGTGGGCATTTGTAAAATAGCCAATGTTACAAATTTCACTTCTTGAAATTTTTGTAACTTTCAGGACATGTTCTGCGTGGTTTTTCTGGCAAATGGGTGATTTCAATTTTCCACCCAACATACATATCCTCAAACATACGACGCACAATGCATACCTTGGCCCTACAGTATTTGTGGTAATTTAAATATTTTGCTTGAAGCGATCAGCGAGTATTTTAAAACATTTGTAATAACTGTACTTGAAGTATAGATTGACGACACCCTGTATATTACTTGGATCCTTGGTACTTGAGAGAAATCCATTGAAGTATAGTGTATTAAGCTCGACTGTATTTTCGTTGTGTTTCTTTAAACTAAGAGCGTTTTCATCTCGCCTAGAAAAGCTACATACCTTGACGCTAGATGTGAGAACTATATATACCAAAAATTATAGTAAATTTATTACTAAGTTTTTTTGTCATGTGACATTGATTCAATCTCTTTAAAATATTTGTAATTTATCATGCAGTAACTCGGATTATTATTTTTCGAGAGCTGAAATTAATTGTTATTTGTGTTATTTATACTGTATCTAGGTAACACTATAGTATGAACTACACATGTTACTTTGTGTGTGCAATTATGAGAAATCTACCTGCACAAATATTGTTCCATTCTGTCACTCCAGAATTCGTCATCCTTTTCTATGACTTCATACGTCATCCAACGGGAAGTGTAGACCACAAAGTAACAATATTTTCTGCCAGTAATGTGCAACTGCTCTTGCACTTGATAATAATAATTAGAATCACGCCTCAGTAGTGGTTTCCCGTTCACAATCGCGCAGTAACTCATCTGAAATAAGTAAATAAGTAATAATTATAATAAAAATATACAAAAATATTATACAAAATACTACTTAAATGCTTGTTTGGCTAAGTGATAATTTTACTTGGCAATACAAAAGTTATATACATAAAACAAATATGGCTGAACACATTTACCTGACCATTATCGACAGCTTCTTTCGGACTTCCGTACTTGTCTGCAGAAAGAGGGCACTTTAAATCCATGATGGCATCTTCAACCACCAAACAATCTATAATGACAGTATTTTACGTGTGTCTATACGAATTAATCGGACTACATAAATAAAACTATTAAAGTTACGAAAAGCAGTTCTTAAAAAAATGTAGCTACTTGGAGTTGCGCCAAGAAAAGGATACTCAGAATGTAGGAATAAGCCGCATTATATTGCCACTATTCCAAGTTCCTCAGCCATTTTGCGCTTAGCTACAGGTTCAATAGCAATGCCATACTGTGCGCCTTTTGAACTGATGTTACCATACTATATGGAGTGAACTAAGTTTTTGCAAGATGTCGTTGCCCACATTTTACATACCCTGCCAAAATTTGAAGCAGTTAGTAACTTCCTCCTCTCTGTATTCCACAGGTGACAACTTGATTGTAACACAGTCATTTTCTGTAGCTGATCTGTATCTTCTTCAGTCTGCACGAGGCCAGCGAGAAAATTATTATTTTTTTCCGTCAAGTTCTGATGCTGTTATTGCACTCTCTGGTTCATCTTGTTCTGTCTGTACCTAACCATAGTGCTCATCTGCAGCGTACAGTTTTTTTCCTCTCTTTCACTTGTTTCTTGGTTTTGTGCAACCTTTTATGTTTCCTGTTTTCCCTTGCTCGTTTCTGCTGGTCGATTAATTTTCTTGTGTACATTCCTAGAACATAAATGAGAAAAACATAGTTTTTTTTTTGCTTCTATTAAATTTAGTAATGTGTACAATAAATATTTTATAGACTGGTCACTGCGCCGAATTTTTTTGTGGTGTTCGCAAAATAATTAGATATTGGCCACAAATGTTATGTAATAACATTTCCATTATTTTGAATACACCACATAAAACATTTGGCACAAAACACTTCATGGCTGCCATAACATCTTTCTCACAGTGCTCTCACCTGGACTTTACCATCCATCATTGTTTTACAGATTACTCTCATATATTCACCCACATTGTTGAATGATACAGCAGCAGCAGAACAACGCGTTTTGTACTGTCCTCTAAGAGCATAATTTATGCGCGTTACTGCAAGATGTTTGTTTACGATACTATTGAATAATTACGACAAATTGTTGTTCTGGTCTGCTATGAGACTTGAATCATGCCTGAAAACACTTCCACAAATAATCTTCATTATTTCTCGAAGTAAACCACATTATTTGAGCTCAGGAACGTGGTTTATTCCTCCCTCTTTGTTAAAATTGCAAAAATATACATCGCAATGCTCATGATCAACGAATATGTGCAGAGGTGAGTTTTCTACATCTGCTTTCAGCATTCATATCCGTGTGTTCAGTGGTTCATTTCCCGCAGCTCTGTATTTTATTGCCTTATCTACAGCAGTTCGGAATCTCGGTGTTTGCTGCTTCAAAAGATTTCTGGAGGTCACCGGGAACTTCGTGTTTTTGGTAACATCGGTTAGCTTATGGCAGTAGTTGAGAAGAACGTGATTCTTGCATTCCACCTTTTCCACCATCAGATAAGGACCATAGGGCATTGACTCAAGCAGTTTCCTATGTACAAAGCTATCTCCATCACCTGTCAACATTACTACAAAATTAGTCTACAAAAAAGCGTGTTAAATAAATATGTTTACAAATATAATCACAGCTAATACACAAGTGTATTAACGTAGTCAACTATTTTACAAACAGTAAGTGTCTCACCAATAAGTTTGTTGAATTTAAGGCCAAGTAATTTTTCGCTTTGAAGGAAACTATCCGCTATAATATCTGCTTCCATGCTAGTCGCACTTTTTTCCAGTCAAGGAAACATGTGTGGCTTGGTGGTATTTGCTTTGTATTTTGACAGGACGCACAGATAGAACAGTACCGATTTCTAACACCTATATATAACACCTTTCCTGTCTTAAAACCAACAATGGATACCTTGAACAAACATTATACATACAAAAATACAATAAATTCTGTAGAAGATACTGTAGGAAAACTATAGTACGTATGTATGTAACTTAACTTACCACGCCCGATAGAGAGTGGTAATTAGTTTTGTAACAGCGCTTACACCTCGCTCCATCGACCACCACTGTACACATTGGAACTCCATCACTATCTACGTTTCCATCCCTAATGGCAATGGCTTTTTCTTCCTCAGCAGCGTCTAACATAGATTGTAATGCTGCATCGTCAATGGCTTCCGAAACCTTCTTCATGTGCTTTAAGAAAGTTTTGTTACAAATGCAGTGCATATCAACACCAGCAGAAAATTCACTCTGTTGAGAATATCTTCCCCTTGTCGCTAGTGTACTGTGTACAGCAGTTTCGTTTATTGGCGTGTATGTGTCTTTATTTTCTCGATTTTCGGACATTATTTCAGAAACGATATCACACACTTTGCATTGAAAAACCCATGTACAATGAAATCCATCCACTTTCTCTATTACAAAATCGATATCCACTAATGAACAATCCGTGCCTCCATGATGTTTCTCATTCTGAATTTGCGTGAACAGATATGCTATGTCAACAATTCTTCGCCCAGATAAGACATTAGCCACAGATGACGTACGAACACACTCGGAGTTCTCTTCCTCTGACATGTCGCCAGTAATCCTGTGCGAGAAGAGAAGATAGGAAATGTATTGCGTATCGGTTTATTAACAGGTAGAACTGGTTTCAGCAAAGCTGTGAGGAGTTTTTATAATGTACTCATAACTCGGTAGCAAATAGCATTTCAACTATACTTAGACAAAATTACAAGGTAATTAGATGCTGTAACAGAAGTTCAAGACATTTATTTTTAGTACAAATGAATACTATTATTGCGTCATTCTGGTAGCCCCTCGTAGGATATTCTACCTCTACGTTCAAGGCCGAAAAGCAAAATGGCGATTTACCATAAAATAGTACTGTTACCTCTCACATTTACGTCTGCCTTCAGAAACATTACAAAACTGTTGCTATGTCACTGCGAAAAATCTTTTAGAATTATAATTTAAGAAATTTATACTGGTGCAAAAAATTTTCCATTTGAAATATCTTACTGGGTATGTGGTACTGTGCTGCAGCCTGTTTCTTCAAAATTACACTCTGGTGAAATGTTTGAAATTTGTCGAAATCGACTGTTTGAAGACATGTCTAGATGACTGTCAATGGAATTGGTATCTCCGTGCTTGAAAATTAATATTTAATCATAGAATAACAATGAATAATGCGCATTACATTCTGTATAACATGCATAGACTTATATATGTCGAAAATATGGTTAGGGGTAGTGTAAAATATTAAAATACAGATGAAGTTATTATGATTTTCAACTCACAAAAGAATGTGTTCGTGAACCTTGAGTTATTTCCTCTACGTCGTGTCGCGTCGCGTCGCGTCGGCGGAACAATGTTCCAAGATACCTTACGTTTGCCACAAGTGTTATAAGCCGGCGTTAGTTATGAGTCTGTCATGAAGGTAAAGGAATAAAACCGGTGCATTAGAATGTTGATAAAATACTTAGAGTGAATGAGGTTGCGCACTGTTACTGGCTTCTTGAAAGGCACTCTCCTCCCAAATGACTGAAAGTGGTATCAATGGACTATTTGAGGTAGTGTCTGTATAATTGCCACTGGAAATTAAAACACATTATATCATGTACTGTGCATAATAATTAGCGTATTAGGAATATTTACATAGCATATTGTATAAAAATTACAACTTAGCGAAGACACGTATTTTAAGAAGTATAACTTAACTAATTCATTTATTAGTAAGTTATTCTTCTTTAAATATTTTAGAATATTTAACTTTCAGTGTTGACTGTATTACCATAACACAGATCACATGTAAGCATAGTTCTTTATTACAAAATATTTCGTTGTAAATACTTACAGAGCACAAAAATTAATATTGTTTTGCTCCTCGTTGATTTCCTGGGGTATTTCATTTACCGCTTGCAGAGCATTGAAAGAAGCTTTAACAGGGCTGCACAAAAATTAATATTGTTTTGCTCCTCGTTGATTTCCTGGGATATTTCATTTACCGCTTGCAGAGCATTGAAAACAACTTTAACAGGGCTGCACAAAAATTCAGAAAAAAATACCCATTATGCTTTGGAGATTCATATCTCATGTTTTCTGGTATGAGCTTTGTTTGACAAATGTGGTTACCTGAAATATATTTTTCCTGATACGTCATCTTCACGACAACTCTCAACACAACACGATGCTGTATCATTTGGGTCTAGTAAGTGCGAGACTGTAGTTGGTAGTTTTTCATTAGTTTTGCAGCTGAAAGTAATATATTAGTTTTATTTTATATTTCAATGCATCAAAAAATAGTGGTTTCTTAATCTCCTGCAACTTTGCAATACAAAGATTTCAGCAAAAAAAAATGTAGATTTGATTTATGAGCAACTCACTTTGGTGGAGCATGGGTAATTATATTGGTTGTAATTTTGTTTAGCTGCCATTTATAATTTTGTTAAAAAATTAACTTGTATATTTTTGTTTCCCAAAAAAAGGAACTAAGTTCCTGATTTGTTTAGTTATAATAAACTTAAGTAAGGGTTCTATACTTGTTTTAACTTAAGAAATTAACTTAATTAATTATAGTACCCGTGTAACAATTTTTTTTCTGTATCTACAGTAAAAAACTTGGCGGAAATAACTTTCCATTTTTGTAATATTTACTTACGCAAGGAAAATATTACATTACTGGGCATGTTAAAAAATTTCCACCGGTGGAAATTATTTCTAATAACTTTCTTGTCGCTATAGGAACCTTTTAATAACGTTCACGCTAAAATGTAATCAATGGCTATTCACTGTCTGAAAGTGATATTTCACAGATTAAATTTGTTGAATCTGCTCCAACAAGAATCGGTAGATAACTACAGATTGTATCAGTGAACGAAATTCACTAGTTGAAGAAATGAAATTCACAAATGGAAAAAGTAAAGAAGAACTGGGTACCCAAATGTACAAAATATTGTGTAATTTTTTACTTAAGGTAATTCTTCTTTTACAACTTGTCCGAAACGCAAGAAAATGTTTTACGAAAATAAGCCAATACTCAAGTGAGACTCGAACCGATCACACTTTAAACGTTACACTAGCATCCTAACCACTGGACCACGGTAAAAGATGTCCATTAATGTAATTATTATTGTTAACTTGTGTTGTGGATAAATTTCGCCCTTCGCTTTCAGAAACAAGTGTTTATAATTAAGGTAGACTTTTTAAATTTACAGTAACTTCATAGAGAGGAACAGAGTGAACATGAAAACTACAACAACTGAATAATATGAATGAATACATACGCAAACTTACATACTCTACATGAAAGTATAATTTGCCAAAATACACACGTCACATAAAATACACGATAAAACCACAATTAGTGGAGACCTTACTTCGGTAATGGCGGCAAAGTATTACAATGTAGGTTAAGCTCATGTGAAATGGTTTTTGATGTGTAACAAAATTTTTATTACAGAATGAAACTGTAGATTTTATATGATGGATTCATTAGTCCAAATTGTACTTTTTAGTGTAATATACGAACTAATGTTGTCTGATGTCAAATTGGTAGTTTTGTCACGTTTTCTTCAGTCAGAATCGACAAAATAAGAGATTCGGCAGTTAAAGTTACTGAACCAGTTGAAATTCCGCTGATTCTAATTAAGAGTGAGCATAGCGATCATTTTATTATGAAAACATTTAATCGGCATCCATATAGAAAGTATTTATATACATTAACTGTGATGTAGCAGAAAAATGTTGTATGCTATACAGTATAGTTTCCAGGGTAAATGAGTAAGTATACGTGGGTCTAACACAGGGAAAATAGCAAAGTACACATTACATGATTAAGAGCTTTTACTCGCAAGCTATAATTTGCCAGTTCTACGTTTTTCAATGCGACTGAGTTGAAGGATGTTAAACATTAAAACACTTTTTACACGATCCGTCTTTCGTTGCACCCTGTGTTGGTTTTATCGTTTCGATTACTTAACTGCCATAAAAATCTAAGTACAAACATGAATACAAAATAGCAGCAGGCTGCTGTGAGTGCGGCCTGTAATTCACTGCAGTGCTCAAGATTGAAGAATATTTTTCTTATGCATGACAATATGATGAAATAAAACTCGATTACATTCGCCCTTGCCGCTTTCCTTTTGTGAAGATGGTGTACTCGTATCAGCAACCCGTGGGTGGTTAGAGATAAGGACAGCCATCTCGCATGTGACTCGAGTTGTACGAGCTGTACGAGCTATTGCTCGCTACACTCGCTTAGACCATCAGATCTAGTTGTCTAAATAATTCACTCACTCGCTCATACAATTTATTATTTACCTTGTTGCCGACAATTAATTATACAAACCAGGCATTCGTGTTATAGAACACAAATATTTTAACATTGTACTTACTGAGTTTGCTGTTGTCATCTATCTTCCCACAAAGCACGTACAATTTTATTTTTGACGCTCTTCTGGCAGAAGGTTTTAAACGTAGACTTGTATTTCCTTTCGAAAATCGCCAACTTTTTTTCTGCCACAGTGTACATAAAAAATAAATGTTTAGTTCATCACTGAAGCATCTTGGAATTCTACGTTTGCAGGGCATGCAGTCTCCGCTATAACTGTACTGTAGTGTAAGGAAAGAGTCCATTATCGACAGGACCATTTTCTCTGGCTCCTTGCACCATTATCTCACGCGCGCGTATTGTGTGTCACGCAGGACTCATGGTGGAAGATGGGCCTAACTACCGTGCGAGGAAGTACACTAAATTAAAGCTAGTTTGGCAGCTCGCTCCGTCGTAACCAGCAGCCTTGAGAGCCGTCCAAATCACTTCCTTCACTATCCACACTCATGGCGGTCAAGCTAGACGGGAACGGAGCAGCGACGGGACCCGACTCGACTGGACGGGACATGGCGCCGTCGTGAAAACCTCGCGTGAATCAGCACCGCGGGTAATCAATCTGGAAATATTGCTTCCCTCCGGTACCCCCTCCCCTCCCCCACCCCCTCCTCACTAGGCAGGAACGCCGCTGCGGGTCCCTAGGGGGGAATCTATTTCGCCTCTATACTTCCCAACTGCGAGCACTCGGCCCATGCTATTTCCAGGCTTGACGTCGCCCAGCGACTGAGCGTGCGTTCTGCCCGCCTCGAGGCGTGACCTTGGCTGTACCCGAAGGACGTATATCTCTCGCGCAGGGGACCGCAGTCCTGTAGTCCTTAGCAAGGACACCCGACTTTCGCGAAAATATTTCACCACCAGTTGTACACTATCTACCAAAAAGTAATTGGCCACCTGCCCGCAACGTTTGCTCTGTGGTTGTCACCCAGTTAGAATCTCGTAGGGCCATCTCTTGCGGCTATAACAGCAGCCACCCTGTCTGGTATGCTCTCTACGAGTGTTTGCAGGACATCCACGGGGATTCGTCGCCATTCCTCTTGCAACCATTCCATGAGTTGAGCAATGGATTTTGGCCGCGCCTGATGAGCCCTCCCCCGGCGATCCAATTTGTCCCAAATATTTCTATAGGGTTGAGGTCGGGGCTCTGGGCGGGCCAGTCCAATAGGCGAACATTGTTGTCGGCGTACCACTGCATAGTAGCCCTTGAAACATGGCACCTGGCATTGTCATCCTGGAAGTAACACGGGTCCATTCCGTAAAAACGCAATAATGTTGGGAGCATTTCATTATCCAGAATGTTACAATAGGCCTCTGTGTTCATGCTACCACGGACAAACACCAGCGGCCCTACACCGAAGGCCGTGAAACACAAGTCAACTGACGTACTGAATTACTTTTCGGTAGATAGTGTATTTTATAACACGTTAGGTTAAAGGCTTTTCACGGTGAAGTGCGCACTTTAGAAACGATCCTTAAAAAAATGTCGCTGCCCCCCTGCATGCATATGTTTGAACGAGCGCAGTGAGAGTCATTCGTCCAGTAAAGTTGGCAACGATGGATGGAAAGTAGTTCCATATCTTAACGTCGAATAAAAGGTATTAGGTCACAATTTCTGATAACTTTAATTTCTTTCGCTTTCTGCTTTTTTTTTTTTTTTAATGCATCAAAATGTAAAAATGAGAATATTTGTTTAGTATTTACTTTCCTAATAATTTCACAGTTTCAATTGGCCGAATCATGAATAAAGCGATGAGGTTCCCGGCAATGTTAATTTTACATAAAATTAATAGAAAAGGAAATATTTTAAAAATTTTGCTAATTTTTACACTACGACAGATTAAAAAAAACAGGAAGATATTGAAATAATTTAAGTTATTACAAATGGTTACATAACAGTTTTTATTCCACGTTAAGATATGGCTCCACTTTCCCCTCCATCATTACCAACTTTGCTGGACGCATGTCACACACTGCGCCCTATAAAATATATGCATGTAAGAGCAGTGACTTTTGTCTAAGGTTGATTTGAAAAGTGCTGACTTTATTGCGAACAACCTTTACGTAATTCTGAATGGCCAGTAAAGTAAGAAAATCTGCTGTTACCTCCGTACGGTCTTGAAATCTAGTATGGGCGGTAATATTTTTGAGAAATTCGGGTGCCCCTAGTGGTCGTACTACTTGCATACCATCTTGGTGAACCGGGTTGTATTCCCGGCGGGGTCACTCCCGGACTTTCGCATGTGGGAATCGTGCCGGACGATGCCGTTGGTCAATGGGTTTTCTCGGGTAACTCCCGCGTCCCCATAGTTTCATTCCGGCGCTGCTCACCAATGGCCTCGCATTTTACACTTATTTGTTATTTTGCTAAATTACTGTTAAAGAAATTTTGGGTTAGGTGCTGGCTAATAATTGGTAAAACAATGATTGCTGTTTATTTGATATCAGTCAAGCCGGTTTTCACATAGAGTACAATTATTGTTGTAAATTATTTAAATATTGCCTAAGTTGACACCGGTTTCTTATTTATGATTGAACAGTATTTGTAATTTTCCACAGTAATAAAAATATCTACCCATTGCGCGTGGAAGTATTTGTAGCATTGCAAACTATAATATTAAAATATTTTAGAAGAAATAAATTTCTCGCACAAATGATACTGTTTCACATCATACGATGTCATCTGGCATTTGCAAATGACGAAAGCAGAATTTTTATCCATGTTAATTAACATATTACAACTAACTAAGAATAAGCATATATGTAATAAATAGCCACAAGGACAAAGATCAAAGGCATTACACGACTCTTATAGCGAATAACTTTCAGCAGTCTCTATAAGAATTGTTTTGTTGCATATTTTATATCTCATTTATGATAACATACTGAGCGTAAATATCATCAAGGAAAGTTTTTCGTTATTATTTTGACTATATAAAAGAACTAATAAAGATGAAAAAATTTCAAAAAAAATCATAGCTATAGCAGATTCGAACCACTAACCTTGAATTTGTAAGCCGCAGCACTAACCTATTTTTCTTGTCGTTGTTGTTGTTGTATTGAAGTGACGTTGTTGAAGTGTTGACGAATCCCCAGTGCGACGAGTGACCTGAAGATTTACCGCAGAGGGACCGGGACGCGAACCCGCGACCTCTCGACTACAAGTCCCCCCCCCCTTCCCCTTTTTCGCTGAGCTATGGTGGCAGGTCTAGGTAAGACCTAGACCTACGTACTGTATATTATTGCAACATACTTTTGTACCGTGTCTTTACAATAACATTGTGAATTACTTTTAGTGCATATCAACACGTTTTATTACCAAAACATGATTTTGATATGAAGGTCCTGTTGTACGTCGTACATTTGTTCCATTTCTCACCTTATAATAGTAACAATTGTACATTAAAACAGCAATGTAGAGCGCCTATCAACACGGACACTTGCCATGCTAGAACTCGTATACAACGCTGGCCCGAATCGAATGGTCAACACGAATGCGAGAGGTTTTCGCTCCAGCATTAGGCCCCTTGGAGCCTTGTGCTGGAAATCGCGCGGCTTCCGCAGATCATTCGAGCCGAGTAGAGTAGTAAACCCGCATAAGTAGGTATAACTTGAGCTCGACAACGTCATTTCAATTCAACTACTACAACAAAAAAAATATTTATCAGTGTTTAGTGCTGCGGCATACAAATTGAATGTTCGATGGTTCGAATTTGCTCTAGCAAGATTTTTTTTTTTGTATTTATACATATTTATTTGTTCAGTTACGTAATCATTATAATAACAAAAATATTTTCATGGCGATATTTACGCTCAATATGTGATCATAATCGAGAGACAAAATAGGAAACAAAACTCCTATAGTTAGAGACCTGAAGAATTCGCGGATTCATTTTGGAACCAGTTAGAATTAATAACGCGTGTGTTTATATAACTCAAGCCATTGGTCCACGCGGTGTTTGGCACCTCCTGGAAAACGGTGTCCAAATGTTGCCTTCCACCATGACAGCAGACAACTAATGTGCAGTTGTTATCTGCGTATTTTTACATAAGACTCTATAGTCTAGCTTGCAGGTCACTGAACTCACAAACTTTTCGGATCTGTACTAATAGTGACTGATGAGAGTTATTCTCTATAAACATCGTGTAATACTTTTGATCTTTGTATGCATGAATATTTATTTCATTTAGAGTTATTTTTAGCTAATGGTTATTTTAGTTACACTCTCACACTCGTCTACAGTCTTCTGAGGATCTACATTCGGCTTTTATCACAGGCAAATGCCAGACGACAGCGTATTGTGTGAAACAGTTTCGTTTGTGCGAGAAACTGATCGTATCTAAAGTATTTTACTATTAGAGCTTGCAATGCGACAAATTGTTCCACATGCGATGTGTAGATAATATACTTACTGTGGAAATTCAAATAGAATAAGAGAATATATGAGACCGGAGACAACGTAGGCAATATTTAAATCATTTACAACAATTATTGAAATCTATGTGAAAACCAGCTTGTGTAATTTCAAATAAACGGTAATCACTGTTTTAGCAATTATTAACCAGCACCCAACACAAAAAATTCTTAAACAGAAACTTAGTAAAATAATAATAAATAACTGTAAAATGCGAGGACATTACTTCTTAATCCGTAGACCTAGTACAAAAGCACGGTTAATTCATTCTGCCTCGTGATAACTGATTTGAAGAGGACGTTTTAGTTCGTGTTATTAAACTTCTAAATTATTACGATACATTTGATTTTATCGTCATGTGACTTTTTTTTTGTATGATTATCCCTGTTTATAAATTCCAGCCATTGTTCGCTAAGAAGTACTGCAATAAGACATACAGCGAACTTACAAATCAGTGACATCCAGCACCGTTATAATAACTATGCTCATAGTGGCTTCAAGTGCAGCCATGGTAACTTACTTAAGTTTAAGTAATTTTAGTGTAAAACTTTATGTATGTGGTACCATATGTATATAAACAATTATTGGGTCAACAATATTGAATTATAATTTACTATTGGCTGAAACACATTTACACCCAATGCTTATCCAAAGTTGTAATTTTTAAATACTGTTTGGATTAAATGCAATATTGAGGCTAAACTTACTTCACTTGCACTGATTAAAATTGAAGATATCTGTAAACATGATTGAACAATACCCATAATGTCTTCAATTATAAAAAGGAAAAAAATATGTGAAAATATATAAATGTATTTAACAAAATTAATTAATATATGCTTTATCAATCAGTATGTCAGGAACCCGGGCAAACATTTTAAGGAAAAGATATTAAGACTGCAGTAGCAAGACATATCATACATTAACAAACATGGAAATTTTGATATGACAAAAAATACCAACAACTTATTTAAATGTGACGATGAATGTATCTAAGAAAACAGAATTGTGTGAGCACTTAAATTTATTTGACAGACACGAAAGGAAATATATTACAGCACATTTAGACTTAATAAAATGGTGCATAAGCTTACTGATAAAACCAAAACATTATAATGAAGCAGAGAGGATGACATAAAATTATAATACTTTGGACCAAATTCTGTATGCTACTTGTTTGTAGGATCATATTAATTAATCAATGTTTAAATTATCCAAATTCGTTTACTTCTACTACATACATTTCACAATTAATAAATGTTCTTAAATGAACGACAAAGAAATTCACTATGTGCTTGATAAATAAAGTTGCTCTCGTATTCATAAAAATATGTTTAGTTATTGTCCGTTGCAGTCTGATATATTGTGTTTATATTTGAAGCTGTATGAGCTGCCGAACAACCCTGCAGTAAGATTACCAGCGTGTAGTCACATGCGAGATAGCCAAATCACTCGGTTACAATCACTCGGCTTCCATTCGGAGAGCTCGAGTCGCACGGGAGCAGACCCGAGTGCTTCCAGCATACCGAAACAATGTCCCGTTCAGCCAAACAACACTCGGCTAGCTTTTTATTTCCGTGGCCAACCAAAGGCTTGTCAGGCATTTTTCTTATCACACCGTGTGTGTGCCCTTTCTGGGTAATACAGGAGTAGAAGATGTTCCTTTTTTATTTGTGTTTTCTTTTATTTGATACTTTATTTTCCAATTACAGCCTTTATGGATTACAATTTTATATACTAGCGCGATAACACCAATTTCTTCCTACATCTCTGCATACCATACGCGTGCGTTACGGCCGCGGCGTACGGCTATGTTAAAGTACGATCGTTGTTCGACTTTGGTTATGTCCATTTAGCATCGCTGTCGTACGACAACTGACATAGGGAACGTGCTCACGGCTGGACGCATGCACTCATACTCCATCTGACAGCAACAACAGTTAGACGTGTGGTAGCACACATTGAAGAACCGTGGACAACCTCGGAGACAGTTTTTAAGGATGTTAAACGTCTTATTCACTTACGATACGTACCCGTTCAAATGTGTGTATATAGAGTGTACGGGAAGATATCAATTAAACGGTGCTTTCGAGCAGCCATGTATGTCTTTGTTCCTGGCCGGACATTCCAGCATCCATCCCTCATGTGGTGTCACCTTTAAGACGTATTTGACGTACACTTTCAACTGTGCATAGTACATGTCCTGTGTTGGATCATTTTCCGGAGATAAACAATAGTTACCATGACATCTAAATCAGTCCTCGTATTAATGTGTTTACATAAATCAAGATAATGTAGAGTCGGAGCAACTGCTAAGACATACCGGAACGGGTAGGATTCGGTCATGGGTTATACTAAGGAACTATCCCAGTATTCATCTGGAGTGATTTCGGGAAACCACGGAAAACCGAAATCTGGATGGTTGCACCCGGATTCAAATCCAGGTCTTACCTAAAGCGAGTACGCAGCTTAACCATTGTGCCACCTTATTCGGTTTAATGCTTGTATTTCAAGTTACATTATCGAGAGGTCTAAACAAAAAGAAGTTAATGCTCTTTAAAAACAAAAATAAAATAGTATGATAGGAAAAGTATTTCTAATTGTAATCCACAAAACAAATTTGTCGGCACTGGGACATAAACCCATATTGTGCGTTTTTCAATGCATACGCTTTACCACAAGGCCATCTCTTCTTACGATCAGGATGTATAATAATATCACATTCTGTGAAGGATTATATTTAGGGATTTAGGCAATTACTGCATTTCAGAAGGACATCGTGTTGCAGGTAGATTTAAGAGTCGCACAGTTTGGAGTTGTATATGGTATAATATAGAAGTAGGATGATTTGGCCGATTCTGGGTCATGGAGCATGGAGGAGGACCTGAGTGAGTAAACGACTTCAGTCGGCAGCCATTTTGGACGTCGTGACAGTCAAAATACCCCGTTTTAACTCCTAAAACACTTCAGAAATGAATGATTTTACCTCAAAATAGCAATTTATCTCACAAAATTAAAAAAAGTGACATTTTTGCACAAGTTCTTATACAAGCACGGCGGATTTGAGGCACTTTGAAAAAACTCTGCAATACCTGCAAGGCGAATTCAAGGCACCGAGTTAAGCCCAGCAGATCAGTAGAAACAGAAGTCATGTTTGTTTACACAATAGACGACGTATGCTATATTTGTTTACATTATATACCCGAATGATACGTCGCTTTACATTAATGATCACGACAGCCTCGTTGGATTTCTTTGAGCATAGACCTTGACCCCGAGAAACCTTAAATATTAAAAATCGAGAAAAATCACACGAATTTGTTAAAAAATAAAAAAAACGAAAAAGTTACATTACTTACCCCAATCTACATCTTGGATATCGATGACCTTAACCCTAGCAGAACTCAAACCCGAAAAATCAAGAAAAATCACAAAAAAAAAAAAACATTAAAAAAATTGAGAAAGCACTAAAATATTTTAGCAACAAAATTAATTAATATAAAGGTAAGAATTAGTCAAACATTTGAAATTAAAAAATTACTGGAAAATTTCTGAATATTTAAATAATTTTTTAAAGACAAAATTTAGGAAGTTTTGGGTTTGATTCTCATAAAAGTTGTGGAGAACATATCCTCCGAGCATGGCGACCAGCATACAACTGCCCAACACCCTTATAAATGATTACCTATTTATTCTGCCCCCATACAACTGCCCCTCCAACGAATCAATTGATTAGTTACAGCCGAACCCTACCCCATCCCCCTCACTGATAACGTCATTTACCGATTAGCTCTACCACCACCACTGCCAATAGAATGCACTAGTGATAAATTGTGACGACACGTTGCTTGATTATGGTTGGACATTGTCACATGACATCTCGAACTTTGTAGATAAAATATGTGGCTAAATTTCTTCGTCTGATGCGAGAGACTTTATTGTTCTGTCTTCACTGGCCTTTTTATCATTCACCTGGCTATTTTATGTTAGAATTCTCCATCACAGTTTGTGTGATATTTTCGGCATGCTCGTGGATGCACGTATATTTTTTCACCAAAGCAAAAATTCTGCTCAGATTTCAAGTACCTGTTCGGATCCACGAGTCATTAGAGCGTTAAGGTGAAGTTGTAATATTTTTTAATTGTGTTCCTGCGACAACCGTCCCTACTTCGTCTTTGGTGGAACCATTGCTGACTACAGCTGTATTTCCTACTTTGTAGACGATGCCATTCGCAAACCACTGGAATTTGTCCCTTGCAACTTGGAACGTACACGGGCATCTCAAGTACAATCAAACTAATATACCAAACTACTATCTACACAAGTTTTATGATTATATTTGGCCACCATCTTCAAATAATTGGCCATAGTGCCACAAATAAGTAATTAAGCCACCACCGTAAGTAACACTTCCAACACTGACATGTCACATTAGGAGATAAGTGTTTTTATATGTACAGGTTACATACATTGCCGACAAAATTAATGTAAATTTTCAGTTAACCAATCTTAATATTATCAGTTCAGTTCAGTGAAAATGTTTCAACAGATTTGCTACTACCCACAGTTACCATGACCAATATCTCATTAACCACAATTACACAATCTATCCCATACATACCAAATATCCATACAATAGGACTATATTCAAACCATACCAGCCAAGAGAATCAGTTACACCAATGACCATACCAGCCATACTAACTATACACAACAGCAAAACCAACTACCCATATCAACAGGTCCGACCACCCACAACACCAACCGATCTCACAGACTGCCATACCAAATTTCCATACCAACCGACGAGGACAAACAGGCCAAACTGAGCAACAAAGCCGACAGAACAACTAATGATACCAATGGACTAGACCAACCAACAAGGTCAACAAACCTTATATTATGTACATACCAACCGACTATGCCAAAAAACCAATAATAACAACAAACATTCCACCCATGCAAGCCATACCAAACGGCAATACCAGTGGCTATACCAGTCATACTAACCAACTGTGACGACCATCTACATCAACTGTTCAGAGCAACCAACTAGACTGTAAATCCATATAGATTGTTCATACCAGCTCATCATATCAAACACCCATATAAACCAGTCTGTCTAACTGATCAACAAGATCGACCAGACCAACAATATCGCCCATATCAACTGATCATGAACACCTGCCAGTCAAGACTAACAGGCCAACAAGACCAACCAGATGACAAACATTCCTCAAGAAGATTTCTCAAAATCCTGCCTCAAAACAGTATGAGGAATCTCGCTGGCTGTATTAGTCTCCACATTTACTGGTGCTAAATTATTCTTCTGAAATTCGTCCAGTTCACATGCCAGTTTAGCTAGTGCATATTTCTCACGAACCAACTGAATGGCACGCTCACCTGTATTTCCCGAAAACCCGAATTAATTGGTTTAAAGACACAGGCAATCGACTGACCTGCAAAAAGGCGGAAATCACTCTCACATTGAAATCTTCAATCATCGATGATTTGAATGAAAGGGATTTCATAGAATGAAAACATTTAGTACAGACATTACCTGCTTCGTTGTCAATACAGACATCAATGAGTATTCATTGTATTTAGATTTTGACACAAACGAAATTTTCTGAAATTTGTTCAGCACAGTCCTGTAACGATATCCTGAAAATTACAAAACTTTCCCATTCCGGGAGAATTAGCCATCTTAAAAAAACAGTCGCAATGAAGGACATTTCCTTTTTTATTTAATAACATAATAATTACAAGGGGCTCGAACACTGATCGCTGTTTATATAGTCTGTTGCCCACTCACCTTCTGTCAACAAAGTATACAGCATATTAGCACATGATTTTTGTCGGTATGAGAATGAACGCTATTTTACGTGTAGCCTATATTCAAGTTAGCAACTCAAGCAAACTACCTTAGGCACTTTTGCAGTTAAATATCACACGCGACGAGTTCTTCAAACATTCACACTTATCCTTTTGCCGCGCATTGATGACGAAATCATAAACTTTGTCACAGTATCGGCTCCATCGATTTGACTATGAAGGCATTGATCTCCTCTGTATTTTCGCAACACTCAATAGTTAGCATTCGTAGGCACGAATAATCTTTACTACAAGAAGAGTAATCACTTCAAATATGTCTGCTTCTTAAATCCTAAAAGAGGAATATGCTACTGCTCTCTATAACAGCCACATATACATTGACAAATGTGTGTAACCCTCGGATGTTTATCGCTTTAGTGAAGTCATAATAATGTGTACATTAATATACAAAAAACGGTACCTTGGTGTATATCTCCCAGTACAACGGTTGTCTAGAAAACAGACAAAGTCTGAATAGGCGAGTCACGGTAATGTTGATAGATTTCATCGCTCCCAAAATTTAACGTCTAGAGTGACAATTAAATATGTTTATTAGTGGTTAATGCCTGTTGAAAGTGTCTTAAAAAGTGCTCACTTTACCATAACAGCCTATAAGGCTGTAGTTGCCTGCCTGCCAGGTACGGTTACAAATTTTGTATGTTCTTTCAACAACCGTTTGCCTGAGAGAATAACACAGAGGTAACGTTTTTGTGTACCTCCATGTACAAATGATAATGACGTCATTGAATTTATAAACACCCAACTGTTACACATATTGCTTAGATAATAACGTAGCACTCCTTATGTTCACAATGAATGGGGATGTTATAAACAAACAACCATTCGCAGATTTCAGATCGCGATTCAACACAATAGTATTTACAGAATTGTTCTTTTATATCATGTACGTTTTACTATTTTGAATTCAAATCATTTGAATAATAGAATTTCAAGGGCACCTACCTCTTAACGAATTACTGTAGGATATAGCATATTGTTATCACTTTCTGTCTTTCGTTTCTCTCTTTCATTCCATATCTTTCTCTCGTGTCTTTCTCATTCCATATCTTAACTCTCTCGTCTCTCTCTCACTCCAATCACTTTCTCACTTGTTTTACTCATTCCATCTCTTATTCTCTTTTTCAAAGCCAAACAGATTTACGTATAACTACGGAAGATATTTTAATAACCACGCGTTTATTTTTCGTGTTATTATGTAATTAATGACGTTTGTAAATAGAATAAACACAAGAAATGCTAATGATGTGTGTATTATTTTTTATACGAAAACGGTCAGATATTTACGTAGGCGTGTTTCTCCACGATTTCACGGAAATATTTTAAAGCCTGTATTTACATCCCGAGAAGACTGAGCGGCGAGCACATGAGGGCAGCTCGGGTAAACAAAATCCTTTGAAGTCCAAGCGAGAGTTCATTAAACTCGCGCATTCCTCCACTCGCTGGCCAGAGAAGAGGTTCTAGGAAACAAAACACTCTTGGCGAGTAGACAGGTTTAGCAAACTGCTCCAATTCTTCCCTTGCCAAGACAATGTCGTTTGGGAATTTTGAAACCACTTCATACGTCAGGTGGGTCCAAACTTAAAGTTTTATTATTCCACACGGCGTTTTTCCATTCATTCAAAAGTGATGTTTTATATTGAACCTGCAATGAAAGATTTCAACGAAGTGGGATACTTCCAAACATTGATAGGCGGAGGAAATAATTCTTGTGTATCCGCACTCACCTCGCTTCACCCTCATCGGCTCTGAAGACCTCGATGTTAGGAGCCACCAAAATCTCTGCACTCACTCCTCGCTGTAACCAACAAATGATCGTTTATGGAGTACTTAGGATATTCACATTGCTTAAACGCATTTATTCAAAAAACCAACCACAAACCAGTTGTATCAACAGAAACACTACAATTTTTATTTCATTGGCCAAACAGAATTAGTTTACTCCGATACTGAACGTATGTGATTCGCGGACTAACGCGCAAGGTGCGTCATAAGTTAATAATCCTATCATGGATGTGGGCTTGAGTGAAGTGTTTAAAAATCCAAGCCAAGAAATCTTTACGCGAAAATAGGGTTTTCTTACTGATTACACATTTTCGTTATTCAGAAATCTGCAACGAAGTTAAAAAATAAGATTATGATCCCACCTTCACATGCAAACCCAACAGTAAATATTTTGAGATGCAATTAACACTGGGGAAATTACGTTATTGATATGGGTTATATTTTTGGAAGAACCATTTCGACCTCTTCAGGAGACCATGTTATTTTGTAGTTAAATACATAGGTAGGGTCACATATTTTTCGCGAAAAGATTTATGCACAGGCTAGACTGAAATGTGCTTTACGTGCACGCGTGCAAATTTTCTTTGCTCATTGGCCATGCGTTTTCGTGAGGAGATATTTTCCTATCTGACTAGGCCCATCAGACTAAGTTAATCCGATACCGAACTGTTGTGATTGGCAGCCAGACATCTTATTCGCGAGACTATTAAAATCATCCAATCACGAAAGTGGAATTGGACTTAAGTGCTTTGGAATAGAACTATTCCGTCAATTCATTTCGCGAAAAACAGATGGCCCGATACAGCTCGACAAACCTTAGTGAAAGCCCGGGGAAAATGTAAGCTAACGTTCTCATCTCGTACACACGCCACCCTCTCTGCAAAACCATTTACCTCCTCTCCATACAGCCAGTAGCTACCAAGCGGCCTTATCTACAACCTGTGTGTATAGTCAGGTCAGTTGTAAAATGGTGTTAATTATTGTGTCAACTTGTGTGGTTTTCCATCCAGTTTCGTGTCACACACATTTACCCACAAGTTATAAGTATCACCGCCAATGTATGTCGTGATTTGACTTGCAATATACATATTTGTTATCTTTGCTGAATCAGCAGCCAGTTCAGTTCATTTTATGCTGGAGTGGTGCGAAAATAGTGCAAGAGTTTTACGTAATGAAAAGGACTATAACCACCCTGAAAAACTTGCGGGCAATGTTAACAAAATGAATTCATTTCAGAGGTAGCAGGGAAACTTTGCGAAGATTAATCAAATCAGTGGGTTTCAAGTTCAAAAATATACAAATAAGCAGTTATACTTAATGCAAAGAAATGAGATCGTCGCGTGGGCAACGAAGTACCTTCGAACTGTAAGAAAAAATGACAGGCAAGGAGAAAGTAAATTACCTGTTATATACCCCGATGAGATAGGATACATACCAATTATATTGTGAACAATTGTTGGCAGCATAATGACGTAGTAGGAGTGTACAGTAACAACCATCCAGGCCAGCGATGAATTATAGTTCTCACAGGTAGTGGAAATAGCTGCATCGAGGGAGCAAAGTTTATTTTTTATAGCCAAAACAAAGAATGGAAAATATGCTGACATAAATCGCAACACTTTCATGAAATAATGTGAAACACCACTACGTCCCAACATTCCATCCCCAAGCATTATCGTTCTTGATAATGCTCCATACCATAGCATGCATTGGAACAAACCGCCAACTATGTCTCTTACTATTACCAACATAAGAATTTGACTGATAAATAACTCTGTTTTTTCTGCCGACGAGAGAAAATCCGAGATGCTTGTAAATGTTCGGTTACATCAACAACCTCCCATTTATACCGTCGATAAACTGTTTACTTCCCAAGGATACGCAATTATCCGATAACCGCCATTCCATTGTCATCTAAACCCAATGAAGTACATCTGGAGAATGGTAAAATCCCGTGTTCCTAACAAAAATGTTCATGTAGCGAATTCAGACATTCTGCAATTGACTCAATCAGCAATAGACAGTATTTCACCAGCAGACTGGAAAAATCAATGCGATAGTATGAAATAAATAGAAAATTATTAATGTATAAATAACTGACTGATGGAGAAGATTCCTCAAGTTTAGTTGAAGCCACAAATTAGTAGCACCAGCGATAGCGAGAGTGACAGCACTAGTGACCTTACTAAAACCAAACGAACATATGATGGCGACATGTTTGGAATGGAGGAAGTGATCATATGTTTCTAGCATTCTAACAGTTATTAATAAAGAAATAAAATGGTTCCTGTAAGTTATATTCGACAATATTGTATAAACTGTGCTTTTGTCTTAACTCTTTGTAGACTATGCTCGAGTGTAGATCAAGTAAAGCTCATTTGAAACTAGTGAGCTGAATAAATTGTGAGTTAAATGACCTGTAGCCGAGACTTTAATTTGTTATGTGCAATAATTACATAAATGTATAAACTATTCGCGGTGTCTTAACAGGTATTGAAGCAAATATTTGAAAAATCACCACATGTTTGATGTCTTTGGTTGTTTCCTAAATATGTCAGGCATCACAAATCGTTTTATACGTCTGCTAACATTTGCCCTTTCAGACTGTCTTTTATTTACGGTTTCAGGTGCTGCAAACAAAAAAAAGTATGATGAAGGCTGTACTCAAGTCGACACAGGCCTAACACTTGTTTCATTGTCACAGCCAATGAGCTGTAGGCTATAAGTTCGGCTACAGTTATATGAACCAATCATGACCTAGATCAGTAAGATGGTTTGCGAATCATTTAGACACAGCTAAGAGTATTGGTCAATAAGTTGAGAGATTTAGGCGGCTGTTAACAACGAGGTCTGGAAAGCCAATGAGAGTGAAATGAGGTGAGAATAGAGGAGTGGCAGAAAGCATTTGCGGGGGGAAAAGTGAGATCCCCGAGAAAACCCGCCGACCAGCGGGATCATCAGGCACGATTCCCACTCACGAAAATCCGGAAGTTGCCTCGCCTGGGATTGAACCCGGTTCGACTTGGTAGTAGGATGGCTAGTCTAATCGCTCAGCCACCGCGTCTCCTATTGGTCATTGCGGTTCGCAGTGTACAGTACAGACCAACAATTACCTACATGTGAGTTCTGTGCGCAACTGTGGACACTGGGTATGGTTGGGTTAAAAATTAAAACCTTTAAAAATACCATGAATACATAGTCTCCAAGGTAAAGTAAGTACTTTTGAGGCCCTGAGGTACTTTCCCTTTCAGCCACTTTCTGACCTTTTGCCTCCTTTCAAAATAAATATTGCAATATAAGTAATAAACAAAGTGTGAACATTCTACATCACTCGGAAGATATCGTGTAAGGCTAAAATAAAATATATTTATTGACCACTATTCTAATTGAATGGCTTTTAAATGCGCTTACTTTACCGTAAACAGCATATAACAACATAAACATACGTGATGTATGTGATGCATGCTGACTTTCTATACAGAGAACTTCGCTACCTTTAAGTATCTGGTTGTTTGTTAATCTCGCCGGTTTGCCGGATCTCAGATTCGAAAGAACCGAATGAAAAAATTCTTGTTTCGCAACGCGAAGTTCACTCTCTCCCCACCTCACTGTGTCACACGCAGAATTCGTTTTGATATGCAAATATCTTCCCGCTTTTATGGGACACCGTATAGCCAGTGGCTCGCAGGACTTTGTGCGGGATTGAAGTAATTTACGTGCCGTTAGCCAGCAGCTGGCAGATTAGTTGTAATCAATGTCCAGAGGTTTCCAAACCGCATGACGTAATGCTTGGCAAGTTCATGTGGACTACGGTATGGTCGGCGGATTATAATTTATGTGCCAGATTAATGCATCAGCGGTGCCAGCAGCGGAGCGTGCCCGCCTTTTATTTCCAGCTGCATTAAAATTACAATCGAGCTTCATGTGCACTCATTTTTTTGCAAGAGCTAAGGAGAGCTATGTTTCGCTCCGTGGTTCCAAAATTCTTCCCTGCTAACTGATGCGAGCAAACATCTATTACTATTTCTATTGCGTAGAATATTGTAGTTTTTGTTTGTTTATATAAAGCATGATCCCATAACAATATTGGAAATCATTACGTGTAATTTTCAGAAAAATTACGCAACTGTTACTTTGAATATCGGTAAGAACTTCGACAACAATGCTCTCGCATTATAGTCAGTGCCAACTATTTATCACCAAAACGTTTTTCGCGCATGCTATACTTCAATATCCTGGTGCACACGTGCTAATTTAATTTGGTTATCGGCTGCGTATCTTTGTGAGATGGCAATTTGTTACATGACTGGCACAATAATATCTAAGGTACTTTGTGAATGACTGACCGCGGATCAAGGGTAGATTCCTAAAACGCGGACAGTTATAATCATCCAGTTATATGTGGATGTCAATTAATGTATTTTAGAGTATAACTAGCAGTGAGCTTTTTCACGAGAAAACGTGTGTCCCTATTTACATGCTCATCATAGTTTAGTAAGTCCAATTTATATTTACGCAGAAGTATATGAAGCATTTAAATGATTTTAAGAATTACACACAATTACTATGATGTAAAATAACGCCCTATTAACAGAAATTCTTAAAATCAGAATATTGCGATTTGAAGCTTTTTTTGTAGTATTAATTAATTTCGTTTACTATTTATTGTGATTTATCGCAGTTTGTTACCTCTTGAGTGTATTTAACATATCAGTTTATTAGGAAAAGTTATAAATTTTAGTATTTCACTCTTTAAATTCTTAGTATAATAATATATATTTATACTTGAATTCAGTATTTTCTCTCCGCCTATCTCTTTGCAGAGAAAATTTGGTGTGAGATAACTCAGCATTATCTTGAAGGTTATTCAGTTATCTTAAAATGGAGGATGATGTCCGATCACATAGCCTAGCATCGTATTTCGCAAAGACTATTGAGAATCGTGATCATAACATTTTCGTTCTTCCGATATTATTTTGTTCACTCAGGTCGTTGGCTCTTATTTTTGGTTTCTCTTTCTCTCTGTTCACAGCATTTTTTTGTCTTTAATTTTTTGAGCATGCCCACGTACACAACCACATTCACGTCCGTATATAAGAAGTTGCTCATATTCATCACAAACAATTTGTTATGGGATCTGTATTACTTCTTGTCACGCCATGTTGGTCCATATTGCACACAACATGCTTGCTGTAATGTACAGCGGTTATTATTAGCCATAGTCGGAGACCTGAAGATTTCGCGGATTCATTTTGGGAGAAGTTAGAATTCAAAACCCGTGCCTTTATATAACTTTAGCCATTGGTATACACGGTGTTTGACACCTCCTGGAGATCGGTATCCAATTGTCCCCCTTCCACTGTGACAGCAGACTACCGATGTGCTGTTAATATTGGCATATTTTTACATATGACTGTACAGTCCATACTGCAGGGTATTGCACTCGCGAATTTTTCAGTTATCTAGCCATAGTAATTTCGTGGCTATTTCACACTTTTCTGAAGCCCTGCTGAAGTTCTACTTCCAAGATATTCCTCCGCCACATGAAGTAAAGCTTGGAAAATTAAACCAAAGGGACAACGCACCGTATTCGTGCGCACTCAGTGTAATAGTATCTTGCATGAGAACTATTTATTACTAGGCTTTACCACATACATGTGTTTTCTCACAGTTTCTATTTATATTAAACTTAAATAAAATATGATGATTATAGATAAAATAGAAATAATATTATACAATCAGTTTATTAATAATATTATGATAAGTATTTCTTACCTGGCATTACCGACACACCTATTTTCTCCTTGTTTTATTTCATATTGATTATAAATAAAATTATAAAAAAATTAGATTATACATAATTAAATGCTCAATTAAGCTGTAAAAAAGGTACGTTTATGTTAACACAAATATAAATAGCTCGTGGTAACTGTCATATATGTATTGAAAAAAAACCAAACATGTCGGACGTGAGGTAATTTTTCGAAGGTTTTATTCGAAATGTGTGAAGATACGGTGAACGGACTATATTTTATATTCGACTTAGCTTCACAAACAACTGTCACCACATTTCTCCTTATTTTATTACTTGGTGTAGGAAAAATACTTCTACAGGTTGTCCACGATAAAGTGAGCACTTCAGAAATAAAACTTAGAATAAATTCACTGCTCCTAATTGCATATATTGTAACGTGCGCATTGAGTGACATGCGCCCAGTAAAGTTGGCCACGATGGAGGGGAAGTAGTTACATAACTTAACGTCGAATAAAAAGTGTTAGGAGACCATAGTAGTAGGAGAGAGCCGATTCTAAAACAAAGGGATGCCACCTTTTTTTTATATAAAATAGCTAAACTGATTGAAAGGGTTAATAGAATAGATAGAAAGGGTAAATCCTTAATCCGATCTTAATAAGAGCAAAAAAATTTAATACAATTCTAATCCGATGCATTTTTTGGATTAATCCTTAATCCGGTCGATTTTTAAATATTTTATATCGGATAAAATGGTACGTAACTTAGATTGATTTATCCAATTAATTAAATTAAATTAATCAATCAAAAATAGTTATGTTAAATGTAAAGTTGTACTTTATTTTTTAGTTTCTTTTTGGGTGGGGGTGGGGAGCATCTGTGGTACGTACTCTACCTTGGAACTCTGGCACTCGATGAGGTGTGGCACGTTGGGGACAGGGAATATATGTCTTGAGTTTTGTGCAAGAATGGCTTAAGTGTTAATTTTTAGGGTTTGGAGTGGAATATTGCTCGTAGACGGTTTTGGGAGATAGGCGACTTTGAACGATACTATTATTCCGAATGAATAACAGCGCTGGTGTAATACACAAGAGACATTTCGGTGTGTTTAAACAAAATCTATTTCAAACGAGCTCTATGTATGATTAAATAGCACGAGAGAGAATTATAACTACGTGAATAACCTGGTGTCGACAAGTGCAAACTCACTAAATGATAATAACTTCATGAGTATACTGTATGAAATGAATTAACGAGCTACAGCGAAGCAAAAATGCCACTAAAATTAAACCGCTAATAAAAAAAATAACAAGATATTTGAAAAATTACACAACTTGACTCCTCCGAGATTTACACGCACCTGACATGATTTTAAAACGTGTCTGTCTGCCTGTGAGACTGGTGAGGCACTTCAGAAACAGAATCCCCATGTTAAAATAAATTAAATTATTAACACGCATAAAATGAAAACAATTAATATACGTCCATTCGCTCGGGAGGTCGCTGCAACACTGACTTGGATATACCACATACATTGACTTATAAGCTGAACAAAATATTGACAGCAAACAAACTGCATGTGCATCAGCCTATGTTTAGTTATAGACTGAGGTGAAAAACTCGGAAATGAACGAAAATACAAAACAAATGTTTCCAAATAAATTAAACAGCTATCGAACACAAGTACATGACAGTCAATAAACTAATTACGGAACCAAGCTATCCTGTTTCTTTAAATAAATGAAATCTGGCAAGGAGCTCTCCCAAAACACGTCCGTTCGATGTGGAGTCTAATGTATGAATCAGTTGAGCTTACGTCGAGAGCCTGACTATATACGTGCAGCGCGGCTATAGGCAACTGAGTTGAAATTTATGACAAAACTATGAATACAATAGATCCTACAAAAAGACAACGAAACAATATTTAAAAAAAACTTTCCTGGCTTTTAACACAAGTGTCACTTCCCTGGGAAAATTAAATGTCACTATTTTCAGAATAATTTACTTTTAACACAAATTTCCATTGAAGCATAGGGAGATTTGGATGATTTAATCCCGTAAAGCATAATCGTGCAACACGTACAGAAATATACTATGTATTATTTTTAATGCACAAACTTGGTCGAAGAAAGATTATTTAAAATAACGGACGTGCTACAAATTTCCGTTAAGTCTGCGAAATTCGCGGCACTAGTTTAATGATCCGAAATAATATTAACAAACACTCCGTCGAAAACCTATTGCAGAGGAAGTTTTCAAAAAAAATTCTCGTAGCGATCACACGTAGAATAGCTTCAAAAATCTACATTTACGAATCCTAGCTGAATAACTCACTGATTATTTAAAAACTAATAGATGTGTGCAAACTTCAAAATAATTGAAAATGTTTCTACACTATGAGCTATCGCAATAAAATTTTACCAACTCCCATAGTTAACACTCGCACAAAAATGGAATTCAAACATTAATAAATGATTATTAAAAAATTAATTAATTTATTAATATGCATAAAAATATTCTAGCTCCTACCGTATTTAATGTTACGGAGGTTGAATATACGAAAAACGGAAATATTTCTAAAAATACTGCTACAAAGACTGTGAGCGAGGTGTGAACCCCGACCAGATAGATGAAGATAGCATCGAGCAAGCTTTGTGGGTTGTGGTTTCAGCCAGGCGAAGCACAGAGTCCCTGCTCCCTCAAGTGGGCGGCTGTACTCCCAAACGAATTCTGGGTTGCCTTCTCCGACAGGCGAGTGAGCAGGCAGACATGTGGTAAGCTGGTCCTTTTACCTTCACAGCAGAAGCATAGCAAGCGATGGGTTCCCGAACACGAATGTTGAAGTAATACTCCGTAGCAGCCATGAGCGGAGATGTGTGAAGAACCAGTAGTGAGGAGATACTAAATCGGGTTTTCCTGACTGCGGCTGGGGGTTGGAAGGGCATTCCTTTGTCAAGTGGAATGCAGCGCCCTGCTGGACTGTCTTCAAGCGACCAGCCTATCTCACTCGGGACAAGGACTGCTAGCAATGCTTTGGCTTTACATGTGTCCTGAACACGTCCTACCTTTAGGTAGCCTTCGGGCTTCACGCAAAGCGAAATACACTTTTGCTTTATGAGTAAACACAAAATTAACTGATTTGCACAATAAAGGCAGGCATAGAGTTAATGCCATTTCTATGTGTTTTAAAAATTCCAATCAAAACCGTTTATGCTTGCTAATATCCATTACTTGCATTTTACATTTGTATTTAAACCTCGTATACTGTAAGTAAAATTATTTATTTTGTCTTGTTTTCTGTTAAAACACAAAATCGTTTACTCATTGCGAATCTCCATAGTGAGTGAGTGAAGGAATAGATTTGGGCAGATCCTAACAGCGAGGTCTAGAGAGCCAATGACGGTGATTGAAGTGAATATGGAGCGGCGCCGGAATAAAGGGACGGGGGAAATGGGAAATCCCGATAAAATCTGTCGACCAACGACATCGTCCGGCACGATTACAACTTGTGAAAATCCAGTGACCTGGCCAGGGATAAAATCTCCATAGTCTTTACTGTGTTAAATATGAACGATTTCGCTATTTTTAGGTGTAATTTAAGCAAATTGATTTCACAGTGAGACAGTATTGTTCACTGTTATGGAAGCACTCATACAAAATAATTCGCGAACTTTTGCGAACAAACACTCTCTCGTTAAACCGACTGAAGGAAAAAGTACTAATTCAGTTGACATCAAAATTTTCCTGCTCACTTAAAACATAGCATTTAACCATGTAATTATGGGGTTGTTATGTTTATATGCATTTTTCAAGATATATCTGTAAAATGGTAACATCCACGAATAAATAAATGTTCTTTACACACACAAACTGCAAAGCTACGACCCCTGGTGGATAAAGTAATAAAATAAATATATTTCTTTTTTGTGAAAACATTGACTTACACTTTTTTAAGATATATGATTATAATCTTCCATATCTACAGTTTGAAGATAAATGAAACACACATTCACTTTGAAATACTTTTTAATATATCCCTTATTTCCAATAATCACAATATTTATTTACATATACAAAAATCACATTCTTAAAATATTTATTTACATATACAAACCACTTTCTTCTTAAACATATTTATTTATACACAGAAAAAAAACACTCACTCTTCTTATCTGGGAACAAGGTTGATAACATATTGTTGATGTTGCAGGAAGACGAACTTGTTACTCTCAAATCTGTGAGAAGTTATTATTCAAAGCGGATTCTAGATGAGGTGTTGGCTTGCTAGCTGTTAGAATTTCAGATTAGTTATTTTAAGATATTATCTGTCAGTTGATTGGTTCACTCTTAATATAGCTGGCAGTTTAATTGACTTGTAGTTGCTAATATGTCTTTTAACTACCCCATTGGTGGTATTGCATACATAAGAGATTAATTTATTATGGTATTGAGTGTAGTGTTGCTGAAAAAAAATGTAGACAGGAATTCTGTAATATCACACAGGGATACACCAGCCAACTGAATGAAGTGCTGAAATACAAGAAGTGTAAATTTTGAGGAGCAAATTTGACAATTCAAAGGCTATACACACATTCTGGGTTTCGTGGAACAGGGAATTTATGGATTTCCAATTGTATTACAACCTTGTAGCAAAAATATTTATCTGTGCATCTGAACTAGTGCAGATATTTGAGCGACACGGGAAAACGGGGGTCTGGAGAGCCGATGAGGGTGAATTAAGGCGAGTAATGAAGCAGCATCAGATTACAAGCCTTCTTATCTCTGATAAACTTGGATTACTTTGTGTATTTACCACCAGAGGTGAATGTCCGGTATTGGCAGATATGCACATCCATTTTTTATATCAGTTGTAAAGTCCACCCACGTCCACGAGGACTAAATTCTTCAAGTCTGGTTGTTAGGTAAGCCATTATGTTATTGTCATAAAGTTCGCCAACATCAGATGAGTGAAGGACAGGAAGGGAATTACTTTGAAAATAGAAGGTTACCGTAACACCTTCCTCTGCCGTGAGGGATTTAAAATATTTACACGTTGCTGTTATACTAATTCTAATAGGTTGGGATGATGTTTCAGTTAAATACATCAATGTAATTCTGCATCCTGTGAAAAAAAGGAGAAAAGTCTTTCTCACTGTTAAGCCTATCATGAACTATCCGTGCATCAGTTAGCATGCCAGTGAATATGCTAGCCAGTATCTCGTATCTCAGATTGAATGATGAACTTTTCATGAAGCTGGAGAGTCGGAAATCGAATTACTTTTCATCCCTGAATTAACATATTGGATTTGTGGAGGTAATTCAGTGGGTGGAGCTGGAAATGTTAAGTGTTTTGAAGAAGGTGGACTCTGCACAGCTGTCTGTGGAGCTAACTGAGGAACTGTATGTGGAACTAACTGAGGAACTGACTGCAGAGCTATCTGCGGAGTTGTCTGCGGAGCTATCTGCTGAGTTATCTGCGGAGCTAAGTACGGAGCTAACTGCGGAGCTAAGTACGGAGCTAACTGAGGAGCTGTCTGCAGAGCTAACTGTAGAGCTAACTGAGTAGCTGTCTGCGGAGCTAACTGAGTGTATGACTGCACAGCTGTCTGCAGCGCTGTCTGGCGAGCTAAGTGCAGAGCTAACTGCAGAGCTAACTGAGGAGCTGACAGTGCAGCTGTCTGCAGAGCTGTCTGCGGAGCTAAGTGCGGAGATAGCTGAGGAGCTGTCTGCAGAGCTAACTGAGGAGCTGACTGCGGTGCTATCTGCAGAGCTGTCTGCAGAAATATGTGTGGAGCTAACTGTGAAGCTAACTGAGGAGCCATCTGCGGAGCTAAGTGCGTAGCTAACCGAAGAGCTGTCTTAGGATAAGGTGCAGTTTGCATAGAATCAGAGCTACCACTTCTACTATGTCACTTAAAAATATCACTCTATGTAAATTGTCTTTGACATAAATCACACTGAAACTGCTTTCTCGAATTTTTCATTTCACAGTTCATTCTTTCATGTCGTCATAAGTTCCGCAGAACTGTAAATTCTTTACCGCAGAAGCAACACAGCAAAGACATCATTGCTTCCATACTATTCTGAGAATAGAATGAAACTGCAAGGTTTACACCGTTTATAGGTAGTTATAAGCAATTCTAGGAAGCAATTCAATTACATTATTCGTTTTAAACATAATATGTCTGAATTATATAATGTTTACAGAGTTTGATTTATTAAATCATTTTAAAATTATTAAAGGTTTATTTAATTATTATCCCATACACAAACCTTTATGTAAACCATATTATATTTTATTGTTAAATGTACACAAACAAAGTTTATGTAACATTTGACAGAATATGGGAATACTACAATACTTGAATTTGTAAAGTAAGAAAATCAGAAAAAAAGTTGCAAACCATTAATTTTGTTACATTTATCTTACATTTGCTTACAGAATACACTTTCTTATTACTGTGTTTACAAAAACATTTTTTCACATCATTTATTTTCCAATCTCTCCTTAGGAATACTTAAAGTATTTTCATCTGTTTGATTGTTATATATTTTTTGTGTATTTGGGTACATGTAATATGATACACACTGGTAAATCAGGAAAAGTCTCATGAAAGTGCAAATACACTTCTTTGATGCTCGCTGGTAGACTTGTATTAGGACACAAATGGTATTCAGGACATTTTTTCAGATATGGATAAGATATTAAATCATTTAATTTTTCACCATCTAAGGAAAATAGAATATTTTTGAAATGACCTGTCCCATTTCATATCTCTTCAAAGTGATGCATTATTTCATTAGACAAACAATAATAATTCGTTCCTGAGTTTCCAGAGGTCTCAGAAACGTAAATACCTGTTGGTTGGAAGAAAGACATGTTTACAGTAGGAAAATCATAAAGATGCTAGTTCTTTACGAAACAAAATCAAAATGGTTTACTCCAATGTGCTATTAACTTGCAAATATTCCATTTACACTTCGCTTTCTGAATGCAAGAACATGTGAGCTCATGCATGTCTTGTTTATCCATTTTCATGATATATTGGATTATATACAACCAAATATATTTTATACTAAATTTAAATCATTAGTTCCCTCATACCACATAATGCCATTATACCCCAATAATATCCACAGGTGATTCAGTAGGAGAATAATCATAATCTGTTTCACCCCAGTCACACATCATGCACACAAGTTACCATTAATTTAGACTTTTACTCTGCAGAGAAGAATATTGAATTAGATCTGTGTGTTTTACATAATTGTTTGAATGATGGGTAATTGTATTCTTTTTGATTATCTCTTACTTTCCCATTATACACACTTTCTAAATTGGGTTTTTGCTCGACTCCACCTACATATATTTCACAATAATTAAGGTAATGTTAGCAAGTAACATCAACATTCTCATACTCCATACACCCACTCTTCCATTTTAAACCATGGTGGTGGCTAGTGATTAATCTATTAGTTTTCTTGTATTTGGGAGTTAGATATTTCCGGTCAAATAATGCTTTAAAGTTAAATATAGGTGTATTTTCTTCCATATCAGTAATAGCTAATTCTTTAATAATAAATTTTTCTGCAGATTGAAATCCTTGTATATTGCAAAACATCTCATCGTAGCAGTGGTTCGTCGCCTACTGACTCCATTCATTTTTTTTCACCGGCTTATCTCTTTCATTGTCACTCACTAATCTATTATGAATTATCGGAGCATAAGCTTGTGTATTAGCTGAAATAGGTTTATTTGCAATAATTTCAAATTGTGAATCTATTACACCATTGGTAATTTTGTCATATTGTTTGCTTACATAAAATACAATAAACATTCCTCTGATTTTAAATGATTAAGGTTCTACGATCGGTGAGCTGATTTGGTTATACTACATTTCCTGAAACTTCGAGTACACATTGTAGCAAATAAGGAATTCCCCATTTTAATGTTCAAATTTAAATCCATATAGGGGTAGGCTTGACTGTTTAGACACAGTTTTAATATTTATCATATCACAATTATTGAATACTGATATATCAGCTTTTAAATTGTTTTGTAGGTTTCATTGAAAACAAATAACGACAAATTGTGGTTTCACAGATGAAAAACTTGATTTCACATTCCAAATGACTTTTGTGATGTTGGTAGCATTGGAAATGTTTTCAAAGTCCACGATCTGAATGCAATATCTAGAATTTTTCCCTTTTTCGATATATTTTAAAAACTTTACATATTCACGACTGTTTAGTAATTAATTAAATTACTATAAATTTTACTTCCATATGAATCAAAATTGTAAACATAGTTGCTGCCTTTAAAATAGCAAACCCAATGTGTTCCTGAATTAGATGATATATCGAAATTAACCACATCACATTCATTTTTGTGCATTATTATTGGTAATTCATCAGTCATATAAACATTTTTGAAATATTTAATATTTAATATTTTTACATATTTTTCAATATCAATATTAGATAATGGAGCTAATTTTTTTTGGCATTCCTCTTTTTAATCCGATTCCAGCCTTGTTTTCCATTGTTAAATTGTGTCTCTGTTGGTAATCTATTTTTTTATATATTTTTTTCAGTTTGTTTAACAGCATTATTAATTTCACTAGCTCCTCCAGCTAAAACCACCACGTGCACCTAAAGCAGCTAACATAATTGGTATAATTCCTCCATGATGTAAACCACTGCCAGTTTTTTTGGCCATCTTTTTAACTGTTGGCAATGATAAAGTTAACTTGAAACTTTTGCCTTCTTTCATTTTTTTTATTTTTTCTGTCTATTTGATAATTTGCTAAATATCTATCTATACCTAAATCTTTTAATTCCCCACTGGGAATATCGAAAGTTATATTAGTTATCTTAATTTATATGTAAAAATATGTAAATATTCAATAAAACATTTTAATTCCCCAATCTAATTTTCTTTTTTAAACATTGTTGAGGCAACAGCAGGAGAAGCAATTTTCTCACCAATCGGAGTATTTTCATCTAATATGATTTCTTTTGCTTCTTTTAGTAAAAAAGTTTTCAGCAGGATAATGTCTAGATTCTAAATCTTTATAGTCTCTATAAACAATATCATGATATTTGTATGCTTCGTCTAATTTATTTATTCCTGTATCAATTCTTTCTAGTATTTCATTTAATTTTGTAAATGGGCCACAATAATTATAACCAGACAAATGCATTTGGGGAAAATTTAAATTGTTTAATGTACAGTTTATAATGCCCATACCATGATGTTCAGAATTCCAAAATGAGTGTGGAATTACATTTAAAACTCTTATAAGATGTGGAATTCCTTTTGGATTATTAATAACAAAATCAGAAAACTTATTGTTTATCATATTCATTATACTTACTTTCTCACTGTAATAATTGTTATTTCCAACATTTTCTTCGCCATGAATAATAAACAATCTATCGATTTATTTTCTAACATTGCCCATCCAAATATTTTCTTTCGGTAAACTACTAAATATTTTATACCTTCTTCATATTTAAGAGCTCTTGGAGAAATCTTTTTTTCTGGTGTGTTTGGTGCTGATTTAGAATGTGATTCTTTTATATGTTTATCATAAATTGGTTTAGTTATATTTTTGTATTTCCAACCTACAATCGAAGCTACCTTTTTTTATATTGTTGGAATGCAGCATTAGTTGTTTTAACAATACTGCATAGTTTCCATAATTAGCATCATCAAATTTATTCTCAAGGGCTTCTTGTAAATTATCTGTTAACAAATTACAAAGTCCTGGTGTTAATTTATATTCTTTATCCTTAACAAATGGTGTATCATTATTATTCGTTTCTTTTGTATTACCAATGAAAACATTTTCCCCAACTCCTCGTATACAGAAAGTGTTCATTAATAATATTTATTCTTTTTGCAATTTCTATTCCGAAATTTATAGCAGAAACACCTACTATAGGTGGTGAATCTTTTAATGGAATAATAACCATTTGCTCTTCCAAATTAGGAGATTCTTGTTCAGCAAAGAATTCACTTCAAACGATACTTCTCCTGGAGTTGGCAGGTATTATAACTTTTTTACAGCAACAGGAAATAATGCTGTTATTAAATGATTGATTTCGTCACTTTTTCAACTTTTTTACCAATATTTCGTAATTCGCCAATTAATGGCTGCTCTTTCTTCTAATATTTTTCATATTCTTTTCCATTATGCTTTTTATTTTTTTATATCTTTCAATGAGTAATGTAACTCGAGAAACCCCCTTCGATTCTGCCATTTCTATACAAATTTTTTTACTTATAAATGAGTTATAAAAATATTGAGAGTTTTGAGAGGCAGACTTTTCCTCTAACTGATCAACCTAGGGGGAATTTAAATGTTTACAATAATAGAATCGAATTTGATATCCCAATAGGAGATGCTTTTGTCCCAAATTATGCTTATGTTTATGAACAATTTAGTTTACTAAAGAGAGATAGGGTTGGAGCTGAAGAAAATCAGATAATATTGACATCTGTTCAAACTTTTTTCCTTTCCAATTTTCTAAATTAGAAATTTTAACACCTGGAAATATTATTGAAGCTTTTGATAATCCAGGTATAATATTCACGATGATGAATGCTTTATTAAGATCACCAAGTGATCCAAATTATTTTGAATTCACTGGTGTTTATAATCTATATCGAGATAAATCTGTTTCTAGTGAAAAAAAAACAAAACATGTTAAAACTGTTTCTTGTGTTAAAACAAATGGAATAATCTATCCTATTAGATATATGTTTGGTTTTATTCGTGATAACTATGAAGTGTAATAGAAAGGTGGCTATAAAATTACTTTTTTTCGTAATTCCTCTGATAAGAACGGTTTGTTTCATTATGAAAATTTTTAGAAAGATGATAAAGTTGCGAAACAACATCCTGATGCTGGAAAAATTACTATTGAATAATGAGAAATTATGTGGCCTATTGTTGAATATGAATTGAACGTGGCCATTGCAATTAATGAAAAAATATGTAAAGAACGTAAAATATATATTAGTTTTGATTATTGGCAATATTTAGAAAAAAAAGTTCCTAAAGAAACAAATTTTTTTAGCTTTGACATAGAAGATCAGTTTAATAACTTACAATTTTAAATTCCCGATTTTCTAATTGTAGGCTTACAATTTAATTGAAACTATCGTGCTGAACAGCATAAACATGCTACTCTAATCATTGTAGCGTAAGAAATATTTATGATAAAAAACGGTAGAAATGAAATTTTTCCTAAAAAAAAAACTGGAATCTAAACATTGATATAATGATTTTGGAAATTCAAAAACCAAACTATGTACCGGCTATAGAAATAGTGAAATTTGTTATAAACCAACTGTAAACTATGATGGTGATATTAATTACTATTCAATTTGGGGGCGAAGGCCTTTATATGTTATTGATTATTCATACAGAAAAACAACCGTAGTTAAAGAAAAAAACAAATATAAAAATTGGTTTTAATTTTAATATAAAATTTGAAGAAGCAGGTACCATTCGTAATATTGTTTCAATTGGTCGAAGGAATCTTACTTACGATTATTTGAAAGAAAGAATTACTGAAGCTTTATAAATTGTTAATATTATTAAATGGAGGAATAAACTAATTGTTCCTATAGTTTAATACAATATTTTAGACTTATAGTTGAGTGGTTTCATTTAAACGTTTTACGAAATTTTAGAAATATAGATGTATTACTTAATCAAATAAAAAATAATTTTCATAATTTTAAATGACTTTGTCTTTCTCTTTGAAATTTGTGTGTTTTTTGCTTAAATTTAATGTTGTGTTAGTTGGCACAAATCCTGCACGACGAGTTTTAAAAAATAGCACATTTTGCTTGATTCTGGCTTAAATTTGCTTGTTTTTGAGAGCTCCTTTTTTAGAAATTTTAGAGGCTAAATTTAGACTTAAAACCTTGATTTTGAAGCATAAAACCTCGATAATTCAATGAAAAATAAGGGGTGAGCCATAATAGGCATTATACATCTCCTTTGGAGGTCTCGCTCCCTTTAGCATTTATGTTTGTAATCGAACGCTGCAATCTTATTTCAAAAGGCTGACTGTCACCGGTGATGTGTGCCAACATAAAGATGGAGTCATCTCTGCATATCTCTGATTGGATGGTACCCAAGATGCACTTGAGATGGTAAAACTAGGTCGCACATCTGTCTTGCGCTGGGGACAGCAGTTTCAATGACGTACGAACGTTCACGTCCTAAGATCTTCAGCTAGATATCCATCACGGAAAAATGTTTATTATCATTGACAAAATGTCCTGCGTGTGCTATAGATAGAGGGCCTGATCTTCGGAAAAATATTCCACGGCTAGTATTACTACCACAGTAAATACATGTGTGTACTGACTGACGCCCCGAGTGTAGGCAGCCATGCACTACAGCGCCCACGAACTTCTTGACTGTAGGTCTACTACGATGTTTCAAGATATTCGGCTACCTAAGGGACTTTCAGTAGTGACGCTATTATTACTTTGGCGGAAAGTCTGTAGGACGGTTCAATAGACGGCTCTTAAGTAGTTTTGTATGTATCTGAAGCATATATTTTTAAATACGTCACTTTGAAAAAGTTGTTTCAACCCGCTCCGGAACACTCAAAAACGGTGGTCCTAACCTATGTGACGTCTTGGAATCCCTCAGAAACTCTCGTCTGATGTGTGTGTTCTTTTGATAGATCAGTAATTTGGACGCACGTTTGATAATAGATGGATTTCGGGTGTTTCGAGGGCAAGGGTTGGGGACTGAGGCGCCGAGGAATCATCTTGGATTCCTCTATCTTGGATAGCCTCATGTCGCCATATTTTGTATCCTTGACATTGAGCTTTGTCGGCCATCTTGTTTCCGATCGCCATATTGTTTCGATCCCCGATATGTTTACTGGTATCCATCTTGTTTCTGGCCGCCATATTGTTTCCAATTTCTGAACTTCGTTCGCCCTACGCCTTCTTGGATGTCGTCTGGTGTAGTTCTCTCGTCACCCGCTAGAGGGTACTACTGATGTCTGGAAACATGTTTATTGCTGCTGGAATGTGCTGCCATCTTGTTTCCACTTGTCCTCCGGTCAACTGCCGCCCGCTAGGGGTGGTAGTTTAGCTCTCGTTCGGCCGCCATACTGGCACTGGAGTTGGGCGCAAGAAGTACTACTTTTTTAAATTTAATTTTCACAGAGCTCGAAAAAATTTGTGGAGGTGTGTAGGATCTACAGTAACTGTCGGACCTTGGATCACCAGCATAGTGGATGCCTTTCACAACTTGGCAATCGGCACAGGTAAGGAAGTAAGGTTTTAAATGTGGCATATACATTGCAACGCCCCTCACCCTAACCCATCGTCAAAATTTAAAAAAATATAAAATCGAAAAAATTGCAAACAATAAAAATTTTATAAAAATCGAGGAACATAAAACATTAAGTTCACACACATGCCACACCCTTACACACACCCCTCCCCTTTTCCATACTTCAACCACCCCAAAAATTAAAAAATCGTAAATATTCGAAAGAATAATTCTAAAATTCGAGGAACATGAAGGTTAACCCCACACTCTCCACACCAAGCTAACCCAAACCCCTGGTAATAATTTTAAAATTGAGGTAAGTCACAAAAAATTCTAAATATGGAGGAATATATATATATCCACTGCTTTCCCTTCCACCCCGCCTCCACCCCTTCCACGACTTCTAACCGTCATGAAAAGTGTCGGCGCCTCCTTCACCCTTCCCCATTACCATTTCCCCTTCTCCGAAAACAATCTATATATTCTTAATAATTAAAATTATTTAATTTAAACTAATCCTATATAATGTTCAAAAAATCCCAGATTGTGAAAGTACAGATTAATGAATCGAAAGTGTTTTTAATGCAAAATCGTTTTATGAAATTTTAATTATTTAAAATTTGCGCTTTCCCATGACAGCTGGTAAAATTAAAAAAATAATAATAAAAAAAAAAAAAAAAACAATTTCCAACAGAGGTATGGGAATTCGAACCCACAACATCTCGAACGGGAGTCGGATGCTCTGACCATATTTTTTTAGTTGACTTAATTAACATATTGACCGATGCATTTGCCATTTGACAGAGTGTGTGCAACGTTGAGATAGTGTGTGTTGTTGACGTTTGACGAGCTCAAGTTATTCCGACCTGATGACAAATTCACGGTACACATGTGCGCGGCATGCGAACTGAAAATTTTCCGTGGACGAACCGTGACGCAAACTTCCAGCGACGATGCGCATCACTGTATTTGGAAACAGGCTTCAATTTCGCGATTCATGGTAAATACCTTTATCTACAGCATGAATGTGTATGGGTATAAAAACATATTGCTTTACAATCTGTAGTCTGTTTTCTTCTGCTTGGTTCACATCATTTATTAGAGGATGAGGAGGAGGAATCATAAACAAGCGTCTTGATGACAATGAGAACATTTTCCTGGTAATATAAAGCCTCGTCAGATCATCACTACAAGAAAACTGCCTCTGGAAGAATTCGCACTGAAATGTTATATTTGAATGAAAATGTGATACGTCTGTACTGTTACAAGTATTGAATGATACTGAATCGAAAATGTATGAAAGGAGCATATTTACACATTTCTCGGTCAGACCACCGCAATGCCTCGAAGAAGCAAGACTTTAGCTGGGAGCGGGATAGTCGATATGCTGTTCAACAACCTTCCATTGGCGCTGCACATTACCAGATACAGGTTCTGTGGGCCGGGAACTAAGCTAGCTAAAGGGCTGTCCAACAATTAGAGAGTGGACATGTACACAGTGTTTGTAATAAGTGTTTGTAATTATTTATTCTAATTGCATGTACTTAGACATTGTGCACTTGCTAATTATGCAAGCGCATACCAACAAATTGTGCAATTACTCTCTGCACTTATTCATTATGTAATTACTTATTACATATATTTACCCTCATCGGGGGTCTACCCTCTCTTTCCAACCTTGTAAGTTGTGGTTTGGCAGCCGAAGGGTAAACATGTGTACTTACTATGTAATTACATGCAAGGTCTGTTACCAATCCGCGCACTGGTCGCTACAGCTGCATCCGGGCAGCAGTTCATCCGACGATATGCCAGCAATCGAGGTCATTAAATCTGCGGTGGTACAAAGACCACTAATTTCGTTTGGGCGATTTGTCAACCAAAAAGGATACAACCTCAGGCAGCAGCCAATCACAGCACACCTCCCAGAGTGAGCGGGAACCCATCAGCCAATCACAGCACACCTCTCAGGGAGAGTGGGGGGATGGGGAACCCGTCAGCCAATAATAACACACCTACAGGAGGGAGGATGTGGGGAGTGGGGGAACACCCCCCTCCATAACCCCCCCCCCCCCACGGGAAAGTTTATAAAATTTCCCTTCTGCCACTTTTGCTCCTCAGGTTCCAAAACCAGCACGCTCAAACTGATATTTACTTTTGTATTTAATAAGTCTGCACATCATTACTCTATCATTGTATTCGCTCAAATATTCTTCCATTTAGCAAAACATCAACATCAACTTGCCCATTTTCGCCACAAATTTCATTAAAGGCTATAACGGCTCTTCTTAAAATTCGTAAGCAAGCCAAGCCTTAAACTTCTTAAGAGCCAGTATTCGAGCAACATTTTCAGCTTCTTTTCTAAGTATTGGTCCTGATAAATTGAATTTATTGGCCTGGCTTTGCATAAATAATTGAAACATGCATTGTTGAACGTTAGGAAATTCAAAATTTTTTATTATTTTAAATAAAAGATTTCTTGAAGTGGCTTTGGAGAAACTACTTCTGTTTTGACTGCTTATTGCAGGGTACGTCCAAATCTGCAGTAATGTGTTTTTGTCTTATTATTATTATAACGTTTCAGTCACTGCTCTAATAATATTTATTTTAATCCTTTGAATATCAATTTTAACAAAATAACAATAATTTAATAAATCAGTTGAGTGTAGATATTACATAACTAGAGGCCCAAGAATTTTGTAGGTTTAATTCTAGACAAGTTGGCATTCACTCACATGTACTTTCAAGTTACGTTTGTAATTTGCCGACGTGTTTTTTGATACATCCAGGAGATAAATTTGCCAATAACAAACATGCAAGAAATTGTGCGCCCATCCACCGCCTTTTACTAACAAAACAGTAAACCAATAAACAGTTTATACCTGTATGATAGTATATAAGACTGTGAAGTCTAGCCTACAGGTCATGGAACTCGCCAATTTCTCAGATCTCTAGTAATTACACAACCTGCGCAGGTTGAATGGCTCAGAGGCACGTCGCAGTTTACTTATTTAAAGGCAATCCACTCAGAGAATATTTTATAATCCAGGTGTGAAACAGCGGCTTACGCCACGAACTCGAACAAGACGCTCCAGCAAAATGGCGTCACTGGCCTGCAACACGCTGCAACGCCGCTTGCCAATCAGCGGCTTGTAGCTTACTCGCCCGCCGGCACCCCCGCCAATGGCGAATCTTTGGCAGCACGCGGTAGCCAATCGTAGGCAAGGCCCGTTCAGAGACTCGCGCAGCGAACCAACGAATGGGTACGCCATTTCACTTCTGTAAACTTACCCATTCTGTGTCACAGTGGCGTCGTCGAGTTGCTGAGGTCCAAAATCCGAGTTATAAAGGGAAACTTCGTGTTATCCCATTCAGACTCAGTGTACACAACTGTGTTTATAACGCACATGTAAAGGCTGTTCACGATAAAGTGAGCACTTTCGAAACAATCCTCAGAAAAAGTCACTGCTCCTACCTGCATTTATTTGAACGGCGCACTGCGTGACCTGTAATCAGTAAAGTTGGTAACGATTGAGGGAAAGCAGTGCCATATCTTAACATCGATTAAAAAGTGATCGGTAACCATTTGTGATAACTTAAATGAATTATTTCGCTTCCTGTTTTTTTTATGCATCGAAGTGTAAAAATGAGCATATTTTACAATATTTACTTTTCTAATAATTTCCCAGTTTCTCTTAACCGACGCATTAATTAAGTGATGAGGCCAATAGATATGTTAACTTTACATAAGGGGAATGAATACACCACGTGCACACAATTAGATCTTAAGCAGAGCTTTAGAAAGTGCTCAGTTAACGTGAACAGGCTATAGATAACTTTTGTCTGTACCGCACACACTGCGAGACTCAATGACTAATGTTATTACTTGTGGGTAAATAATTCGCAAACAGTCTTAATGGTATAGATAATAATTAGTTCATACAGCTGCAGCCAGACATATAGGCTACAGCTCCTTGGCTGTGACAAGGAAACAGGTGTTGCGCGGTCTTAAGTACAGCACGTATCATAACCCATTTTGTTTGCAACACCTGAAAACCTCAATTTAAATGGGTATGAAAAGGTTATAAGAGTTTAAAGGTTAAAGAAAAAATCGAATTATGAGACGTTCTTCAAGTTACGTGAGCAATTATTTTGTTAATTCAATGTACAGATGTAATAAATTTCCCCCCAAATGAATCCTAATATAATCTTCCCAAATTAATAGGGTTTTATATAAGGGGAAAGTTAAACGTTTGTGACGCGTGGTACCCCGTCGCCTCACGCCCTGGAATAGTTATTATATACAACTAAGTACAAATAATAATAACCTGTTAAATCAGTGGGCCATTCGCCAGTCGCCCATTCGAGTAGTTACTGTATATGGTCACCTGGCATTTTGTTCGGACTAGAGTCCTACGCCTTGGACATTTTAAACACGCTTGTTTTTGTGTTAAAATCCTATACTAAGACTTAAAACTATTAAAATACTAACCTGCTGTGTTCTCGCCAGCAATAAAAAGACCTTGGAAGACCTGGGGTAACGAAGAACTTGTGTTAATTACACGTAGTAACTTCCACGTGTAGCATCGGCCAGCCATGGAAGCTCACTGTGTGCCGGACAGCGGTTTCGCCCGTTCGCCGCCCGAGAGCAGCACCTTCGGTTGCAGGCGCTGAGAACTGCCCGTGTCCGCACAGGTTGCGTCAGTTCCCGCGCCTTGGGCAAGATGCCGGAAGTGTAATTGGCGGTTGACTTTTAAATTATTGAGACGCCTCTAAGGGAGAATGGTGTCCGCTTTGTGAGTTCGCCTTATTATAGGCTGTTCACTATAAAGTGAGCACTTTTTAATGCCCTCCCAAGAGGCATTAACCACTAATAAATATGTTTTATTGCTGTCTCAGAGATAACGTTTTGAGAGCGGTTTTAGTATACACTGTATTTATTAATCACGTGACAATACTGATATTTAAAAAAATGGCTTAAATATAAAAACTGTCGTAAAAAAAAATTTGGAATAGCCTTTTAAAATGCTCACTTTACCGTGAACGGCCTATAGGTAACATCGACTGCCATTTGCCGAGAATATCACGACCCCCAAAAGGGGTATTAAAAACCCACCAATTTCCTGGAATTCTGAAAGCAAATATGGATCTCATATGTGATTGGCGGCGCTAGGTGGCGGATCTGTGTATAAATAGCCTGTACTTGCTTCGTTCGGGGTCAGTCAGTGACCTCGAGGTGGCAAACTTCTGCCAGATAAGTAGTATTCTTGATTTAACACACATTTAGACTCATCAAGCGATTAGGACCTTTACGTCATTCTGACGTTAGGCGAGAGCCATTATGGCTGGAAATTTTAAATCTTTTTAAAACTTGCGGAATGTTGGTATTCTATCAGATATGCATAACTGTAACTAATTTTGTAAACCCATAAATGTATGTGACCAAGTGTTAACGTGAATTTTAGTTGTTAAAACGACTGGCAACCGAAATATAATTATGGTCTTAGTATTTTGAAACCAAGTCTAGGTAATGGTAGGCGATACTTGGGATTCAGTTATGTTTATTTTTAGTAAACAATTTAAAAACGTCATGATGTTTAGGCCATTTTGAATAATAAAATTTGCTTGCAGGAGATAAGGCTGTAATCACTTAGCAATTGCTCCTATCCACCTGGGATCGCGAGCAGTTGAAGGAATAGTATTGTACAGTCATTGAATTTACTGTGTCCGTTGATTCAATACTATAGTATGAGTTGCCATATTGGTTTTTCTTGTACAGGACTTAAAATTAATTTTTTAAAGTCGAAAGTTCATGTTGGTACACTATAAGTTTATCCACCATCTTCCGACGAAGTGTATTTAGGGTAACGTGCCCAGGATGTATTGTGATGGCCTCTGTATTCGCTATATGGCCAAAGTATTTGCGTAAATATGACCTGTATTTTTAGTTGGGAAAATCCAAGTATTAGCTGGGTGTCAGCATAATTATGTACCTACTATTTAATCGCATTTCACTCAATTTTTATGGTAACTTGGTTTAATGTGCATGTTAATTCAATTGAAAGTAAGGGAGAGGAAGAATATTTTAGTATTCCCACATGTTAGATAGCTAACGAATGAAATATTTGCCACGTGTAAGATTGATAACCACTGAAAATAATGAGTATAAACATAATAAAAGAATATTGCCACGCTTCTTTGTTTCTGTCGTTTACCATCAATGCTTAAATTCGCCCTTACATTACACATATAACTTGGTTTTTGTATGGCGTTTGACATTTTTTGGTGTTCTGTTGGTTTTGCTTGTCTTTATTCAAATCCGGCCCTGCCACGCCCTTGGTTTAGGACGTAGCACGGTACTTATGATTTATCATTTTCAACGTTCGAGTGATGTAGTGTACACAGCACATGTAAAAATAAGGCAATTTTTACAAACTATAATTTTAACATTTATACAAATTCTCTATAATTCAATTTATTGCCTTTTTTAATCTCCTTGCGTTGTTTATGTTCAAATTTTACAGATTTATCCTTTACAGATTAAAAATAATATTGTTACAAAAATTCGCAAAACATCTTAACTGAGATTTATACACTTTCATTGTGTCTTAACTTTTGTTGCATAGACGTAAATCGGGAACTCAATATGACATATGTTTCTAGAAAATTCGAAATACACGTTAAGATCTCCCTTGCCAATCCGTTTCAGATGCTCAAGGCTATTCGAACATCAGAGAAACAATAACGATCAAGAAAGCCGAAATAATTCTCTCAAATATAATATAGAAATGAAGTTGCATATAAATCATTAAAAATATTCTATTACAGTATTACTTTAAAACTTACAATATTTCTTCGTATATATGTGTCTTCATATAGCTGAAAATCTCGATTGGAGTAAAATATTTTTAATGAGACTTGAAAACTTTTTGTTTCAAAAGAGGTTTTATCATATTTAATAGGTTTTCAATGCAGCTCATCCCCACAAAACGACTTGTACTCTCAAAATCTTGTATCAAAATAAATAATGAAACATCTGATGTAGTTTTTTATATAAGCTAATAATATTTAATTATTTCAGTCGCCGTGTTCATGATCGCGGATATGTTGCACATGAAAGATATTTATGGTCGAACTGTACACGAAAAAGGTCTGCGATTTAAGCGTCTTCCTTGTGAGGCTTCTGATTCGATGACATTTCTTCACCTCTCATTTGTGAATAGCCAATGCTTACAGCAACGAACACGCAATACATTGTTCATTGGTTACGAGAAATATGCCCTACACAAGTACAGCGAGCATCAAAATGTTACACGATTGCAATACGTGGACTTGAAATATAATTCGGTACTGAAAGGGTTAAATAATTTTGGCGATGTTTATATATTTTCTATATTACAGAAAGCGTAGTATTTGTTTCATACTCGACGGTAGGCCACGTTATTTCTGAACAAATTTTTAATATGTTAGTGATATTAGTAAACTATTTATCATTGTAGATGTTATATGTAGGTTATATTCTGCTTCGATAGTACATTCATGTTTAAACATTTGTGTTACTAAAAAAAATAAATAAAAGGGAAAATATACTAATCAGAATTTACTTTTACGGTGGTAATTTAAGGATAATGAATATTATTCTTCTTTGTAGAAAGTCTACGTATTTCGAAACATAAGCATAATTTAAGAGTAAATAGCTATCTTATAGATAAAGGGAAAATTCTACCCCCTTTGTTTGATCTGTAGGAGGAAATGTTTGACCTTTAAAACATTCGGTACGTTTAAAATTCATTTATACAGAAAAATATTTAGTAAATTAAAACTTTTAAAATAATCTTAAAGTTTTATTTTCATATTCAGCGTTGAAGGCATTGGAGAGAGTAAAGTAATTTTCTCAATTTATAACTTATGACTTTATTTTTCATTGCTATATGAAATTAAAGTCTGAAAAAAGTATGACATTGCAGGAAACTAACATTAAAAAAATTACTAAAGCTTGGTAGAAATTCTAAACAAAATTTTTCGAACATGTTTAAAAAATGAACGAAATTAATACACTATAGGATACAGCTCAAAATAATTGTCCACGTTACCAGAATGTTATGAAACTATTTCTTGGATATATGCAATTCGCAGTATATTAATTTTAATATCTGTGACGAAATTTGTAGTCGAAACACAGGGGCCACTGAGGCTCAGCGGTTATACTGCTCGCCTCCCACCACGGCGAACCGGGTTCAACCCCCGGCCGGGCTACACCCGGACTTTCGCATGTGGGAAACCTGCCGGACGATACCCCTCGTCGCGTAGCTTCTCGAGGATCTCCCGTTTCCCCCGCCTGCCCCAATCACGGCCTTGATCCACACTTATCTCTCATCACCCCCATCGGCTCTCAAATTCTCGATGTTAAGAGCAGCTCAAATCTCTCCACTCAAATTGCTGCAAACAAAATACGGTTACGAAGAAAATTATTTTTAATTTAATTTTCTGAACCTGATTACTATTTGAAGGGATTATAGAAGAATAATATTTTTATGTCAGAGGCATTCCATTTCGTCGTGCAATTCAATGAAAAAGTGAAAATAAATTATAATATTGTGTGAGTGAAGAGATTTAGGCGGCTCTGAACAGCGAGGTCTTGAAATCCGATGTGGGTGATTGAAGTGAATATGGAGCGGCGCCGGAATGAAGGGGTGGAGGAAACGGGAGATACACTAGAAAACCCGTCGACCAACGGCATCGTCCAGCATGATTCCCATTTGCCACAATCCGGGTGTAACACGGCTGAGGATTGAGACCTGTTCGTCTTGGTGAGAGGCGAGTGTGCTAATTACTAAACCATCGTGACCCTAAATTATAATATTCGTTAGATTTATTCCTGTCGTGGACCGCATGAAAAAACAACTGGAGTTAATAAAGTGTTTATTAACGGGAAGTATAGACTAGATACTCCCAGTAAAAAATACGAGTGTGTGACAAGTTTTCAAACACATTTAATATTAATTTATCGATTTTTGTATTTTAAAAAATATGATGATCGTTAGAGATGATGGTTTATCGCAGAAAAAGTTGACTGTTTACTAGGATTCAACGTACTATACATATTTCCGACAGTGTTCTCTCCTTATTAGTCGTCCTGCATGTATGAATCTACCATCCCATTTAACTGGGCCAATGAGACTTCTTATTCTCTAAAGCATTACATCAATGATTGGCCTGCAAAGAAGTTAGCCGAGTCAAAACCTTAGTCATCCAATCACAAAAGAATAAACTAGCTATAGTGTTTTCAAATATTTTTTGGCCCAAAAATTTTTCGCGATTTTCCTAAATCCGTAATGATAGTATTTCGTCATGAAATTTTACTGTCGGTTATATTTGAAGGTGTAAATGTGAGAGTGTGGGAGAGGCACAATGGACGCAGAGAGAGTGTTTGAGGAGTGAGCGTGGTGTGCGCAGGCGCAACGCAGCAATGGACGGGGTGACGCGGTCCGGCTCGCGCAGACTCCACCAGCAGCAGCAGCAGCAGCATGTGAGCATGGCAAGCATCAGCTCGGAGGGCAGTGGAGACAACCAGCCAGGCCAGGAGGACATCGCTGCGCTCACACACGAAGTGCGCCTCTTCAAGGAGGCCCTCGGCGCCCTGCGACGCACCTTCGGCGCCGAATATGGTACGTCTCCTACTCACTCACTTCTGCCGACCCCGAATACGACGACCATAAACGTTTTGGTTGACCCCTGATCCCCACAACCTTATAAAAACCCTGTTGGAACGTCCATTCAAAATGGAGTCAACATTTAACATATTATCTTTACAACCGCTACTCTTAAATACGCCTACCGATGCCGATTACAAAGCCCGATCGAGGTGGAGTGGACACCTTGACATTTATCCCCACAACCAGTCCTCGTTCACTCCCTTGCCGATGCAAATTGCAACGCCCATTCGCAGTGGAATTAATCGCTTGATGTATAATCCCGAGTATACTCCTCCAGAGAAGTCACAAACATACACAAATACGAACAAAGCATTTCGGTTGTTAAACCTGTCAGTAGGGACAGCAGAAATCTTGCGGGTAGGAATAGAAAGGAAACGTAATATGTACGTCACAGACCACTACCACAATATTTGATCCAGGTGATCTTGGCATTGACCTCATGACCTTGAATGACCTCGAAAACAAAATAAACTCGAAAAAAAGATGTCTACAAGCATATTAACTTACAAAATAAACAGCCATTTTGTAAGCCAGAGACCTCTACCTTGATCCCATTGGATTGAATGACCTTAAAAACCAAACTCGAACCAAAATACATAAAAGTCAGCAAGCATATGGTATTACAGACCACTACCACCAAATTGGTTTCAGGTAAACTTGAGGTTGACCTTATGACATTGAATGACCCCAAAAAATCCAGAAAAAATGCATAAAAACCGTAAGCATAATATGTTACAGACTGGTAGAGACGTGCTTGCAGCAAACCTGGCACTGATGAGAAATGCACTTCACCTTTACAGATCTTTTCATGTCTAAGTTAACAATCGGTGCGAATGAACTGCTTACCACAACTGTCACACAAATATGACATAAGACAGGGAGACTTGGCACTATTAAAGCATTCATGTTGCCGTACATTGTGGTCGAAAGTAAATACCTTGTCACAAAATTGACACTCATGTACGACATAGTGGTGCAGTCAATGACTCTGGTGGGCCTTTTGGAGATGTAGGAGCTGGATCTAAAGAAGCACGTAACGATGGCATTGGTTCACTAAGTACCTCAGCCGAAGAAATCGATGGCACTGCTGGTACCACTACCATTAGCTTTGCAGTACTCGACGTCATCACAGATGCAGAATACGACCTAGATGCGAAGATGCAGAAGCTAGCTGAGACGATCCGCCTTTAATGTTAGCCACTGTCAAACTAAGCTTCTTAGCTTACCTTCCAACTGCTTATAATAAACGAGTATGCAAGCCCTATGATGCCATATTGATTTTGAACCAATAGTATTGCACCATTAATACATTATACGGACACAGACCAGCCAATCACCGAGTTACCACATGATTGCAGCTGGTCAATCACGTTAGGTGGTGGTGGTGGTCGAGTAATTTTGGATTCATTTTGGGGTTATTTTGGTGTCATTTTGGAGTCATTTTCTGGGGGGGGGGGTGGTGTCGGTGAAGGTATTCGTGCTGGTGAAGGTAATCGGATAATTGTAATATTTTGGGCTATTTTTGATAGTGTGTGGAGTTCGTAAGTTAAAATAAATTGCCCCTATTTTAAAATAAACTTATATAGTTCTACCTTCAAAAGCTGAAAGGTGAACATTTAATGTAATAATCTGGCTTTAAAAAAATTATACACGCATATATATATATATATATATATATATATATATATATAAAGGCGCCTCTGTATATTTAATCGCTTCCTTGGTAATCTGTATTTGCACTTTGCAATAAAAGTGCCTAGAACTACTGCAGGCTCCCACTATGCTTCGCCTTTGGTGGAGGTACAACTTGGACTTTGTACTGAACAATGCAGCACCACGGCAGGCTACCACCACCATGCTTCCCAATCGGCCGTCGCTTGAAAATAGCTCTTCGTACAGACCGCCCTCTCATGCCGACGTGCATTTTGGACATTCATGAAAACGCGATCGCAGAATCGGCACTGTCGTCAGCCAGTTAGCGATAGTGCAAATAGCGGCTCGATGGTCGTCGAGGTCAAATGGAAGGCCTTCGTATTCGTAATTCATCTTCGCGTTATGGTAGCACTCTGAGAAAACCCAAATACTTGTTCGCCCCAGAATAAAACACGCAGATAATTATGAATAGGTATAAAAATATGTAAATAAAGTTATGTTCCAATTATTTGATACAAAATTATGTGTAGGTATAGATATATAAATATGTGAATATGGGACTATTTTCAATTGTTTTTACACATAATTATGTATAGGTTTATAAAGAGGTAAATATAAATTCATATTCAATTTATTTACTACATTACAAAATACAGGTATGGGTATATAAATTTGTAAATTTAAAATTATTTTCCAATTATTTAATAGATAAGTGTGTATTTATAAATACGTAGATATGAAATTATTTTAAAATATATTTTATAAATATTTATGTATATATGAATATGTAAATACAAATTATTTCAATTTATTTTTACAAAAGTATGTATATGTATATAAATAAATATAAAATTAACTTATACATAAGCTAGGAATATACATAATTATATATAGAATAATATATAAATATTTATTTATTTAAGATGGGAATATAAATAATTATGTAGACTATTGAATAAATTATAAACCTATGTGTTTTCTTCTGGCACAAGCGAGTATTTGGGTTTTCTCAGAGAGCTTTCATACCCCGAAGATGAATTACGAATACGAAGGCCTTCCATTTGACCTCGACGACCATCGAGCCGCAATTTGCATTATCGCTAACTGGCTGAGGCCAGTGTCGATTCTGCAATCGAGCTTTCACCTATGTTCAAAATGCACGTCGGCATGAGAGCGCGGTCTGTACGAAGAGTTATTTTCAAGCGACGGCCGATTGGGAAGCATGGTGGTGGTAGCCTGCCGTGGTGCTGCATTGTTCAGTACAAAGTCCAAGTTGTACCTCCACCAAAGGCGAAGCGTAGCGGGAGTCTGTTGTAGTCCTAGGCACTTTTGTTGCAAAGTGCAAATACAGTTTACCCAAGAAGCGATTAAATATACCGGGGGACATATATATATATATATATATATATATATATATATATATATATATATATATATATATATATATATATATATATATATTTATATTTATATATATTAAAGCGAGATTATTAAGTAAAATATTCGCCTTTCAGCTTTTGGAGGTAGGACTGTATAATTTTATTTAAAAACCGGGGGAATTCGTTTTAACGTGCAACTCGCACACGCCCCACTAAATGATCGAAATATTTCAATTTGCAAACCACCACCAAGGTCCCCAATACTACCACCACCCCCACCTACACCACCCATAATGACTCCAAAATGACCTCAAAATAACCCATAAAATGACCTCAAAATAACTCCACCACCACCAGTAATGACTACAAAACGACCCTAAAATGAAACCAAAATGACCCCAAAATAAATCCAAAATAACTCGATCACCACCACCACCACCTTCCGTGATTGGCCAGCTGCAATCACTTGGCAACTCGGTGATTGGCTGGGCTGTGTCCGCACAATGTATTAATGGTGCAATACTATTAGTTCAAAATTATTATGGCATCATAGGGCTAACACACTCGTATATTATAAGCAGTAGGGAGGTCAACCAAGAAGCTTATTTTGACAGTGGCTAACATGAAAGGCGGATCGTCTCAGCTAGCTTCTGCATCTTCGCTTCTAAGTCTTATTCTGCATCTGTGTTGTCTTCTGACACTCCAGAGTCCAGAGCTAATGGTAGCTACGCAGTGTCATCGACTTCTTCAGGAGCGGTACCTAGAACTTCAATGTCTGCATTACCTGCTTCTTTAGATCCAGCACCTACATCTCCAACAGGCCTGCCCGAGTCTTTGCCTGAACGACTATTTCGTCATCAGTATCAATTTTGTGATAAGGTATTTACTTTCGACAATAATGTACAGCAACATGAGTGCTTTGATTGTGTCAAGTCTCCCTGCCGTATGCCATATTTGTGTGACAGATGCGGTACGCAGTTCACCCGTACTGATCGTTTACTTGGACATGAAAAGATCTGTAAAGGTGAAGTGCATTTATAATCATTTCGAGTTTTGCTGCAGGCAGGTCTTTTGTGAATCCGGTAAATGTCCTCAAAACTGTAGTTAATTACATAACCTGACCTTTTCGGTGTGTCAAGGACACCTGCACCCAAGGTGGTTGTGGCAGTCCGTAACATAATATGCTTGCTGACTTTTAAGCATTTTTTCTCGAATCTTGGTTTTCTAGGTAATTCAAGGTCATGAGATCAATATCAAGGTTACCAGCATCCAATTTGGTGGTAGTGGTCTGTACTGTCATATGTTTGCTCCTACTTTAATGTATTTTTCTTGAGTTATTCAAAGTCATTCAATGTCATGGGTCTTACGTTAAAGTCACCTGCATTTTATATGGTGTTGCAGTTAGTAACGTAATATGTTTGTTGACTGGGTATGAGCAAGGGGGGTGGAGGCCTGCCGACTAATTTGTTGGGAGGGTGGGGCTGAGGGGGAATATTAGGAAATTATTTTTTAAAATAAAGTTTTAAATAATAAGAAATAAAAAAAATTATTGGTTTAAAAATAAATTTATAAATTGCTTTTAATTTTTAAGATTTTCAATTTCAAAGGTCAAAGGAAATATGCATACAATATGGACTCTACGATGGCTGCAGTACCAAGATGGCTGACTGGGTATGGGCGAGAGGTTTGGAGGCCTGCCGACTAATTTGTTTGTTGAGGGCTGTAGGGGGGAAGATTAGGAAATTTAATTCTTTAAAATATTTTTTATAGTATTGTTTTTTAGTAATTTTTGAATTTTTTTTCGAATATTTTTGAATTTCTTGTGTCAAAGGTCAATGTCAAAGGTAATGGGTCCTGCTCTCCTGGCCCCGGGGTCGCTAATCCTTCACCTGTGTCGCTGATCCCTGAACCTGTGTCGCAGATCCCGATCTCCAGCTCAGGGAAAAACGGGAATTTTTTATGTGAAAGAGGGAAACTTTGGCGGAGAAATGGTATATTTTGAGGGGAAAAAATGGAAATTCCAACGTGGCGGTGGACGGCTCTGGCGCTCCGAGCCCCCAGCCCCTTGGCTCTCAACCATCCAAACCTCACTACTACTAATATGACTATGGAAAGTGGAAACACAGAGACCGACACAACTGGAATTGCTTTAGTGTAAAATATAGAAACCTCTCCTCAATCTCGTCTTCAGAACCATTAAATAATATGTGCCATCCTTAAAGGGTTAATTACTCTGTGGGTTGACGCTACTTTAACTTCATCTTAAATCACCGGCATTCCATTATCTGCCAGCACACGCCTTCCAGTAACACAGGGTTTATAACAAGCGCCCGGAACTGAACAATTGCACACGTGGCCTGCGCTTAACAAAACAAATTACCTAAAAACACGAGTATAACTTATAACAAAAAAATTTTAACACACCGGCTAGTAGTACTATCATTGCTGACTTACCGATGGCGGTCAAGGGTTATATCATCAAATCAATATAATACATCTGATGATGTAGGTTTTAGGAGAATTACATGGCCTTAATTGTGCTTCCAATATTGGCCGAACAACTTGAAATCAGAAAATGAACAATTAACACAATACTTGGAATGTGTCCACTTATAACTACGAAGTGATCAAGAGATTAACCGTCGTGCGGCAAACCGAACGATACACTCTCGTGCACAAAACTTTTTTTATAAATATTATCAAGGAATTGGTTACCAAATATATATATATATATATATATATATATATATATATAATGCTTTGTACTAGGTATGAGTTCGACATTGTTTGTGTAACGCATCGAAATAAATTGTGCATGACTAACACTAAATTTCTATGTCTATTACACGACAAATGCCAGCAGCGTTGTCATTACAAACAAATAAACAAAACTTGAAATACAAAGAAAACATAACATAATGACGCAATACTTGACTAAGTTTCATCAAATAAAATATATATTTCATTTGTTACTTCACAACACTATTCTGAAATTTTAGAAACTCCAATAAATACAAATCCACGATAACAAGTTAGGTATTAAATAGCGATGAAATCTAGGAAAGGAAGGCTTTGCCTTAGAGAACAATACAAGTTTCTTATCAGATAGTAGGAATGCTACAGAATAATAAATAAACAAAGCGTGCCGAAAATAAATCTGTTGGCGTGAGTATCAAGGCTAAACAAGCGAAATATTAGGCCAGGGAGGTCAAATTTCTGAAAATGTGGCATTTATTAGTGTAGGCTCGTTACATATTTATTTTGGTAGTTTCCAGCAAAACTGAGCTGGGTTTTCTCGGCATATTATCATTAGATAACTTACTTGAACTTAGTTTAACCTTTTCAGAACTACTATAATTTATGTTTTCACGTGTTGCAAATTAATAAAAGTTGTTAGTTCGTGTTGTATTTAAGATGACACAACAATTGTTTCATTATCAGAGTAACTGTTTATAGTAGTATGAACGATCAATAAATTATAAAATTATTGCCGTTTGATAATCCACTACCGTCACAAAAAACATTTCTCGCAGACAGTAAAATATAAAAGGGGTGACGGACATAAAGGGATCGGGGAGAGGCGCCGGACGGCCGACATTTTATGACATCACCCAACCGTCATCTTGAATTTATGTGACCTTGATCTTTTACCTTGACCTTAAGCCATGCCCATGACCTTGGATGACCTTATACCCAAAAAATTTAAAAAAATCACAAAAAATCCTAATAATCCCAAAACATATGTTAAAATGTATTAAAAAATTATCATTAAATATTTATTTTAAAAACTTACATTTCCAGAAGTCCCTCCACCGCCACCATTACCAATTTTTATTGGTTATTTAATCGGTCAAATACTTGCCTTCTCTAATTTGTCGGCAGGCCTCCAACCCCTTCACCAAAGGGGCCGATCTAGACTTTATTTTGGTGTAGAGGGGAGGACACAACATAATTGTGTTGGCGCAGGGGCCATAACTATAAGCGAGGATTAGGGGGGATGGGGGTGTCCTCCACGAGAAAATTTATTTTTATTTTAATGTGCAAATTGGTGCTATTTAAACAGTTCTTGAAACTAAACATTGAATATACAGCTGGCAGAAATTCTAATATTATTAAAGATATAATTTATTTCAGTGAACAATTTTACAAAGTTATGCCTATATCAAACCCGGAGTAATTGTATCCTTCCTCGTTTGGGGGCCCCTTATGATCGGGGGTCCCAATGTGATCGGGGTAGCCAATGTGTTCTGAGAAGTCGTTTATCCAAACGAATTATGCAAAAAATGTAAACAAAACCTCCGATACAATTAAAAGTTGATATAAAATACATACACGTGACAAATTCCAGTCGTATTATACTATTCTTTGCAAGTTTTCACAATATTAGGCTTTGAACTTCAAAAAATCCTCAAATTAGTTATGTAGGCAACCTTTTAAAACTAAGAGGACAGCGGTACGTCATCGGGTTAATGAACTATCGAGGAGAACATGAAAACACATTTTATCCCTTTTCTCGCTCTTAGGGGCCAATGTACTGCGCTGTATCTGAGAAAGCAAACAGAAACAAGTAACAAAACAAACAGCAAAAAACTCAGCAAGTGTAAATATTTAAAATACAATTTCTTGGTGACTCTTTGCATTAGTGCATCTAAGTATAATGGCTTCTGGGTCCAGTGGAATTTCTCGATCGACCGACATGAGAGCAGACCCAGCGAGTCTTTCTTTACCGATGCTAGCTCGACGCCAAGTCTTCAACCGACCCAGGGTGGAAAAAATGCGTTCCGCGGTCGCTGCACTGACTGAAAGTTTGGCCATAATCCGCACAAGTTTGTGGATGGAGGCATACATGTCATGTCGCAATTTTTCCAATGTTTCCAAAACGGAATATGGCAGTTTTTCTTTGTTCTTCCCGACCCGCTTCCACTTTTGAACCCATATTGAGAACTCTTGCTTTATAGTTATAAAAGTAGCAGACTGTTCAATAAAATCCTGGTAAATATTTACAATTTCCCTTATAACGGTGTCATTTTCTGATTTTATTTCAGTTTTGGGCAAGGTGGCTCGAAAATTAATTAAATTCATAACTTATGTTGAAAGTCTGTCCTTTAAGTCTGTGACGATATTGTCCAAAAGTAGTATATAAAGAGGAACTATTCTTTACACGACTCAGCAGGTTGGTTTTGATGGCTGGTTTTTGAAGGGAAACTAGTCGTGGTATCTTTAAATAAGTATCTAACTTTTTAGCTATTTCTCGCACTTTATAATAGAGGCCACTAAAGATTGACTCAGCTTTTCCTCGCTTTCCTTTAAGCACGCGTTTAGTATCTTCTGTTGAATCAGTACAATTAAAAAAAATAATAATGTGTTGGTGTTAGAAGGAGACGACTTAGTGACATAGTTTCTTCTAAAATATCATTGACACACAACTGAGAGGAAAAATTCTGGGTTTCGTATATCTTGCATAAGAGAAAACGCATAATATCTTTCTGTCCTGCAACGTAGAAAATTCTGTTAGAGCGTTGTGAATATTAATAATCGATTCCCCTCGGAACGGAAGGTGTCCCTCGTGTTTCTCTACCCAATGGGCTTCGTAAATAACTTTAACAAAAGCACCCATTTTCTTATTAAAAACGACATGTCTCTTTGGAGAGGCGTTAGCAAAATATATTTTCTTCATAGTTCCAGAGGCGTTTCTGCATGAAACTACTTTTGAGGAGTTTGCCAAAGAATTATTCAAAATATAGTTGTTGCATGGACAGTGCTGAGCGCGTGTGGGAATTTTCTTTAGTTCTTGAATGGCGCCGTTTCTTTCCTATGCCATTACTGAGCAACTGTCGACCCCAAAACCTACCCAAATCTTCAAGTCCAAATCCAAGTTCTTTGGCGATATCCTCGACGATATCAACACCACTCAAGCTACGTTCTCCTTCTGATTTAACTGATTTAATATCTTCCTCTTGAATCATATCGTTGGCATTAACGAATGTAATGAAATCTTCCCTCAGGACACGTTCATGAAGGTATCGCAAAGATATTCTCAATTGACAAATACTAGAAATTTCTGTTGTCTCGTCGAATATTACAGATAAAAACTGTGCGCCTTTAACTCATTATTAAGATAGTACTTCGAATCTCTTCTTTACAACAATTAATAAGTTTATTTTGGGTGTGCTTGCTATATATATATATATATATATATATATGTATATATAGCATTGGACGGAGTACTCTCGAAGTGTCTACGCAGATTATTGACACCTGCATCCATCCTAAACCGAAGCAACTGTTTGAAATTTCCGCCATTGTTTACTTTACTGTGTTTTTCATCACCATTTAGAAGATTGTTAATGTTCATATCATCCCCCTGACCTGTTAACGGCAGGATTGTGCTATGTCAAGAGAAACATTTTACCAGTATCAACAGCATTGATATGGTATTGGTTTTTCTCTTGTAAAACTTAATCGCCCTTTTCCCCATAAAGATTGTCAAACTTTCTGAATATTTTTTTATATGTTTTCTTAAAGGAGAGTTTTTGTTTTGTAACCCCATCCTGAACCATTTGTAAAAAGTACACAATATGCACACTATAGCCCTTTGTCTTTATCTGAAAGAACAAGCCACTGAAATATTTTTAAGTGACATCTCTGGGCATATTTTTTAGTAGGCTTTCCCATTTTCATCACTTCATCATAGTGGAATCGGTAATTTACAAGAGGTGTCCATAGCTTCTCAAATAACAGTATTTTGGAGTAATCGCTTACACTTGTCATCCCAGCATAAAATCCTAAGACACTAGACAAGTGAATTTGATTTTGGGAGTGCTGAAAAAGTTCTAGTGATGTTATGCTTACTTAATTTGTGTTCTGTAGATGCTCACTGACACCTGCAGAAGTGGTGTTGACACTCCCGCTATCATCTCCGCATGTTTTCATGACGGAACTGTCAAAGGTAAAGTCAAGCACTCTTGACTTTAAGATTTCGAAAAGTTGAAATTTAAGTCAAAATCAACTAGCCAATGTGCGAAGAATCTAACAGAGGTTATGTTGAAAGATTGTTATTTTTTGTAGGGCGATTTTAATCTTGGTATATTAAACAAAACTAGTTTTAAATGAAATAAATGGCAAACAAATATAATGCGAAGAGGAAGTATATGAATTGATATATTTTAATAAGGTAAACAAATGACTTTTTTGTTTTGAAATAAACTTCTAATGTAAATTTTAAGCCTATTTAAATTAAAAAAAAAGTAAAATGCATTTCCGGATAATATAACGACTTAAATAACAAGATACACATTTCTACGAAGCTCGCAGAACCGATATTCAACTGTCTGAAACGCTGACTTTACAATATTGTATTGTGTATTGGTGGTTTCGTCACAGGAGAAGAAACGTAAAGACAAATGGTAAAGCTTTCTATTGTGTAAGAAGCTTTACACGGATTTTATCGAGTTCAACCATCCTGGTTTATTCGTTTGTCATTTGTTTATACATCTCTGGAGGACGTCATCTTGAATTTAATGTTTACTTTTACATCACCTGTGTGGCGCTAGTGTATTAATTATAAATATCACCACCAGGCGAGTTGTCGATATATCCACCAGGCAGCAGCCATATTTGTTTATGTTTTTAAAGTATAATTTTCACGGTCAGCGCCCTTCATGATGGATTCTATTTTCAGGACATAGGTGGCGTTAATTTCTTGACTTCGTGGCTAGGCAAACTGTCAGCTACCACCCACTCTCTCAGTTCAGTCGCCAGGTGAGCTGTTGACACTCATATTATATTATAGGCATAGAAAATTTTTAATTTTCACCCTATTTGAAAAAATATATATTTTCCCAATTAGCAGTATACCCACATGCATGATGCGAGACTTAACTACATAATTTATTAAATGTATAAATTTTAAATTTTAAAAGGTATTTTGTATATCATTTTATCACCGCACGCATAGTGCAATGATATTTATTTTTTTAGAAACATTTTAAAATAAATATTTATCTCTGTGCCTTTTACATTATAATTATATTCTGTCAAATTAGGTTAACATAAATAAACGCAATTTTATTCACAGGCATTTTTATTCAATTAATCTTATTCAGTTGTTCATGGCCTCGAAAAAATATTACAACATTCTTTGATATATATGCATTTCAATATATGCAACTTTGTTGTAGGTTACAATCTTTCATGCAACTCGCTATTCACACTTGAGTTGTCATGGTGCGAAAAGATCATATTTATTACCCCCCCCCCCCGACACACTGTGCAGGGTGAGTTATGTAGGTATCTACACTTTAGAGGACATGTACCGAAGTCGCAAGAGACCTGCTCGCAGCAAACCTGGTAGCGAGGTGCTGATGAGAAGTGAACTTCACCTCTACATCTCGGTACGCATGAACTGCTTACAGCACCAGTCACAGAAATATGACACGCTGCAGGGATTCTTGGCACAATGGTAGCTGTCATGGCGCCGTACACCGCAGCTGAAAGCAAATGTGTCATCACAAAAAGTGTCACTGATGACGACGTATTTGTTCAGGCAGGCAGGTAAGCAGGATTTATTTGCTTGTCATTGTTGTATGTACGAACCCCACAAACAGAGCAGTCCGTCAGAAAAAGCGGAAACTGCTCCAGTCGAAGACACTCGCTTACCCGGAAACACGACCCGGCGACGAGGAAACCAACCCAGAACACAAGCGCCCGATGTGTATAGACGTCGGTGATGTTTTGAATGACTTTATCACAAGTTTTTTTAAAAAATAATAATTACTCTCCGTGTGCATGATAGCTAAATTTGTATATTTAAAAAAAATATGAATTATAGTGCAATATTCAAATATCATTTTAAAAAACTATTTCACCATCAAGCAGATTTCTCTCTAGACTGACTCCTGCAGATTGACTCGTGCAGACTGCCTCCTGCTGACTGACTCTTACAGACTGATTTCCTGCAGACTGAGTCATGCTGACCGACTCCTGACTTCTGACACTTACCGTCTGGCTCCTGCCAACTGAATTTTGCCGACTGATATTTTTTAATTTTGCATGGGTTATAACCCTCATGGGTGTAAAGAGTTTGTTAAACGCTTTTTGGGGAATTAATTGCCCACATGTTTTTATAATACACGATTTCAAGTCTTCGTGCACATGCATAATACCCAGGAAGAGTTCTGATACTTGCTGACATACTTGTGCTCTATTAACCCCTCGTGATGCCACGAAGATATAAAATCTCGTATTATGCACACACATAGCCAACAATTTCGCGAAAAAAAAAAATGGTAAAAAATTTGCTTTTTTACTCACATGAGGTATATTAACTATACGAAATTTAAAAAAAATATCAGTCGGCAGGAGTCTGTTGGCAGGAGCCTGTCGGTAGTAGTCAGTCTGTAGGAGTCAGTCCGCAGGAGTCAGTCTTGCGGAGTTAGTCGAGAGTGAAATCTGCTTGATGGTGAAATAGTTTTGTAAGATAATACTTGAATATTGCAATACATTTGTTACAAATTTTTTTATAAAATAGGTTAGCATGCACATGAGGAATTATTTTATTTTTTCAAAAACTTATCACGAAGTCATCAAAAACTTGATCAAGATCTGTGCACATCGGGCCCTTGTGTTCCGGGTTGACTCCTTCGTCGCCGGGTCGTGCTTGCGAGTAAATGTCTTCGGCTAGGACAGTTTCCACAAGGTCTGACAGACTGCTCAGCTCGTGTGGTTTGCATATATAATAATGATAAGCATATAAAGACGGACTACCTGTGACGTCTCAATGCCTACATGCGATTGGCCAGCTGCATTCATGAATAAACTTGCTCATTGGCTGGTCGATGTCCGAACAATATATTAATGGTGTAATACGATTGGTTCCAAGTCAATACGACGTCATAGGGCTTGCACAGGCGTATATTATAAGCAATGGGCGTCCGTATCAGAACCTTAGTTTGAAAACGGTTCATCTGAAAGGTGGATCATCTCGGCTAGCTTCTACGCCAGGTAACTGATGGCCAGTTACGTTAAAGTGGAGTGGATATTGCCCGCCAATGGTTTCTCTCCATCGATTTCTTCCTCGAATGAGATGTCTCATGTTTTACCATCGCCATCGACTTCTTCAGCTGTGATGTCTACATCACTAGCATCATCTACTTCCACCAGTGCAGCACTATCGTTTTATATTGGTATGGTGCCATCGACTTCTTCAGTTGTGACAGCTACATAACTAGCAGCATCTACTGCCACCAGTCCAGCACGATCATCTACAGATGGTACAGCACCATCGACATAGCTGTTACACCTACGAAATCTTCAATAGAGCCATCAAACTTTTCAGCTGAGGTGCCTAGAACACCACTGTTGCCGTCACCTGCTTCTTTAGCTCCAGCATCTGCATCTCAAACAGGTACGTCCGAGTCTTTGCCTGAACCACTACGCCACTACATCAGTGTCACTTTTGTGATAAGACATTTGTTTTCGCCTACGCTGTACGGCGCCATAAAAGCTTCCATTGTGCCAAGAATCCGTGTCGCATGTCATATTTGTGTGACTGGTGTGGTAAGCAGTTCAGCAGTAAAGAGGTGTAGAAATGAAGCTCATTTCTCATCAGTACCTCGCAGTGTGCGTCGGTGTTTAATGCCACAATATTTTTGCGCAAGGACAAAACAAGTGGGAATAGCGTGATGCATAAAAGACTGTAACCTACAGCAAAATTGCATATATCGAGATGCATATACATCGAAAAATAGTGTAATAATATTTTTTTTCGAGGGCATGAACGACTTTATAAAAATAATTGATTTTAAAAATGACTAAGAATAAATAGGAGTTTTATTTCATGTTTACTTAATTACCAGATTACAATTAAAATTTAAAATGCACAAAAAATACACTTAATTAAAAAGTATCGTGTAAAGTACCATTGTACTAGATGCATGGCTATATAATTAATTAAAGTAGTTTTTTAATTGAGCAAAATGCGATTTTCAATAAAAATATAGAATTGATAAATTATGCACGTAGTCAAAGTCCAGCATCATGAATGTAGGTATACTGCAAATTGAAAAAATTATTTTTCAAATAGGATGAATATTAAATTTTTTCCTGTGCCTGTAAAAATATGATTATCGACAGCTCGCCTGGCGGCTGAACCAAGAGAGTGGGTGCATGCTGACAGCTCGCCTAGCAGCGAAATAGAGATATTAACGCCACACATGTGCTGAAAATGGAATCCAACATGGAGGGTGCCGACAGCGCAACCTATACTTTGAAAACCAAATCAACTGTGGCTGCCACCTGGTGACTAAACCAACCATTCGCCTGGTGGCGATATCGATTATTAATACACTAGCGCCACATAGGTGATGTAAAAATAAACATATGAAATCCAAGAAGGCATCCTCCAGCAATGTGTAAAAAATGACAAACGAAAAAACCAAGACTGCTGTATGCGATAGAATGATTATATAGTTGGTGGAAAAAATAGGGAGGGGGGGTGAAAGCCTGCCAACGAATTAACGAAGGTAAGTAATTGATCTATAATAAAACCAATAAGAGATTGGCAGTTGTTGTTGAGGAACCTTTGTAAAAGTAGGTTTTTCTTAAAACAATGTTTTAAACAATAATAGTTTTATTTTGTCATTTTTGTCATTTTTAGGATTTTTTTTGGATTTTTTATTTTTTGGGTTCTAGATCATCCAAGATCATGGTCACGGGGTCAAAGTCAAAGGTCAAGGTCACCCAGATTCAAGACGACGGTTAGGTGACATTATAACATGTCGGCCCACAAAATATTTAATGCGTATATTCATTTTTGTTCAGTTTTATGCATTAAGTTGAGACTGTTACTTCAGTGACTTGTGAGAACCAAAGGTGACACCAACAGTATACAAGAAAAATATATCAAATTTTATTTTCGGGATAAAACAAATTTAATTGCCTTCATTCGGGACAGCGACAATCATGCCCCTCAGCTATTTCAGTAAGACGTAGGCATAATAAGAGACCTGAGGAATTCGCGAGTTCAATGACCTGTATGCTAGACTTCACTGTCTTATATACTCTCATACAGATATCAACTGTTTGTTGGTTGATTGTTGTGGTAGTAAAAGGCGGTGGTTGGGCGCACAATTATATTACATGCTTGCTATTGGCTCATGTATCACCAGGAGGTGTCAAAGAACACGTCGACCAATTAGAAACGTAACATGAACGTACAAATTTGTGAATTCTAACTTGTCTAGAAATGAACCCGAGAAATTCTCAGGTCTCTAGGCATAATCTAATGATTTTGGGAGTTTGCAAGAAACAACATTTTTATGTCTGAAACTATACTAGTATCTGTAAAATTCCTGCGATCAGCTTGGAACCAATAAAGGGCAAAAGTTGGGATCGCTATTATTTTCAGTAGCTTTTTGCGAGTCAAAATTTTTGTTTCAGCTATAAACGACGCGTTTCGCACATGAAGATCTTCATTTAATGGACGACTTTGATGTAGTAAATTTATGCTTAATTCCAACTTTTCTGGAGCCGTGTTAAAGTTCTGCTTCTAGGATATTCCTCCACCTAATGCAAAATAAGCTGAACCAAGTCCTGAAAATTACACCAAAGGGACACACACACCGCATTCGTGCGCTATCGGTGTTATACAATTTTGCATAAGTACTATTTCTTACTAGGCATTACCGACACGTCTATATTTTCACTGTTTCTATTTTATTTAATTATTTGCCGAGTAATTATAAGTTATAAATAAAATATAAACAAAAGTTCAATTTAACGAAAAATAAGGTTCTTTTGCGATAAAAGAAGAATAAAACGCCTATGAAACATGGCATAATAAGGAAAGAACGAAACACTTTGTACACGGGGTGACTTTTCAAAGGTTTGAAGTGTGAAGAAACCGCAGATAGGCTATAACACTACGATCATGGGAACTCGCTTATGCCCCGTCTACAATCGACATGGCATTCACACACGCAGTGCTGTATGGAATTTATACGGCCTACTTTTTGTCTAGTAGCAGCAGCATGTATATGGCATAAACGCATTACATAACGTGACGTGGCCAAAGTAAGCCTACAGAAACTGATTTTGTCGAACCAGATGTATACGCACAAATGAAAACTGTAGATATGTGAGTTGAAAAATAGACGTGTGAGTTAATTCATGCAATTACAAGAAAAAAATATTCTTAATGGTTTTTACCATAATTTTTTAAAATTGTATTTAAAATGTATACAATCTACATTTTTATATCAAATATCCATGTATGTAAAAATTAATTTCTTTTGGGATAATTGATTTTGACTGGCTCGACCAAAAAAATAACCTTCTTACAATATTAACAGCGCCATTTGTAGAGAGCATAAATTTTTGTTGTACAATTTGTTTCACTTTTTTTAAATTCTTATCTTGTCAAATGTAGCTATGCGAGTCCTCAGAAAGTACCGAGGTGCTCACGTCATAAATCGGTAGCGTTTTGGAAGACCGACTCCTGTGTGCTCAAGGAACTGTAAATGTCTCCATTACTGCTGCTTTTCCTATGACGTTGTAGGTTATGGCCTCATGAGATCGCTGCTGGTTACGTGTTAAGAGCTCGTCATCGGTTGCGATTTCTTCAGAGAGTCTCGAATGAAGTACGGCCCAATAAAAAGACAGACACGAGCCCAAAGCCGTCTTTGATGTCCGAACTCCTGCCGAGCTGTGACGCGCGAATTAGCGATCCATGCAGTCTTATCGGCTTCTCCAAACTCTTTCATCTTCCGTGATTGCAGTTGGTCATCTTTTATTTTCTGGTAAAAAATAGTTTAGTGCTTGCTAGGTTTCAACTTTCTATGTTTATGATTGCGAGTTTACTTTTGACGTTGGCCGCCATGTGTATAATAACAATTTCTGCATTTAACCGAGATAATGAAAACTTATCGGTGAAACTGAATTTCCGTTTTTCTAAACGCAATGAATTATTCCAGACCCAAATGGAAGCCTATATTCAATTATTATTTCGTTTTTACTGCACTATGTTATATAATATATATTTTAATACTGTATAGTTTAAAACTGCATTTAATATATTTATTATTTAGTGTTATACAGGCTGTTCACGGTAAAGTTGGCCCTCTTTAAGGCTCTGCTAAATTTTTCCTTTTGCAAAATTTCTATCTTTCCGCCACTGGTTAGTATAAACATTGCCGTGTAACTTGTAAACATAAGATGTAGGTATTCACCTATATCAAAAGTTAATGTTTGAGGCTCCAAATAAAATACAATTATTAACGGTTTATATCTAATGAAAGGACCTCAGAAAGGGCTCACTTGACCCTGAACAGACTATAATAATACATTATGTATCTTACGAAAGTAAACATGTTGTTAGAGACCTGAATAATTCGCGGAGTCATTTCGGGACAAGCTAGAATTCAAAACACGTGCGTTTGTACAACTTTATCTACTGGTCCACACACTGTTTGACACCTCTTGGAGAACTGTGTCGTAATGTCGCCATCCACTGTGACAGCAGACAACCAATATGCAGTTGATATCGGCATATTTGTACATAAGACTGTGAAGTCTAGCGTGCAGGTAATTGAACTCGCGAATTCTTCAGGTCTGTACATATACTATATATTAAATACACAAATGCAGTATTTTTTTTTGTATTGTTTTGTTTTGATGTAATAAAATTGGAAGGAATGACATTTTGGCACTTAAAATATAAATTTTCATTGCAAATGACTGTTGCAATTTTTGCAATTCATGTTATTTTCGAGAGGGTGTCATTTAGAGAGACGTGCAACATTCTAGTTATTATTCGGAGACACGTTTAACTGAAAACACGTGTACCTTAGCAATACGTTTGTCGTTGGACCATAGTTTATTTGGCACGCCCTGGGTAACTCTGCACCAGTAAATGAACACATCATAATTGTATGCCCCAATCGCTTGCAGTCCAGTAATAAAAGGCGTGACTTCACATCTAGGCAGCAGCCAATGAAGAAACGACGCTGGATCGAGTATGTTCAGTGCTGCGAAGTTGAGCCTGTTGCCAAATAATAACGCAAATCTTGCAGGTCCCTACTCATTTATAGACTTCCCATAGGGTCGTCCTTAACTTGGACGGAGACCGCGTCCACAGAGTACTTGACAGAATACAGAGGCGAAACAGTCACTTAATTCCGCGAACTCCAGCGGCATACACCACACAAAATGACGTCACTAGCCAGCAGAATGTCGTAGTGCCGCTTGCCAAGCACCGTCTGGTATCCTATTAGCCAACCTGCAGCCCAGCCAATACGGAATATTCCGCAGCACGCAGTAGCCAACCAGACACAAGACCCGTTACCAGCTCCTCGCGCAACCAATCAGATAGTGGGTACGCCCACAGCAAAGGAACCAACACGCAATTACAATTCTAATAACCTGTTACGGCCACCTGGACAAGTTGTGTTCCAGCACGCTTTAGTTCACAACCACTTTCGTGATTGGATCATTAGTAGTATTGCTTTGGGGGGAGGGGGAGTGTTCTAGATACAAAAGGATGCCGCCTTTTTTGATTGACCTAGTTAATGTTATATCAAATTTTGTTTGTGCTTGGTGCAAGTGTCAATTTTATTAATTTCTTTATTTTTTGTTGTGGGGAGTAGGAGCTCTTGTACGTCCTCACTCTGTGAGCTTCGGGACACGGATGAGGTGCGGTGTGTTGGGAACGGTGTGTGTATATATATGTATATGTGGTGAGATTTTTGCAAGAGTGACATAACCGTAAATGTTTTTGGTTTGTTAGTGACATTGCTCGTAGACGGTAGATAGGCGACTTTGAAAGATAGTATTATTCAGAATGCAATTAAACGTTAGAGAAATTCAGAGTGTTCTACGTATGTATAAATGACACACATCGAATCGCAAATTTGAAATGATCACAACTACGTGTATAATAAGTGGAATTACGTGACTCTCCAGTATGAAATTCGTATACACTGACCTGTATGGCAGAAATGTAATTTACACTAGAGAAGTGTAATGAAAGAACACAACTACATGAATATGACAATTACGTGAGTGCGCAGTATGGAATTAACGAATTCTACAACGAACAGAAAATGTCCCTATAAATTAAACGAACACAATAACAACATATATGTAACACAACTTGATACTTCTCGCGCATACCTGACACGCCCGTCGGCCTGTGAGACTGGTGAGGGGGGACTTTAGAAACGTAATCCACATGCAAAAATAAATCAATTGATTAACACACATAATGAAATCGCACCTCTCACAAAACATGTCTGTCAGGCTGTGAGCTCAGTGAAGCACTGTTTGACTATGGACTGAGGTGAAACTCTGAAATTTTAAACAAAACGAATGTTTCCAAATAAATTAAAAAAGAAATTGTAATGAAATGGCGCCAGGAGCTCCCTGTAAACACATCCGTCCACCTCGGAGGTCAGTCGATGAATGAGTGAATCATATGACATGTGCCTGCTTATATATGTGTAGCATGGCCGGAGTCTTAAAGGTAACTGAGTTTAAATTTACGACTGACATAATCTATTTCCCTACCAAGCTACTATTAACGACTTGAATGGTTAGAAAAGTACATGGATGTATAAAAGTGCATTATTTAAAAATAATGTATTTGTTACAATTTTTTTTATAAGATTTCAATTATGTTTTCTGAGTTTGCATAAAGTATGACTGTGTTTTTCACCACCAGGCATCGTCGTGTTGATTCTTCAGCTGCAACAGTTGTAATCTTGATAGTGTGAGAGAAATATTTTTATTTTAAAAGGTTGCTGGACACGCCCCCAGTTATAGGGCAGTGGAGAGGCATTGTAGTGTGACGCCGAGGACACATTCTACCTGGCCCTGAAAAGGTCTTTGTGTGTAACTTTTGTTGAATTCCCTAGAGTTCTTGGCCAACAGCCCAGTAACGTTTTCTCGAGATATCCAAGCCTGTTCCTTCCATTAAAAAATTCATTCATTCAGACATGTTCGATTCTCTCCATCATTTTTGCAAGTTCTCCTCATCTCTTCAGAGTGTGTTTGTTTTATTGTATTTTATTGAAAATGTTAGTTTTTCTCTCTTTTCGAGAAAATTGCACAATTTTTCTTCCTTGAAAAAGTTGGCAAACAATTAAGCAGTTATGTGACTTTGAATTAATAGCAACACTGACACTCTCCAACTCTTTTAATTATTACCAAGAATTTATATTTGGTTTAGTAAGGAATGCAATATATTAGATAATGACACTGGGAATTTTTAAAAATAAGATATAACGAGTCACTGTATTCAATTTTATCATACAAAAATTTTTATTTAAAATTCTTTCAAAAATCCATCCTTAAGAGCGAAAATATTAAGAACTAGTTTACATCAAACATCTACACACAGAAAAAGTCATCTTTCAATCACAATTTTTTAATACAAATATATACAAAATGCTTTTTTTTTACATACTTTAAAACAATCATCTTACAACTGAATTACCAAAAACTTTTTTCAAAAACAAGACATTTTAACAAAAACAAGAAATTTCTTCAATGACAGTTTTAACAACAATCTTCTTACAAACTGAAAGATAACATTTTATTTATGAAATTTTACAATTTAAACTTGCAAACATTTCAACATACTTGTTTATATGTGGAACCTACTACAACTACAGTTACTACTGCTATACTACTGTTACAAAATTGTCTGACATTATTACAAGATAAAATAATTTTTACAAATAAAATAATTTACATAATATTCACAAATATAATACATTGTTTAGTTATTTTCCTATCTATTTACAGTAACGACACATTCGGGTGGTGTGTTCGTAGACACTAAATGAGGAGTGTTTATTTATTGTGCCTAATCTGGGTAATTCTCACTCACACACACCGACGACAGGGTACAACACACACTCACACAAACATAGTTTCCTGTAGATGGTTGATATACTATAACTTTCATCTTCTTATTATTTTGTAAAACGTATTCTTTATACTGTAGTTATGCCTTATAGATTGGAAAACAGATAACATGAGCATTGAATGGTGACACAATACATATTGTAGACGTTGTTGTCAGCAATAGTAAGCTGTGAATTTGGGTGTGGCACAGGAGGTGTGTGTGGTGGTGTTGGCAGATGTACGTCATCATCGGCATGGTGGTGATAGTTGTGGTGTTGTGAGTAGGTTGCATTTATTGTTGTGTTGAAATTATTGTAGGGTGAAAAAAATCTCAGGTATTCGATAGTGTCCCAAAGGTAAGGTTGATATTCCATCTGCCTCAATGTACCGCTTATCATCAATACCTGACAACACTAACTTGGTTATGCATTCGGTGTAGACTTGATAATCATGCGGACTGTGCTGATATTGGGTACCCAGAACCCTTGTGCAATTTTTGAGGCAATCTCGGTAATCCTCGTACCTGAGTGACTGTAACAAATTAGGTTTAACACTCTTCACCTTATGTATACATTGTTCATTCCCAACAATGTATGCATAAAACTTGGGATGTAAATCCACAAAGTGTGTGATGATGCGACCAGCACATTCATCTTTCATCACCCCGGCACGGCCTTTGTTCTCGTAAGGGGAATCCTTGCGGATTATCGAACACATAGTTGGATGTATCAAACCGCACCTTTAAATTTGGGTAATTACTTTATAAATGTCCTCACTAGCAACAGAAAATACCAAGGTGTTCGGTGTCACAATAAAGGAGGTGTAAGGCTGGTGGAAGAAATTTTGTACGCATGTACTGTTAATGAAATTCCTAGAGGGTTAATTTTGATAGATCAAGAATGGCCACACCAGTGTACAAAGGTTTGTTGAGTGCAACAGAACTATTTGACATCTCGATAAGGACCAAGTTTTCATCGATAATCTGTCTTGCCTGGAATATCAGATGTCCTATTAGTTCTTCAGCCCCTTTTATCGTGTCATACCTCGAAACGACTCTGATGTTCCTATCCCGGCAGACATTCTGGAATGTTTTTCCATAAATTGAATTAGTCATTTACTTGAAAAACTATTTTTCGAATTCGTTTGCAGCCTGGGCTCGTTTCTCACTGTTAAAATCGATGTATGGAGCCATGCAAGCGTTCTGCTCAAAGTGCAAAACGTGGTGAACAGAGTCAAGTTTCGCCCTGTACATCAAGGACTGCCTTGGTTTTTTCCCGTGTATTACATATTCTTCTGCGGCATGAGTGTTAAAAGAAGTTTCTCATGCGAACTGTTCGAGGGAATGCCTTTTTCTGGGGCCAAAGGTAGATAAGATAGTTTATCATGACACTCCTCCGGAAAAGAGAGATCAACTTCCGCGAAAATACAAGTGTCGCCGTCATTCACCATAATTGAAAAATCCCATGTTGAAAACACTTCAGCCTCAACCCACACAAAATTGCCGATCGGAAGCTTGATCGCATTGTATTACTGTACAGCCCATTGACGTCGAAGTTGCATATGTATTTCAATACTACACTTGGGTCTTGGTCTACAGCCATGTAAAAACGTTGTTGGCTTTCGCACCTCTTTTCGAAACTTGGGTAATGACGCCCTTTAACATGCATTCTACAAAAATATACATGTCTGGATCAGTCAACAGCTCTAGCCACTCACGTGCCATTGAAAATAAAGCATCCCATGAGAGAGATGGAGCTATGACGCACATGGTGGGGTCAAGACCATAATTAGCCAAACATATGGTCCTAAAATTCTCAAAAAACATCAGCCAGAAAACAAGTGTCCACACATAAGAAGTCAATGGCTTACTGCAGCAAGTTTGTGCAGTTGAACGCATCCCATGCATCTTGGGCATTAGAGAGTAGTCCTCATCACTAATGCCTTCGCCTCTCATCACATTATGAAATGTATCTTTTGATGGGAGTGACTTGCACATCAGACTGTCTGGCGACTTAACAAATTCATACGGAAAAACTTCCTTCTGTTTTGCCAATTCGAATTGGGTGTTGTCTGGAAACATCGAACAGGTGATACTCAATTCCACAGGTAGTAAATTACCTGCCAAAATATCCAGAGAAGCGCTCATGAATTGGAATGAATCAATAAAATGTAACTTTAAATATAGAGCCTTTCAATTTAAATCAATGCCATAGGGAATTTGTTTGGTAATACATTCATATTTTTCAACTGTCATTCCAATCACTTGAACTTTACCTGGGCTTTCGATTACCCCAGTTCCATCGGGTTGTGGTATGTGACATTCATCCAGGCGCTTTATGAGAAAGTGAGCATAATAATTCTGCAGGTTATGAAGAACAGTGACAAGTTGTCTTTTGTGCTATCTGAAATTATGTAGAACTTATTATGTGCACGACCTCTGATTTCGCCCATCAGATGTTCATGATCGACCACAATATTATCTGTGCTGAGTTTTTCCTTACAAATGTAATCATGCTGTAAATTCCTGCAACCCACTTTGTAAGTTCAACTAATTTATCAACTAATTGGTAAATACAATCAGCACCCAAAAGCTCAAAACAGTTTGACAAACTCAGATTGCATAAGCAGACCAACAAAATGCTACAAACATATGGAACATGTTGGTTGATGGTAGTTGTATTACTCGTTTCATCATTAGGCAAGCTAATGGACATGTGTTTCGGGCAACTTTCAATGTTACAATAGACGATGAAACCAAATCTTTGCTGTTTGCTGTAATCTTTAAATTCCATGAATGTGTCATTCCCAGTGGGAAAAGTACTGTGAACAGCTTTTTGTTATTGGCAAAGAATTGTGTGACTTGCAAGGTTCTCCTCACTAACAAAGTATTGGAGGCAAAGTTGGCAAATATGTTTTCTACACTTCTTCTTACTCAGCTAACAACCAACCAGTAGAGACAACTTTCTAATACATAATGCAAATGGCCAGCATTTCCACTTGCACGATTCGCCAAAATATTAACATGTTTGTCATGACATACCTGAGAAATACGCATGGGTACTAACAACTCCACCCTTATCGCAAGTCTCGTCAATTATATATCTATCTTTATCCACCCCACAGTAGAAATTGATAGAAACAGAATAGTTCTCCTCGAACTTACGAATATCCTGTATGACTACAGGTGTCTACAGTCCTTCGATATTCAAAACCTCATGAGGATTTGGATATGAAGAAGAATGACAGACATCTTGTGTGGCTGGAAACAAAGATGCTATTACTGCATAGTGGAAGCACATTCCATCTGGGCAGACTACATCGACACAATCTTTCCTACATGCAATAAACTTTCGTGTTTAGTTGCTTGCAGCACCGACGGTGAATGGCCGATGTTGGCTCATATGTACATCAATATATGTCAATATTTGGAGACTCCACACTATCTAAACTCCTCATGTCTGTGAAATAAGAAATGATATCATAGATTAAACCCACATTGGATGAATGCTGGACAGAGAGTGTTTTACTTTGAAAATAAAATGTTTCTGTAGCACCTTTCTCCACCATGAGGGATTTCAAATACTTATCCGTTATGGTAACTGAAACTCTAATAGGCTGGGTGATACCATTATTAAGCTTAATAAAAAGACATTACAATTCTGAAAAAAAATTCAAAAAGTTTGCATTAGTATCAAGCCTATCATTAAGTATCCACACATCATTTAGTCTTCCCACGAACACCGTAGCCATGAGTTCATATGTCAGGTCTGGCAAAGGCTCCACTGAAGCTGCGGAATTGTAAAATGAATTATTTTCCGACTCCCTTGGTGAAATAGTTCTTATCGACTCGAAAGTCGTATGTGAAACGGACTGAGCACTCTCCGAATCACAAGAATCTTCCAAGTTTGATAAAAGTAAATCATAATTTAAAAGATCAACATTGTCTTGATTGGGGAAGTGGACATGTTTTGCTCTTTGGGTGTAAACGATCTCTTCGTAAGTGAATCTGTGATCGAATCACTTAAGTAGAGATTATCCTCCAAGAGATAAACTCGTGACCCCTTAGATGAAGGGATGCTGTCTCGACAGTGTGCTGTAGAGTGTCTCTGCATCTCTGATTCAGAATCTTAATTGCTTATGTGAAGGTCTTCAAGCAAGATATCAATACAAATCGCTTTTGCTCATCCACTTCACTTCACTAAAAGTTTCTTTACTTTCCCCTCTACAATAGTTAGTACACCACAATAAATTACACTGAAGTAACCCTAATTCTGAAAAACATGAAACAGTACAACACTGTATTCCCTCATCATTTCATTGTTGTAATTAATACTAACATTATTTATTATTATTTTTGAGGAACGTTAATGTATTTAGGAAAATCAGTCAACTATAGCAACATGTTTTTACTAAAGATACGGGGACGAGTCATTCTAAAGTCTCATGTTCGAAGCCAGACAGCATATAGCCCAAAATTGAGTGTGTTTGGGCAGTAGGCGAAACTTAGGTCTCGAGAGCTAATGAGGGTGAAGCGAGGTGAATATGGAGCAGCATAAGACCTCATGCAGGCTGGAGTTTTGGACTGCGTGGAGCTGTGTGCAAGAGAATGGTTCACTAATCTGTCGTTACCCGCAATGAGCGCCACCAAACTACCACAATCACGCCTGACAACTCCCCCTTCAAACACAGAGCCTGGGGGTCGCCTGTGTACATCTGCGACAGCAGAGGGAGACTGGCGACTTCCCCTCTGGCCACACCAGTCCGTGAACTCCTCTCTGCGACACAGTCTACATCTAGCCTCCAATATACAATTCACACAGCCAGCAACATGTCTTGCTTTTTTTTGCCTTTCTTTCACAATATTTAAAGGAAGCAACAGCTTTTGTTTAGAATATAACAGTGAAATTTAAACTCATCCTAATGCAATTCATTTTAAGACAGGTTTAAATATTATTTTTGTGAGAAAATAATTTGCATCTTAAATGCGCTTTTTTAGGAAAAATACTGTGACTTACTCGACACCATTAAAACTAGTGTACAGCATCAAAATCATTTATGAATATTAAACCATCAAAAATATTCATGAAATTCCAGACAGTAAAATCATTTATGTCGTCAAAATTATTATGAATATTAATTTGTAAATTATTTATGAACATAAAACCGTCAAAACTACGAAATACAGTAAAAATTATTTACACTTTAAAAAGTATTTTACACTGTCAAATAATGATGATTGGCTTTAAAATATTGAGGGAGCAACACACTGGATAATAAAAATAATAGTAATACCAACTAAACAAACACTATTAAAAATAAATATTTGAAAAATATAAAATAGCATTGCTCAATTTTTAAAATGAAATGCCTTAATATTGACTTAAATACCCAATCCACCCTGTCAGATACATATAAAAAAAATCGTTCATAAGAAATACTCAAGGCTCATATATCCATCATCTTACACGTCCTTCTCTAGTCAACTCATTCTGAACAAGCTTGGGAGCTGAGATTATGCATCTCCCTTCATACTTGGCATGAGTGGCATAGTTCTCTCTCGTTTTAGCACTGCCAATGTTCATATCTAATACATACAACATACCTCCCTAAAAATTTCTTAAAACTATGTAAAACGAAATAAAATTACAAGACCTCTTCCCTGCACTCACACTCACAGTCATCAACCTACGTGACCAAAATTTTTCAGGATATTCGGCGATAGATACTGGATTTTTTTACATACTATTAGAATATTTAAACAGTTGAAAGAGGGCCAGGCTATGTGTTATTGACACAGCCTTATTCCATATAGTAAAGTAGCTACTATTGGTGGTTTACCTGTATCTTCCTCTCAACTCTGCTAAATAAACTGAAATGTTCATAAAAAATTACATATGGAATTAAATTTTCCTCTGCACTCACACTCAGCCATCAACCTACTTGACCAAAATTTCTCGGAGTATGCGATAGATTCTAGATGTTTCTCACATACTTTGCGAATATTTTAACAGTGAAAAGGGGGCCAGGATATGTGTTATTGACACGACCTTATTCCATATAGTGCAGTAGCTACTAAAAGTTTTATTATTCTGAAGACTTGCTTTACAATTTCAAAGACCCATCTTTCAATTTCATAAAAAGTTTTACTATTTTAAAGTCTTATTTTACAATTTCAAAGAATCATAATTCAATTTGAAAAAAAAAAGTTTACAATTTTAAAGCCTTATTTTGCAATTTCAAAGACCTAACATTCAATTTGATAAAATGTTTTATTGTTCTAAAGACCTGTTTTACAATTTCAAAGACCCATCATTCACTTCAATAAAAGTTTAACAATTCTAAAAAAATTTTTTTTTTTTACAATTTCAAAGGCCCATTATTCAATTTAGTAAAAAAGTTTAAAGATTATAAGAAAAGTTCTTTCAAGTATTAACGATTCTAAAGACTTGTTTTAGAGTTTTAAAGACCCATCATTAAATTTGAAAAAAATGTTTTACAATTCTAAGAAAAGTTCTTTCACACTAGTAACAATTTTAAGAAAAGTTTCCAAGAAACCCGGTCAAAATGAAAAAAATTGAAAATAACTTTTAACAAAAGTTTTGACAAAAATCTGCAAAACAATTTAAAAGCCCCAAATTAACCATTTACTTTAACTCTGGTATCAAAGCTGCTAAGCTACTAATGAAACCTGAACTCAAGGTCAAGCTGTATTAGCACTGCCCTGTCCAGGCAGGTGAAAGTTCTGGGTGTTTGCTCCAGCAGACGTGCAGTCGACTGAATTCCCAAGAAAGCAGGCGAATTCCCCAGCGGGCTGTAGAACTCGAAGCAAGAAGTTCATTCATGGCACAACCCCATCACATCAATTCCTGGTAGCGGCTGGTGGATGGGCGAGCAGTGACCTTGAATAGTCAAGACTGATCAGTGTGGACTGGTTCACAGGCTGTCTGAGCGTGAGAGGGTGGGAGATGTTACCTCCATGAAGTCACAGCAGCAAATGAGCTCCAGTGGGTGGGAGGTGCTATTTATAGCCCACCACTCTCCCTTGTTGGCAAATTTTATATTTCGTAATTCACTATATAAATGTATTAAACCTACATATTATGTATCAGAAACGATTGTAACACTTTTTTAAGCAAATTTAATGCATAAAAGGGGTTTTATGTGAAATTTAGACTGTATATGTTAGAATTCAATGTGTATTTGTCTGGTTTTAAGCCAATATGTTTGATTTACTTTCTTATTTAACGATTTTGTACACAAACAAATGTTATTCCATTACGAAATATTCACAATATGAGATTAAATTAATTTAATACTACATTTTTACACCCCTAACCCAAACAATCTATTATTAAGCCATTGTATTTTTCTTAATACACAGTGTTATGCTCGTTATTCCTTTACAGGCTTACAATTGTATCTAACTCGATACTCGAACCCAGAATCTGTGTATTACAATCATAGCTATACAGTGCTAAAAGTCAAAACTTGATTAATATTGTACATAATCTAACAGGGACTCAAACACAGTTTATATCAACCTGTTCTTACCTGGGAATTGAACACACAAATTATATATATTAATTAACCATGCCTTATATGGGATTCGAACCCAGAGCCTCCTTGTATTAACTGATTACTCTACAAAGGCAGGTGACATTTAACAACTTATTTTATGTAGTTATAGTGTATTGTAAAAATATTAAGTTTTTTTCCAGCAGACACATTTTTTTCAGATTCAAATATATCTTTAGTTGAATAGTAATTTTTGGTGCACTAATAGTTTGTTTGCTATCTTAATTTCTTTTCTTTACACTACTAATTCGGGGTAATCCAATATATATATTTATCTCTTCACAGAGAAAATGTTTATCTTAGAAAAAAATTTTCAGTTTTATAAAAAAAGAGAATAGATCAAATAAAGGTCAAAAGGTTTTCATTTTGCAAGATTAATTTATTGACAAATTATATACAACCATTTTTTTATTATTATTTCAACAAAAATAAATGTACCATATTTCAAAAACTTATAAAGTTACCACACGACATCCCAAAACATAACATCAAACATTCAATTAGAGGATCATACAAAATATATACACAAGTACAGGATCATACATAAATTACACAACTATAATTTTAAAAATATGGGTCGCTCCAAAAATTTATGAACATTTTAACAGTATCAAGTACAAGTTCATTCATAACACATAAACAAGTATAGGGTAGAACAAAACATTGAAAACTAGCAAAATATATACAACATTTTTATTTAAAAAAAAACAATAAAAAAAAAACAATTATAAACTTCCATGACCAAAGTTTTCATGCATTTTCTGTATATTGGATAATCATCCCCTTCTTGACCTATGCTTTCAAGGAGTGGTTTTAACCTGTCTGTTTGCACACAAACATCTTTACATGTAGGGGCGTGTATAACAATACTTTCAACCGAATCAAGATTTGATTCAACATAATGAGAGTACACATCTTCAATACTAGTTGGAAGAGGTTTGTTTGCAGTAATATAAAACACTAGACATTTCTTATTGCCACCATACTGTATGAGTTCGTGGCCCTTTTATTCTCCTAGAGAAAATTAATTACTTTAAATGGAAAATATTGTTGCAAGTCTCTGTAAATTCTCGCAAAAGTCCGTTGCACTATAGGGTGTAAGATATATTGGACTTTCCTTGTTTGATACTGACATAATGATTTGCAGGAAGGAAATACGTCATGTTGCTACTATGACATCCAAGATTCGACTGAGAAGAATTAGAAAGGAACAATGTATGTATATTGATAAATTCATCTTTATAAATTTGTAAGATGAAACGTGTTTTAGGGCTCAATTTTATTTTACAAATCTTATTGTTCGATGTACATAATATTTTAATGAATCACACCCAGTATGAGACGTGTAACCAAACTAGTTTTTGCTATAATGATATAAAGTTTGATGATTATTATCACATTCTTCAAAATAGTGATAGGGCAAAAGTGTGACTATTATAAACAATATCTTTCTAATATGACTTTACAATTTGTTCGCCCTAAGTTTTGCCTATGATCTACTCTGTGTGGTCTGTAGTTGTTTACAAGACATTCAGAACTGTTGGTTGCAGTTAGTTAAAGTGGAATCATAACTATTTGGTTTACTATGTGCTGCAAAATATGCGAATATGATATGCTATAAGTTACAGAATACAAACCTTTAGTAATAAATGCATACTTGCAAATCGGCGAGAACATTGTTCTGAATTAGCCACTTCACATGCATATAAATTACACATAGATGGAAACACTAATCCTTCATTTCGAAAATAAAGTTATGGGTGTACCTGTCGCAGGTCTCCTTCCAATGAACTGTGATTCCTTGATGAGGTCTGGTGAGCTGGTAGGTAATTACTCTGTTTCCCTGTTCCTCTTCTATTTCCTCGCTAAGACTAGCAATACTCAAATCTTCTAATATTTGTGGCACGTCACTGTTGGGGCGAAGATATCTCACATAACAATCATTGCATGTTATTCCTTCACCAAAGCAAATGATAATACTGTTGTCGAAAGTGTAGCACCAATGTTCTATATCATTGCAAACATGAACTTGTAGAATACTATCATATGGTTTAAAGAAAACTCTTCTGTACCCAATTTGTAGGAAGTCATGCATATCTGCAGGGTCGAAGATTTCAGGCATGACTGACGATTTTTATACTGAACTCTCTCCTTTATATAGTCTGCCAGATGTTCTTGCTTCTAAAAATGTTTAGTTTCCACATGCCACAGGGAAAAGTTTATTCTTGGTCACCGATATACATATAATGTTACATGTTGCATTATTCTGTCCAAACAACATGTTATGAGTAATACTCCCTTCATAACTTATATTTAATTTTACTAAATTATGGATATTTAGGTCTTAAAATATAGACTGCACACTTGCATCCAATGCAATCTCCAACTTCTTAGAACACACATTCAGGACTGATTATTGAAAAACTCCAATGTTCATCTCCATTGCACATCTGTATCTGTAGTGGGTTGCCTTCATCTTCAATTCTTAACCACACTTGTCTATATCTTGGAGTAACACTAGCATACTAAGAGATGAGTCGAAACTCTCCATCGTAACTGAAGCTCTGGTGTACGATTCTCTCTCTCCCCCTTTATATAGACAAATGTTCTTCCAGTTTGTGGTAAAAATTACTTCAACAAATTTACAGACACACCCAATGTTGTTCCAAACCTCAGAGTCCTACATTCCACATGGTGCTCATAGAAGTGTGTTACAGCCTTGTATTTGCATTATGTGTTCCTTATTATTGCATGTTACATTCCATAAGGTAGGGTTGTCATAAAACTCTCTGATCAGTTTATATTTTATTTTAAGAAAACCTGGTTCTTTGGTTATTTCTACACTGCAATTTTTGAAACACAAGTCCCAAGAATAACAGGGTAGATTGCTGTCAGGCAACATATTATAAAAACAGAACAGTCTTTTTCTTCATCACACAGCACTCATTCTGTAAACATACTTTCTCCAAAACTTTTTGCGAAATTCGAATGTTCATCTCCATTACACATCTATGTTTGAAAGTATATGTTGATTTGAGACTGGAACCAACTTTCTTTTGTCCTCAAAAATAGTGGAATATGTCTTCTCTGGGTCGTATTTATCAATTTTTTTCGAAATCTTACACCATCTGGAACAAACCATTCTTTATGAAATATTTATATCTCTCTCCACACATAGGTAGGATGTTGGTACAAACATTCTCTTAAAGCTTAGCTTTTATATTTTGAACAAAACAATTTTTCCTCAGAGTGATTAGTGATGTAGCATTTGACAATTGAACTAATACTCGAAGTGTAATGGTATCTTCTGATGTTTATTACTTCTGCATTGGTTGAAGTTTTTAACATTTCCTTCTGCTTTTTTCCAAGAATTTATATGGGATAGTCTTTGAGTAACGCATCATTTACACATTGGAAAATATTTCGTCAGCTATATCACCAGACTCCCATTTTGGGTTATGTATTTCGTACGTCTGTTCCCGGAACATCATTTTAACCTAAGGTTTTAAAATGCATGAAGGTCTGGGAGATTTAAAGCATAATACTTTAGAGTCATCGGTTGCATAATAAATAGCCAGCTCCTTCTTACAAGGGAGTTATCTTGGTAGTTTTCGAAACCCCGAGCGTAGCACATAATTTTTTATGTAAATTTCTTTATACGCTATTTACAAAAAGTCTCTCTCTCTCTCATATATTGTTATAAGATGACAGTGCTTGCCTCGGAATCTACTTCATCGACTCCTGAATCGTCCATTACACCATCTGAATTGATTCTAACTTCAAGTAGCTGTTCCCGCCTGTGCTCATACAGTCCCTCTGCATATGTTGCAAGTTCCCATCATTAGCAAAGGCAGGCATGACTTAAGGACAGTCATTACATGGCAAAGAAGATACAATATCCTCATCAGCTTGTAAATGTTCAGTCAGGAATGAATACACTAGTTTTATTTCATGACCTGTAAAATAAATTATAAATTCTTTCTGCAACAATCGCAGTTGGGAACAGTCTAAATTCAATTATATTTTCGACTTCCCATGAGCTAAAATCGCATTGAATGTTTCAACACATTCACAGTCACGGTTGTCACAGTAGTGACCTTGATGCATTGTACCTGTTGTGAGCTGATGCAGAGATGAAATCCCTTGTAGATGGAAATATTTAGTAAAGTTGTAGTACACGCTTGTCGATGTAGTGGACGTCTGGAGCTGTTGTAGATGTTTGGATTTGTAGTAGACATGATGGATGCTTGGTGTTGTAGTGGATGCCTGGAGTTGTAGTAGATGCCTTAAGTCTCACTAATGCTATGCACACTCATGCATACCCACACAAAGTGACCTTATTAGATACTGAGTTAACAATGAGAAAATATTTAATTTATCCCTCCTTATAAAGAAAATGGATGCAGAATGGATGCCCTTTTGCTTTAAATTTATGTTAAATTTGCCCTTTTAAGAAAATCAGTAGAAATATCATAAAATTTAATAGATTTCAGCTCCGATATAGGTAATTTCAAGCTGTATACATATTATTTCAGTTATATTACATCCATATTTATTTTCTAGGGACAAGAATTGGTAAATATATACACATTTTATGGTAGGAATTCAAAAGCAGAAAAATTACACATGACATATTTTCAGAAGAAAAAAAAACAGATTGAAAGTATAAGACTTATAGAACAAGTTTATTTAAAACACATTTTAAATGTTTCAAAAAATAAAGTTTAACTTGAGTATTTGCTTATATCGTAATAGTTGAAAATTGAATAAAGATGCGTGTTTGTCATTACTTACAAAAAAATATATCTTTTAGCTCTGTTGGTATGAAAATTAATCTCTTATTAGTTAAAAGTTGTTGGAAAAATAGGAATTATGTTTTTGGAAACAGGTGTAAAGTTTGCTGGATATGGGAAAAAAAAGTTTGGTGGTAAACAGCATATATATTTTAATTGAATTTATAACATAATCTTAGTGATGAGGAAAAATAATGTTTTATCTGCGGGAGTTTGGTAGCAAAATTTTATTTTGTTGGGAATTCGCCAACCTCTTGCGACTCGAAAAAAATAGGAGGAAGCTTCAGTTTCTAAGTCAAAGTGACAGTTTGTAGGGAGGATGGGAAATAGCCCAGATCAGTTCGAAATCCGCTGCTGCCTCTCTAAGGAAACCGTCGCTTTGACCTTGAAGGGAGGGGTATCGGCCAGTTCCCAAGATATCCGAAAAAGTGACACTTGAGTGCTGTAAGGGGAGGGGATAGTGCATGGCCTTGAATTGATAGCGCCCTCCGAGGACAGAGGCAGTCAATTAAAAAAAACACTTTCTGATCTTGAGGAGGGTGGGTTTTGCGAAATGCCGTGTTGGAAGGGACAGTTCATGGGTGGTGTGGCCAGTTGGATCGACACCAGGGTGCGCTTCCCAGAGCTTTGGAAATGACAAAAACGAACTCTGCTTTAGAGGGGTGGGAGGGATGGTCTGGGTTCTTGACCTCAGGGCATGTCGCTCTGGCAAGAGGTGGGAGGTGGGGATGCAGGGAGCGATGAGGCCATAGCTAGCCAGTCGTCGCCATCCTGTTACATTGCCAAAAAAAATTGACATTCGAGGGCAGAGGGCTGAGTAACCTCAAGGAGAGAGTAGCACGCTCTGGCGAGGGGTGAGGGAGGTCAGGAGCCATCTGCACGCCTGTATACAGTCGCCACCATCTTCAGTCGCTCATAGAAGCTTGGACTAGATGGATGTATACCTCAATAGCTTCTTCATATACAATGGGCTTCGGAGTGTGATCGCTGCGATTTTCATTAAGTGATAATATATGCTCCGGGGTTCAGATCCCGTTTACAATCTATGTAAACTATTGTGTGAAATAGTTTTTTTTTAGTTTATCGAGAATAGAATATACATTTTCTTGTGTTAGTGCATTTATCGTGTAAACCAAGTTTCTGTGTTGGGACGACGAAACTTCGTGGCATTTTCAACTCGCGTTTTTTAATTACCAAATGACTTGAATTTCACAGACTTGACAGAAATTTGTAGCATGTATGTTATTTTTAAATAATCTACTTTTGTACATTCATATACTTGTAGGACGAATCAAATCGTTAATAATAGCTTGGTAGGGAAATAGGTTCTGTTAGTCGTATATTTAAAATCGGTTGCCTTTAAGATGCTGGCCATGCTACACATATATAAGCATACACACGTCATACGATCGACTCATTCATCGACTGACCTCCAAGGTGGAAGGATGTGTTTTCGGGGAGCTCCTGGTACCATTTCATTATGTGTTTTTTTTTTTTTTAATTATTTTGAAACATTCGCTTTGTTTAAAATGTTAGAGTTTTTCACCTTTGTGTACAATCAAACAGCGTCTCACTGAGCTCACAGCCGGTCAGATGTGTTTAGCAATAGGTACAATTTCATTATGCATGATAATAAATAAATTTATTTTTACATGTAGATTATATTTCTAAAGTTCTTCCTAGCCAGTCTCACAGGCAGACGAACGTGTAAGGTATGTGCGAGGGGCGTCAAGTCGTGTTACATATATGTTGTTATTGTGTTCGTTTAATTTATAGGGGACATTTTTTATTTGTCATAGAAGTCGTTAATTCCATACTGCACACTCATGTAATTGTCATATTCACGTAGTTGTGTTCGTTGGTTATACTTCTCTCGTGTATATTAAATTCCTAGCATACAGGTCGGAGTAGACTAATTCCATATTCGAGAGTTACGTAATTTCACTTATTATTCACATAGTTGTGATCGTTTTAAAATATGCGATTCGATGCGTGTCATACATTCATTTGTATAACGCTCTGAATTTCTCTAACGTAATTGCATTCTGAATAATACTACCATTAAAAGTCGCCTATCTACCGTCTACTAACAAAATCACTAACAAACCAAAAAAATTTACATTTATGTCACTCTTCCAAAAACTCACCATATATGTACCCGGTCCCCAACACGTCGCACCTCATCGTGTACCGGAGCTCACAGGGTGAGGACATACTAGAGCTCGTGCTCCCCATAACACAAAAAATAAAGAAAATAATGAAATTGGCACTTATGCCACTCTTGCACCAAACACGAAAAAATATATGGCATTAAAAATAACCCTTTCAATACTTTTAACCCTTTTTGATTAATCCTTTTATTCAAATTAATTAACCCTTTGATATCAGTTTTATATAAAATGAATTAGGTCAATCAAAAAAGGCCGCATCCCTTTAGTATCTGGAACCCTCCCGGCCCAACTAATGTTTTTCGAATTGTTACGCGTCTCATTTGTCTGTCCGGGATTCATGGACGGTCAGAATTGGAAAAACTTGAACCTGACTGGCTTACTCATGAAACAGATTCTCTTCACACAAGACAACCGGCCAATAGCCAAATAAGGACTACAAGTTTGCACATAGGATATTTAAATCTAGCCTCCACGTAAATCTTTTTGCCAAAAAAAGCAGGTGGCCCTATCTATAGTCTATTTGTGGTTTCTTCACAATTTTTGGAATCAAACCTTTAAAAAAACCACCTCATGTATGATGTACTTGGTTGTTTCCTACATATGTCATGTAACACATGCGTTTTATACTTCTGTTATCAAAACATTTTCTTAGTTTTGGTTAAATAGAAATTATGCTTCTATTTTATTAATGAATCCACATATTACATTCATAATTCATCTCAATAAAACAGTCATAAAAAAATTTGTGTTGGCAATGCCTAGTAAGAAGTAATTCCCACGAAAAATTTTATAACACTGAGTGCGCACGAATTCGGGGCGTTGCCACTTTGGTGTAATTTCCTTGATGGTTGAGCTTTGTTAGTATGAAGCGGAAGAATATCGTGGAAGTAGATCATAAGCAGGGCTTCAAAATAGTTTGGTGTGGCCATGAATGGACTATACTCTGAAGTACGGTCGTGAAGTTTTCAGACAGATCACCGCTCACCATAGTGAACCGGGCTCTGTTCCCGACTAACTTTGCCTTTGAATTTCGTGTGTGAATATCGCGACGGTCGTCGTCTGTGGACGTCAGTTTTCTCGGTGTGCTGCCCCCACCACGGCTGTGCCATCCAGTCGGTGGTTTGATATCTCAGGTGTTGAGGGAGCTGCGGTGGCGTGGTGGCTAGATCACTCCCCTCCCTCCAACGATGAACCGGGTTCGAATCCTGGCGGGTCGTCCCCAGATTTTCACATATGGGAATCATGCCGTAAGTGACGGGTTTTCTCGGGGATCTCTCGTTTACCACACTCCTGTATTCCGGCGCCGCTCCAAACTCAACTAGCTTCACCCGCATCGGCTCTTAAGACCTCTATTTTAAGAGCCTCACAAATCTCTTCACTCACTCACTCGGTTGTTGAGTACCGTCTAAATATTTGTTTCTCATGATCTTCACACCTCGTATTTGTCCAGGCAATCTTTCAGGGCGTAGTTGGTTTTGTTGATATTTTACAGGGCGATGAACGATGAACGCTGAACGTTCACCGTTATTTCAGCAATTTTGAGATCGCTTCAAAAGTGTCACTGCTCATACCTGCGTATGTTTTAAGGATGTCGGACCCCAAAAAAAATTTTTATATTTTTACCAAACATTTTTCAACTCGCACAGTTTGTATGTGGTGACATATTCTTGTATAAAATAAATTTAAACTTTATATTTGTAGAATAACTTGATGTCTAATACAAAATTAATCTGTTTTTTTGCAGCCGTAAAAACCCCTAACTAATTTGTACAGATGAAAAAATGTACAAGGTAAACTTATCCCATGGGCTTCTGTGTGACACCCATAACAAGCCATCCTATATATGAAAAAATCTTAAATATGAAGACATTTTTGGATATTTAAAATACATATTTTTTAAATAAATAAATTGTTATTTGGTGATTTCATATATGTCAAGCAGTATCCCACGGCAGTAGATCATGTTACAAATTCTTTCATGTGTACTACTTAGTTAGCCTAGTATTTGTTACCACGGTTGCAACAGAACAGAAGAATTTTGTATTTGACATCAAATTACTCAAATAATATATAGTACAATTTTTTTATTCGAGCATAATACCATCGCTTGCAACGCGTACGAATTGAACAATGTTTGGTACAAATATAAAATAATACATATTTGGGGTCCGACCACATTAACGGCCATGCTGACTGGCATGTGCAACCAGGAAAGTTGGCAACAATGCGACGCAGGAAAATTAGTTAATGTCTCTATGTTAAGACATTAACTATTTTGAAAGTGCAAGTCAAACATTTATAAATATTGAGACGATTTCCTTTTATTTTTTTTTTAATGCGCATATGTGTAACAATGAGAAAATTATTAAAATGTTGTCTTTTGTAATAATTTTAAATTCCACTTGACAGATATATGAATAAAATGATCACCCCTACGGAGTGCAATGTTAATCATAAATACAGTGGAAGAATACAAAATGTGCGTAGAAGTAGACCTTGAGCAGGGCTTTGAAATGTGCTCAGTTTACTGTGAACAGCCTGTATAATCCCGTGCGTTTCACGTGTTGAGTGAAGTCTTCTGTTCACTCGTCCACAGAGCACTCGTCAGGTCTAACGACGAATGGTTTTCAAAGACCCGCTATGTTAAAGGGCGTATGCATCTTATATACCACCTATAAGAACAGCCAGCAGAATGAATAGGGTTTATAGGTTTTTTTCACAATAATCTGCCTTTTGTATAGCAGAGCAGAATTTTTCAGACCTGACATAATTTTTAAGGGGCTGAATTTTATCTTATGCTCCTCGCTAACAAGAATTCAGAATGAAACCGACTATATGAATATACGGCATTTAAGACGCTAGGGAATATAAATAGGCCTAAATGATGACTGTATGGCGTAAAGTGTTAATCTACCAGCATACAATTGGACGTTTAAACCTATTCAGATACAGTGTACACGTCTGTGTAACTTACGTACGCGTAGATAATTTTTGGTCTGTACTGCTCACTGCGAACCTCAATGTCCAATAATCTCACATGTGGGTAAATGATTCGCAAACCGTCTTACTGGTCTAGGCCATAATTGGTTAACTAAAGCGTAGCCGAACATATAGCCTACTGTTCATTGGCTGTGACAACGAAACAAGAGTTGCGTCGACTTAAGTACAGCACACATTATAAGGTTTTTATTTTGGTTTGCAACAGCCGAAACAGTAAATTAAAGTGGGTCTGAAATGTTAAAACTTTCACGTCTGCAATCATTCATAAACATTTGAAGACAAGTTAGAAGTGATTCACGCACACACACACACACACACATATATATATATATATACACACACACACACCACAGCAGCAACACCTAGCATGTTGTTGGCTGTATAGCCACTCGCCTTCCATCGCCCAACTGGTCCACACGACACCAAACTTATTAACTCTACTCTACTGCGTTCATTATTGGCTGGTCATTAGCCAATCAGGCTCTGAGCTGATCCTCCCAATCAGATGTCTTCTGTTGAATAAAAGGATTTACAGTAAATTACGACCTTTTGGGTAGGTATATAGCCAAAAAATAAAAAAAATAATAATTCGGGAAAATAATTGCAACTGCGTCTTTACTATAAAGTTAAAAGTGCTCTTTAAATATTACGAGAACACTGTATCTTTGTGTGTTTAATAAATATATCCGAACGAGTTTTTGCTATCAAGGACAACATAATTTACAACGTATTTTTGCTCGAGATCCACTTGAACACAGAGTAGGTAAGTATATAGAGACGAAAATATCTGGCGGTTACTTTTATGTAGGCCTACACATTCTCTAACTAGCTGCGTGAGGATCTAGGAACCGGTCTTGTGTCTGATTGGCTACAGCGTGCTGGAAAATAATTCCTAATGACTAGGCTGCCCCCTGCCAAGTAGAGTGAGTGAATGAAGAGATCTGGGTAGATCTTAATAGCGAGGTCTTGAGAGCCAATTAGGATGATTGAGGTGAGTATGGAGCAGCGCCGGAATGAAAGGGCAGATAAACGGGAGATCCCCGAGAAAACACGCCGACCACCTGCATCGTCAGGCACGATTACAACATGCGAAAATTCGGGAGTGACCCGGCTGGCGATAGAACCCGGTTCGCCTTGGTGGGAGGCGAGCAGGCTAACCGCTCAGCCACCATGGCCTCTGTTGTCTAGTGACGCCATTTTGGTGGCGTGTGTGGTTGGCGTTCGCGATAGAAGAGGCTGTTTCGCCACTGTGTTTTTAGGTTCTTGAGCGCGTGGGGTCGCGATGGTGGAGTGGTTAGACAAGCTCACCTCCCACCTAGGCGAACCGTTTTCGATTCCCTGTAGGGTCGCTCCCGGATTTCCGCACGTGGGAATCATGCCGGACGATGCCGCTGGTTGTCGGGTTTTCTCGAGGATATCCAGTTCCCTTCTGTCCTTTCGATCCGGTGCCACTCCATGCCCACATCTCTTCACCCTCATCGTCTCTCAATACCTCGCTTTTAAGAGCAGGCCAAATATCTTCAACAACTTGAGCATAGTCCCGATATGTTAAGCAACACTTGAATTTGTATTGTGATTTTTTTTTCACCCCATTCATAAGTAGCAAATTTTTTTTATCTAGCCTACAATAACATCCTTCTTTAACAATCTAGTATCAATCATACCAAACATAACATAACATTTTTATTGCTACAGTCTTCAGTTGGTTGCCATTATTGGTCTCAATGATATGGAATCCTTATTGTTTGAGTATTTAGGCTCAGCCTCGTGGAGTCTTAGCGATATATGGTCCACTATCTGCCTACCAGCCGGCTCTGATAACCCCAAGGGTAATGTATTGTGGTTTCTATCTCAATGATGTGAATTGGGGCATGTCAGAGACATAGACACGTTTCTGCGATCTCCCAACCACTGCCCGCACGAGTCCTTTCCCACGTGACTAGTTACCAAGGAAATCCCTTGACATGGGCTCGGAGATCACCCCAAGCTACTCCTTTTTCACGACACTTAAGAGTTTTCCCGAGACCCTGTTTATCGGGAAAGATGGGCCCCAAGCCCCACGCGTACGACCGGCCCACATCCTCTCCGGCTCACCAACCCTCTTTTCCGTTACCATTAAGTCTAAGGGTCCTTCACTAAGATCCAGACTTTTGGGCCACAACTGTCTGACCATAAAGGAGTCAACCTGCCCACCTCCCATCAGAGTCGTCACTATGTGCACTTACTGCACTCTTCTGAGAGGCAGATACCTCTTTTAGCTATAAAGCTTGGTATAGGAAAAACCACCGGTAGCCCACGTTTGCCGGCTCTCGAAAGAGTCACCCAGTGGCACCACGAGCAGGTATGTGTCCCAATGACTGCACAGGCTATAGACTTGCGCATGACTGACTATTGCCGCAACCATGTTGCATATGGCCTTTAATACTACAACATGGCAGTAACCCCGAAAACTCATTGTGCTTATACTCTCTCTAAAGGGCGGAATGCTTTTTCACGTCAGCGAAGGGAAGTCCTATCCCTTAGTCTCGTGCATTCTCACAGGGCACGAACCCCATACGTGATATCTCGCCTTACGCTCTTTAAAGGGAGGTTTGTGCTGTGCTATTCCAGCTTCCATGCTACCAGAGAAGACTCAGTAATTCCATGTTTCACCAGTCAAGACTGAATCACTGGGCATAGTCACTTGATGCCCCCTGGAATATCATGGACAGCGTAACACCCATTACAGAATGGTTTCTCTTCCAGATCAAGACCTTCCAGGATCTGGTACGGTGGCCACCGCACCTTCTCTCTTCCAGTACCTTCCACCGGAGATGGAGCTCCTACCACCCTAAAGAGATCAGAGTTCCTACAGGGTGTTGGGGCAGCTTACACCCCCCATGGGCCTGTCGCCCGGTTTCCAGCGTCATAGTTACCCCTGCCACTAGTATCATACAGTAATAACATTCACAAATTGTTATGATTCCACCTGGGCAGAGTTAACATGGATAAGACTCAAATTTGACAGATCTATAATAATAAGCTACCATCAAAATTAATCAGTTTTAATGTAAAACATGCGAAAAAGGTAAAACATTAAATATAATATCGTTCCAACTGGGAAAAATGTTGGTTCTTCATGTATTGTTATCTCTGTTTATTACTTGCAATTAATAATTTTGTTAAGTATCGTTACGTAAATAACCTTGCAAATAGAGATCTGAAAAATTACCAAGTTCAATGATCTGCAGTCCAGACTCTACATTCTTATATAAAAATATGCCTACATTCAACTGCACATTGGTTGTCTGTTGTCACAGTGGGAGGCGACAATTAAACACCGTTCTCCAGGAGGTGTCAAACACCATGTGGACCAAAGGCTAAAGTTATATAAACGCATGTGTTTTGAATTTAAGCTTGTCCCAAAATGAATTCGCAAATTATTCAGGTCTCTAGTTATATACAACCAAATGTTTTGATAGCCCTTTTCGTCTCTACTTTCAACAGTTTATACATTTTAGTAATATTTAGTGAAACTATAAATATCATCACTTTTGATCATAGAGTGTAATTATGAGACATAAATTTATAGTAATAAATACAATAATATGTAAGATAATTATGTATCGCGCATATATTTTGGCTTTTCTAGTGTCTTGTAATACTATATATGAAAGAAAATAGGTAAATTCATTTATCAATTTTAATTGTGATTTTAATAGTACATGATTTAAATGCATTGTTACAAGTAACCAGCGGCACAGAATATACAAGTACTCAGAGACGAAATTATGTGGTAGTTTTTTTTATGTGGGAATACAAATTATCTGATAAGTTGCGTGATGATCTAGGGCCGGGAAGTGTGTCTGATTGGATATAGAATGCTGCGAACGATTCCCTATTAGCAAGACTGACAGCTGGCAGGTATGATTTTAGGTGCTGAATGCAGAACGGCCTTCCGACGCCTTGCTGGATAGTAACGCCATTTATGTGGCGTTTGGCGCTTGGAGTTCGTGATAAAAATGCCCGTTTCATATCTGTATTTTTAGTTATACTGCACCAAGCGTGTACCCGCGTTCGTGAGGGATGGAGTATGTGAAGAGTAAAGATATTTGGGTGGCTCTTAACATTGAGGTCTTAAGAGCCGATGACGATGAAGCTAGTTGAGAATGGAGCAGCTCCGGAATGCAAGATCGGTGGAAACGGGAGATACCCGAGAAAACCTGCTAACCAGCTGCTTCATCTGGTACGACTACCACATGCGAAATTCCCGGGGGCGACACCACCGGGAATCGACTCCGATTCGCCTTGGTGGGAGGCGAGTAGTCTAACCACTACACCATCGTGGACTCCGTGAGGGATGGAAACCTACCTCTACTGTTAATACTACTATTCTCAACGAGTGCAATATTTAATGCCAATCTCAATACTTATTTAAGTCCTTATCACAATTTAAATATTGGGACCACGGTGGATGAGTGGTTAGCCTGCTCGCCTACTGCCATGGCGAAACGGGTTCAATACCCTATCCACCGTAAACTATCCCAACATGATACAATAAAAAAAAAAACCTTTAAAACTCGGAAACAGAAACACACCTGTAAATTACACCACATGCAGTACTCTAATATTAACATGACATCAAGCTGTCAAGTGTGGCGAAGACCGAAGTCGAAGAGACCTAACCGGCAAGACGGCCAGGAACAACTAGATGCCTAACAGTGACAGGTTCAAATTTGAATTGGCAGAGACATAATCCCAGAGGAAGTTCGAGCACAAACAAAATTACATTAGCCTATAACGCTTAAGCTGTCTACCGCCAATGCGTGGAAAGGTGAGGGAACCAAAGAACAGGGAGGGTAAAAAGGAGCAGCAGGGCAACAATACCGAACTTAGGGGGAGTGGTGAACTAAAAACGTTATATACGAGGAGCGAACCCTCCACACCTTGTAACTACATCACTGTGCTCCCTTACGATACTGGTGTTCTGCAGCATTTGCTAAGTGTAGTAATACTCTATGTAAGCCAATTATCATTTAAATGTGTAGCAAAAAATAGTGTAAGACGTAAGCACATGCTGTAAAATATCGACCTTTGACACGAGTGTCTCAAACCTAGTAACTCACTCACAATTAAGTTTTGAAATGTGGCCCGTTGCATTAACTTGAGATCTGGATTTGACCTCTGGTGTAGTGAAGAAATTTGAGCTGCTCTTAACAGCGAGGTCTTGAAAGCGGATGAGGGTGATTGAAGTGAATATGGAGCGGCGCCGAAATGAAGGGGCTGAAAATACGTAATATCCCCGAGAAAACTTGCCGACCAATGGCATCGTCCAGCAAGATTCCCACTTGCGACAATCCTGTGACCCGGCCGAGGATTGAACCCGGTTCGCCTTGGTGGGAGGCGAGCGTGCTAATCGCTCAGCCACCGTGGCCACGAACCCCTGGTGTAGTTCATCAAAGACACTTCAGGTGCAATGTCCCAGGTATAGTTCATTCGTGGTTAATTCAATGTTCTAAAGCACTGCTTAGGTTCTACTTTCAGACTGTTCCTCCGGGACCATGCTAATTTAACTACTTCCTTCTTCCCTTAACGTTTGCCCAGTATCTTGCATTCTTTTTCTGTAAGCTTCCCTCCATTCTTCGGTCCATACCTTGCCTGTTTCTTCTTCAGAGGGTCACATTCCAAGATGCCATCATGTGAGATCCCCAGTACTTGCAAGTCTATTTCCACTTCGGTAAACCAGACCACTTTGGTCTTCTTATTCAAAAAGTAGGTGAATATTAAATTGGATAGTCTTTCTGAACTCATTTGCATCTTTTGCCCATAGAAAGCAATCCTCCTTTTCTGAATCATATCCGTTATTTTCTCCTCATGTAAATATAACTCATAGTTGTATCTACTTCTGTACTCACTATTTTCTTTGACCAGGAGCAGGATATTTCTCAGCATCTTCCTCTCTTTCGCATCTAGGTGTTCCATCAGGCCTTTATTATTCATTGCAAGTCATTCTGCTGCATATAAAGCCTCCGGGAGAATGATTGTACAGTGAGTCGATGTCCAGTCTCTTGGCAGTTTCTCCGTTTCCCAAATATCTAGTATAATATGTTACCTTATTGATTGCCTTATCACCTGTGTACTTCCAGAGTTCAGCAAGTGTTGAGTCCTCGCCTGGTTCTTATTGTTCTTAAGTGACTGGATGATATGTCTGGTTTCTTTTCTGGTTGGTGGATGTGAGTCTGTGTTGATGGATGTATTTACTTGAAAGGCAAATTTTGATTCTGGGGCCTCACAATTAAGTAGGAACTCAAAGTATTTTGCCAGGACTTCACAGTTACCTTATCATTATAAGCAACAGCGCCATCGGGGTTCTTGAAGTGAAGCCTCGGGCCTGTATATTTAATGAGGTTTTTCTTGAAGGTTTTGTATAAATCCTGGGTGTTGTTCTTTTTGAAATCATGGTATAGCTGTGACAACTGATTTTGGTGACATGCTCGTTTAACTCCTAGGAATTGTTTTGGCAGCATGCTTTCTCACGTTCTGGAACAGCTCCCAGTTATAGTCGTTCTTTTACATATTCCATCGCCGCCAGGCAAGCTGTCTTTGCTTTATAACTTCATCACACTCATGTGTCCACCAGGGATGCTACCTCTTCTTTATTAATAGGACAGGGTCCCTAGCCGTTTCAACTATGAATTCTTTCAGTTGTTCCGGGTTCTGTGGATTAAGAGTCTCCATCTTCTAAATGAATTGTATGTTGGTTCTTAATTTCTCCACATCAAACCTTTTGGTCATTGTCTTCTGGACCTTCTCGGTAGACTTGCAAGAAGCTTTATATTTTTTTGAGAGATAATGATCTGAGTCAAGATTGGCATTTCTCAGAATTTTAACATTTTGTATCTCTTGTTGTGCTTTGCGAGAAATAGCAACGTGATCAATTTGGAATTCACCCATATTGTGATTTGGAGATATCCAGGTTTTCTGCTTCCTGGGCAGATGTTTGAAAGCAGATGTTTCATAGCTAAATTTAATGGCTTACAAAGTTCCACGAGCCACTCTCCGTTACGAATTGTTCTCCAGTGTGCTGGATAGTTTCCAAAAATTTTCTTGAATTCCCTTTCATTTCCAAGCTGGGAATTAAAGTCCCCAAGTAGGATAATAGTGTACTATTTGCGAATGTTAGATAGAAGGCCTTCAAGCTCTTCCCAATAGCATTCTGTTCTTTGTGGATTGGTTTTGTTCGCTTGATTAATTGGTGCATGTACATTCACCATGGAGTAGATTTTATTTATGCTTCGAAAGGTAAGTATCGAAACTCGGCTGTTGGGAGAAGTGGAGTTAGAGACAGAATCAAGAATCTTCTTGCTGACAATAAATCCTCTACCAAGATGGTGCACAGTTTTCACTATACGTTTTCCGACTTTACCCTTGAAGATCCTGTATCCTTGTGAGTCAAAGGCTTCTTCATCTGTGAACCTTGTTTCTTGGACTGCTGTTATGAGGATTTGATAATATTGCAGGATGTCAATGAGATTTTTCCATTGACCAACCTTCAGAAGGGAGTTCGCGTTAACAGTTGCAAAAAGTTCTGGTGTTTGTGTCTGATCTTGTTTGTAGGAGTCTTGGATACCTCCTAGCAATTTGGTGCAGGCGCCCCAGATAAAATATAAATAAAAGTCAAATTTAACTAAAAATAAACTGTTATGTTAACAAAAGTATAAAGGCTGTTCACGATAAAGTGAGCATTTCTGAAATTAACCTAGAAGTAGATCTTAAACAGGGTTTTGAAAAGTGCTCATTTTGCCATGAACAGCCTATACAATGCTTGTTATATATACAACATTTAAGAAACAATCAAACACGTGATACTCGAGATAACTGTTCTGAGGTATGATTCAATAAGTGTCAATATACTGCAAATAGACTATAGAAGACGCGGTGACTAAAGTAGTATAATCCTCAAAGTACTGTCGTAAAATATCTAGCACCAAGATCTGAAAACTTTTAAGTTTTCAGAACCGCATTAATTTATCGTTCCCGGTATTCCAAATATGAACTATTTAGTTATGTGCTGTACCTCAGCTGATAGAGCACTTGTTTCGTTATCAGGACCAATGGGCTGTAGGATTTGTGTCCGGCTGGGGTAATATGAACCACTCACAACCTAGAACATCAGCATGGTTTACAAACCAGATACTTACAAGAAATATTATTGGGTACTGTGCCTCGCATTGTACAGTATAGAATCTAAATAACTTTCCTGGCCGTTTTAGCCACAATTATTCATACGGGATCTCAATGGATTAAAACTATGTCCGTTTCCAACATGAGGCCACAGAGGAGATAAGTATACAGAGGCGAACTGGTGCAGCGGTTCCTTCGATGTGCGCGTACCCGTTTTCAGATTGGCTGCGCGAGGATATAGGAACGAATCATGACTCTGACTGTCTACTGAGTACTGCGAGATTTTCTTTCCTATCGGGTTGAAGTGCCTTTTGGCAAGTAGTTTACCAGGCGCTGATTGGAGAATGACATTTCAACATCTTGCTGGCAAGTGCCGTCATATGCACGACGTGTGCAGCAGAATTTGGACGAATAAGCTGCTATTTTACCTCTTTAGTCTTAATGAATGGCTGTTCACGAAAAAGTGAGCACTTTTGAAATCAACCTTAGAAAAAAGTCACTGCTCCTAACTTCATATACTTGAATGGGCGCACTGAGTCACATATGCCCAGTAAAATTGGTAACGATGGATGGCAAATATTTCCATATCTTAACGTGAAGTAAATAGTGTTATGTTAACATGCGTGACAATTTAAATCGTTTATTTAGCTGTCTGTTTTATTAATGTATCAGTGTGTAAAAATTAACATAATTATAGAATGTTTACTTCTCTAATAATTTCAGTGTCACTTGAACGACGCATAAATAATGTGATTAGGGCAATGGCGATGTTAATTAAACATGAGGCGGAAGAATACACAACGTGAATAAAAGTATATCTCAAGCAGGGCTTTCAAAAGTACTCATTTTGTCGTGAACACCGTATACTTTATGGGGAGGAAATATTTTTAGTTTTGGACCTACTTTTAAATTTTTGAACATTTATATATTTTTTCGTGAAAAGTGGGGGGGGGGGGGGGGGGGTGGGAGGATGTCGCTCGGAAATATGCTGCCGAGAAAAGAAACTGTTCAACCGTAAAGTATTTCATAAAACGCGGCACGCAGGCATTGTCATTCAGTGTAACTAATAATGCGTTGAAATTTGAAGATTGCCTTGGCTACGAATATATCGGGCCATTTCTCTATAAAACTTGCGAGATATCTGAGGGGAGAAACGAAATAAAGACGCGGCGAATGAAAGCGCAAACTTCAACGTAAACTCTGAGATCTCTAAGGGGAACACGCGAAGACGTTTAGCACGTGGGCTGCTGGAAGCAGTAACTTTCCCGCCTGGCGTGGAAAATGTCGACCCAGAACTCGGCCCCCTGTAACGCGACGCCGTGGCAAATATGCGTCCGAGAAGTCGCAACTTCAAAGAGAAGAGACGCGACGTTCGTCAAATAGTTGCCACTCTATTGTTGCTTCTCGTCTCGAATGGCATGACCGGTACAGCAAATGGAGGATCTAGAAACAAATTAACTCTTTGTGGAGTATGCACGTATATACTCGGGGCTTTGTCTATACGGAATTTCTTTTCTCTCTTGAAGACAAATCTCGCACTTTCAATTTTTTGCTGTGTCACTGGAATTTAACTCTTTCAGACACAATTTGACCCTTTCAGTCCCAAGTTCATTTGCGAGCTGTAGTGTTGCAGTCGTTAATTTTTTGATGGGCGCTGTACTCGTGCGGCTCTTGCTTTTACAACCAGCGAATGACGTAATGTATGTTCATTGGTGTATGCATTAACCATTCATATCTCGGAGGCGCAGAAACGTCAACAAATTTGATTTCTCACAAGAAAGATTTTCGGAACATCGGCCACTGATATTTGTTGCGTATAACGCCAAATATAAATATCCGTCATGTGCATAATGTCCCCGATCGTGAACACGGGGACTCAAAGGGTTTCTTTACGATTTCAGGTGTCACAAAAAAAATTATGATGAGTGGCATACTTAGGTCGAAACAATAATTGTTTCGTTGTCGCAACCAATGAACTGTAGGCTATGTGTTCGACTACAATTATATGAACCAATTATGACCTACACCAGTAAGATGGTCTTTATACAAATTATCTTTATGTGATAGACTTTTTATAACAACATACATAATACTTTTTTTTTTTTAGTTTTAATTGTTTTGATTTGATTTTCCTTAGTTTTATGCATTTGTTATTTACTTTTGGAATTTCTTGGCCTTCAAAATTTAATTGGTTTTGGAACACTATTGCTAGTTATCTTCCTTCAATTTACTTACATTTCAATGTGAATAGCCGATAAGTATATCTTCTAATGTTATATAACAATTTTTTATCTCATTAGCTACCTTACAGATGGATATAATTTGATTTTTTATGTTTCCTAACGAAATGAGAATCCAAGTAATTCGTACTAAATTAAATTCTTTAAAATTTTCGGTTTATTTTATATAAAATTGTGCTCTGAAGCTAGAGGATCATTATATTTTGTTTCTATATAATATAATTTGTAATTTTGTAAAGACTGAAATAAATTAAATTTTATTTTCATTATACTTCCAGGGTCTGGCATCCCTGCCCCTGAAATTCCATAATGAATAAAGCATAAAATATCATAAGCAATCAAATCATTCTTCGTATTAAATAAAGGAATCCAAATATCTTGAAACCAACTTCCTAAATTGGTTTTGTACTCATTATTTTCTACAAACTCAAATATATATATATATATATATATATATATATATATATATATATATATATATAATTGTTTGTCATCTAAATTGATATCACCACACGTATTTTGCAAATCCATAAATGCCTAGATTTTTATAAATTTAATTTAACATAAAATTGAAAATATGTATATCTTAAAGTTTTTTAAATCATTGTTTTATATATTTTCATTTTACTAATAAATTTAATTCATGTTAGGCGGTAACCAAAATATTCCCTATTCCAAAATTCAACATGAGTGAAAAAATTTGACCGGCTCTTAACATGGAGGTCCTGAGAGCCGATGAGGGTTAAGTGAAATGAGTATGGAGCAGCGCCGGAATTAAGGGGTGGGGGGAAACAGGAGATTTTGATGTAAACCTCCGAATAGTGGCACCGTACGTCCCGATTCCCACTTGCAAAATTCCAGAGTGACCCAGCTCGGGATTGAACCCGGTTCGGCTTGGTGACAGGCGAGCACGCTAACCGCTCAGCCACCGCAGCCACAAATTCTAGGTAAGATTATTTTTATTATATCTAACATTATCATAGCTAAATTTTACGGCCACATTATTAAAACGAATACATTCTAAAAAAAAATCTGTCTAAATATTCAAGCGAAATATCGCTAAACGAGTCACTTTTAAACACTAAATAAATTTATACATTATTTTACTTTCTTCGGAGTCCCCAAATTGTTGACACATTTTTCCATATTCCACAAATTCTAATGAACCCCATCTAAATACTCCCCTCCTAAAAATTGGACTTATTAAATTATATTAATTTTTATTAAATCAGAATCATTATAACCCAATTTCATAGAGCTGGAATAAATTTTCTTAAGAATATAAACTCAAGAAAAATAAATTTCAAACTGGGATTATTCTTGATAGTAAAAACGTACTGAATGAATAGAAATAGGAAAGTAATTAAATATAAGTGTTACTCGTGTAAAAGAAAACAAAAACTTATATAAGGGATTGATAAAGTTCAAATTAACCTCACTGTAAAAGAAAAATATAATTACCCAAAGATACTGAAATCGAAGCATTAATTTTAAAACATTTCAAAGCTATTGGACAGCAACTAAACACTGAGAATTGTAATAACCTAAACAGAAAAGATTTGATAAACCGCTAGTGATTTATAATTTTGAAAAATCATTTCCAGAACACTTAGAACATATGAAAGTTTCATAGTTATAACAAGTTGCTAAATAGTTTAAAATAAAAGTTAATATTATATGATTAAAAAGAAAAGAATTAGAAGAAAAGATTAAATACAAATAATTTATTTTTGAAAAATCGGTAATATAATATTTAATTTTAATACCAATAATTAACAAAACATTGTATTACAAAGTAGTTCCTGAGAAACATTACCTTTAAAAATTAATTTTCTTTGTTTTTCTGAAGTTTTTATGTAATATTATAAAATAATAAGTGTATAGTTTTGGATATGCTGCAATCCTAAGAAATAATTACTAAATTACTTTTTATATGATTTATTTTTACCTGGTCTTCTAATGAGAAGACCTGAAATTCCGGGCACTAAAAAGTTAGCACTTGAAATTGCATTATTAATTAAGCATATGATATAATATCAAAATAATATTTTTATATTATGAAAACCTAGTTATTCACCACTGAATTTTTTAATACTTTCTGGGTTATATCGTTATACAAACTAAAATGCTATAACAAATTTATTTTATATTTTATAGAAATAATGAACAAAATATTTAAGAAAATATAATTTTATTCATTGATTTTGATTGTCCCAGCTTATTTTCTATCACACAATTATAAGTTAAATATTAATTCGTCTCATTCAAAAGTTTCATATCTTCTTTGCTAGTAATAATTTTTCTATTTCTATAAGGTGATAGAATTTTAAAATTTGCATTAAAAACCATTATTTTTAATTTCATAATTGGTATCAAAAATGTAAAAATGTAATGTTATATTGATTTACTTCTAACTCTTTAAAGTTTTTAAACTCATGTGAATTGTTCAACTTGCTGAGAACTGTATCCATTTATGTATAAATATTTTGTTATAAAATAAAACATCAAAATGTTTTTAAAATAAATTTTATCCGAATGAAAGCAATGCAATAAAAATGTAAAAAGTGCGTTGAAGAAAATGTTATACCCTTTTCACTCACATATTAAACCAAATATAAACACCTTAATGCCATCATCATAAATGTTACACTTTTTATAACATTATAATCACTATACCAAGTTTTTAAAAGCTTAGTAATTGTATTTTGTTATTAATAATTTTATATAAAAATTTAAATAGCTTTCATTTCTATGATTACATCGATATTAATATTATCAAAATATATATTTTTTTTATTTAAAATTTCAAATACAACATTATAAATGTTTGATTATTAATCTTATGAAATAATGTATATGATGGTTTATAACTAATGAAATCTCTAAACCCAAACATAGTTTTTTTGTTCAAAACTAGCTATGATATCAGTTCCTAAGTGATTCATTTCACCATAATTAATAACATACCATAGGCAATACAATGAACTTTTATAGTTTTAAATATTTGTAACTATGAATATATGGATCAATTGCATTTGTATTAATTTTATCTTTCTCAAAACCTAAAATATCTGATATTCGATCATCAAATTGAATATCATTATTAATCTGGATATTTATTCCATTTTGCTATATTATTTGTTTCTAGAAAAAGTCATCAGTTTTAAATTGTTAATATAAATTTAGAATGTTTTCTAATGAATCATTATCATATAAACCTTTGGGAATAATAATTTATTCGTTTTGATCTACATCTTTAATAGTATAATTTATATTTCGTTTCAAATATTTTGTTTGGAACATAATTAAAACAATAGAATGTTCATCACGAAGAGTATCATAATGAAGTGTTTCTTTAATGTAGAATTATTACTTGCTAATTCAAACATTTATTAATTTATATAAAATACATGTATTTATTAAATTATGTTCTATGGTTGAATTGTGTTAAGAAAAATTGAAACATAAAGACGACAGTGAACTTTTACTAGTTATTGTTAGAGGAATAACAGTTGTTCTGGGTAACTGTGAATAAACTAATTTGATGATTAATTTTGTTTACAAAACTGCTTGGTTGAATTTTAATAAATTGCCTGTATATTCCAAGATTTTAAACTGAGAAAAAGATGTTCTTTTTGTAGAATGATGTAAGGGAGTTGAAAAAATTAAAGAAAAATTGTTGAAGTGTTGCATTCCCATAATTTTTGGATATCAACATACTTGTGTTCAGCATTTCTTTCAGGCTATGAACGTGCTGCTTGTTCGATGACATTGGCATTAACCATTCATGCCAAAGACGTGTAGAACAGTCCACAAATAAGATTAGCTACAAGCAAGACTGAGTGTTTAAGTCCTGCTTTGTTTAGTTCCAGTTATAACTTCCATCCATTTGCAACTTGTTCACAATCGTGAACACGGCGACTGAACGGGTTAAAAATAATCTTGATGAAATTATTATTTTTTAGATAAATGCGAAAATAATTCAATAATTATAATCTGCAATGCAATTATAGAAAACCAAGACATGATTCATATATATTCTACTAGAGGAAGATATAAAAATTTTGATTGTTCTTTTTATCACAAACTTATTCAAAAGTTACAAAACAATTATTAAGCGACAGTGCCAAATTTTATTTTCTTCAGACAAGATGTTACTAATATATAAGGTATTTATAATGATTTAGTTGGTGGTGGTCTTATGACAGATTTGAAGAAAATTGTTCAAACTGTTGGGATAAAGACGATTGTTTAATTACTATTGACATTAATAGAAAAAATAATTAAAATGAATACAGAAATCAGATAAAATACGTTTTATGTCAGGGGCGTCACCCTCTGAAAATGAGCTCGAAAATTTCGATTGCTTTTCGTATGTGGTATTAACGAAATTATATCTTTACAAAAATAATGTGGTGGAAGATTCCCCACCATGTTTTGTCTATAATATTTTGTTTCAAATTATTCTATTCCTTTGTAAATTAAATATTTATAGACATTTTAACTATATAAAATAATTTCAGTTTTATAATAATCTGCATTCTGGTGCAACTGGATCTGGGATAGGAGCCAGGTGCCAGCCAGCTGTCATGTATTGACATAACCCAACCACAATCTTGGACACATGTGACCTTGATCTTGATATTTTTCATTGACCTTTGACATTGATCCCAGCAAGAGTTGACCTTGAAAAACAAAAAATCGAAGAAAATTAAAAAATAATAAAATCCAAAAAAATAAAAAATCTAAAAAACTGCAAAAAAAAATTTTATCCCATTAAATATTCTTTTTTTTTAAAGTAAAATATCTCTTTTTCCCTTTAAAAAAAGCACCGATCCTCCCAGCTGCAAAAACGATCTGCAGATAGGCAGTGATTCCATACTCTAAGCCAGGGCATGTGGACCGGGGAGGATCAGCGGACCCAGTCCCATCAAGAATAAGACCTTACCATCAGCCATCTTGGTTTTGTCAGCCGTCTTGTCCGCCATATTGTAACCAGGTGACTTTGACCTTGACCCTATATCTGTGACCTCAGATTAACTTAAAATAAAAAATTGGAGAAAATTTTTAGAAAGGGAATAAATTCATAATAGTCAGAGAACATGTTATATTACTACCACCATCTTGAATCGAGGTGACCTTGACCTTTGACCTAGACCCCAGTGACATTAGAACTTGAACCGAATAACTACCAATAAATCCAAAAAAAATCTAAAAATATATTTAAAACGTACTTTTAAATTATTCAAAATATATATAAATTAAAAAGGTCCAAAATGTTCCAACAAATTCGCAAAAAAAAAACGCTTGACTCAAGACTCTTTACCAAAGGACCAAGACCTTTGACCCAAGAAACTCGACCGTTGTACTTTTACCCCGGTGACCTTTAACCATAAAAAATTATAAGAATCCAATAATTTAAAAATTAAAAAAAAAATTAATTAATTAAAAACTTGTTTTTATCAATCTTTCGATCAATCTCGCAATCTATCCATAAATCAGCTCTGCAATCCGCTCCGCATGCTGCACAATCTGCTTTAGCAATCGTTCCATCAATAATTCAATCCCTGGGTTGTCGTTTGTATCTATCCATGCATTTTAAAAATTTTGATTCAACAACTGTCTCAACAGCACCACTTTAAACTAGTGACGGATAAAAGGGTACAACACAAATAAAAATAAAGAAAAACTAATATTTTGTAATAATAATTTATTATTATTTTGTAATTACAATTTCGGAAGAAAGTAATTCATCACATCATGCGATATATCCACATTTTTTATTTTACTAATGATTGTGAATATATCTCAACAAAGCACGAGAAATCCCCGCGTTTTTGAAAGTCGATCAAATATCTGATTCTATCAACAAGTTCATTTTGGTCTTCAGGAAATAGGTAGTTAGTATTAGCAGCGCTTTCTGCCTTCTCCATTTCGCTCATTGCAGCAAATATAAGGGGGAGGGGTGCATCGAGAAAATCGCTATAATCGTCTTCAACATTGTCATTGTCGTCATGTTCATTTTAATCTATGCTGTCTTGATAATCGTCTTCACTTCCTCTGTCATCCTCAATATTAAATTGACTTTTCTTTGTAGCAAGAGTTGTATACTCATCAGTATTTAGAGCCTATGATCGTTTATTTGAAAGTTCATTGATTTCACGCAAAAGTCTTGCAAGTGTAGTTTCCACACATACTGCACTCATTCCATCTTAAGAATTAACTGTCTCATTATAATAGCCTGTCAAATCAGTACCCATCAACGTAGCAATAGGTATTGCCGGCAACACTTGCTGACTCCCACTAGACGAATCCTTGTAGATATCGGTATGTTCTTTCAATACATCGCCTTGCACAAACTGCATGGGACCAATGTTGTATTGCTTCATCGCGCTAAAAGGTATCTTCGAACAGGCCGTCCTCTCATACCGGCGAGCATATTTGTCTATAGGTGAAAACTTGATCGCAGAATAGGCACTGGCGACAACCCGTTAGTGATGATACAGGCCGCTGCTCCACGATCGTTGAAGTCAAAGGCAGGCCTTCGTATTGACAATTATTTTTGTGATATAAAGAGAGGGCACTTCCAAATCGATGTTCATCTCACTGTGTCTGAAAGTCAACTATAATTTTATTGTATATAAATTAATTTACATATTTTACAATAAAGAATCTAGCTTGTGCCCAGTTAAGACCTTCCACCACAAAACGTATATTTAAAAAAAATTAGAGCACACTTACGTAAAAACATGATATTCGAGTACTTTTGTAGCCATATTTATATATAGAAATGTGAAATATTTTTATATACCTATACGTAATTGTGTATAAAATAAGTTAAAAAATAATTTTATATTCCGATATTTAAATATTTATAAATAAGTACATAAATATTTTTAAATAATTTCATGGTAAATCAATTATAAACCTATACATAATTATGTAAAAAATAAATTAAAAATAGTTTTATATTCCCGTAGTTATTAACACTTAATTATAAATGATTCCACAATATTGCATGTTAATACTTCGGGAAAACATTCCTCACATCTGGAGTATGAAAAAATGTTATGTGAACATAGGTCCGCAAATGCTTCGTTTCTTCACTACAGCCCATAATACATAACTTACAGTGTAAGGCCCGTTTTGTATTACGGGCTGTAGTGAAGAAACGAATCATTTGCAGACCTACATTCACACAATATTTTTCATCCTCCAGATGTGAAGAATGTTTCCCCGAAATATTGACATCCAATTTTGCAACATCCTGGCCTGTGGGCCATACAATATACGTTATTTATTACGGGCTGTAGAGAAGGAAAAAAAAATTTTTTTTGGACATATGTTCATATAACATTTTTTTCATCCCCCAGATATGAGGAAGTATTAAAATGCAATATCGCAACATTCTTTATATAGAATAAATTTTAGAAAATTATATTTACTAATTTATATACATACATATTTATGAAATAATTTCAAAATAATTTTATATTCCCAATTATATATACATAGTCGTGTATAGAATTATTAAAAATAACTTTTTCACTAATTTAAATATTTATTCATAATTAAGTATATAATAAATTACAAATTAGTTACTATTCAGATATTTATGTTTACGTATCTGCGCGTTTCCTACAAGGGTGAATGAGCATGTGGGTTTTCTCAGAGTGCTACCATATGTTTTTACATATGTTTTATGGTGGAAGGTCTTTTGTAGGCACAAGCTAGCTTATTTACTGTAAAAAATATCACTGCATTTATATAGAAAAAATGACAGTTGATGTTCTGACACGATGAGGTCAACGTCGATTGGGAAGCGCTCTCTCGTAATCCAACGAAAATGAATTACGAATACGAAGGTTTGCATTTTACCTCAACGATCGCGCAGCCTCTAACCGCATCATCACCAACTGGTTGTAGCCAGCGCCGATTCTGTGATCGAGTTTCCACCTATGGGCCAAATGTGCGTCGGCATGAGAGAACGACCTGTATGGAAAGCACTTTTCTCGCGATAAAGCAATACGACATTGTTCCCACGCAGTTTGTGTAAGGCAATACATTGAAAGAACATACGGAGATCGACAAGGATTCGTCTGCTGGGAGTCAGCAAGTGTACCCGGCAATAACAATTGCTGCATCGGTGGGTGCGGATTCGACAGTTGATTATAATGGGACAGGTAATGCTAAAGACGGAATGAGTGAAATAGAGTCAGTATGTGTGGAAATTACACTAGCGATACTTTTACGTGAAAGCGATGAATTTCAAAATAAACGGTAGTCGGCCCTAAAGACTGATCAGTATACAGCTTCTGTTACAAAGAAAAAAAATTAATACTTAGGATGAAACAGGAAGTGAAGAGGATCATGAAGATAGCATCGATGAAAATGAACAGGAAGAAAGTGATCATGTTGAAGACTATTATGGCGATTTTCTCAATGCGTTTGTTGATGATAGATTAATATATTTGAACGACTTTCAAAAACGAGGGAGATTTCTCGCACTTTGCTGAGATATCGTCAATCATTAGAAGAGACCTAAAAAAATTGCGAGTTCAATCACCTGCAGGCTAGACTCTGCAGTCTTATCGAAAAATAAGTTAATATCAACTGTACATTGGTTGTCTGCTGTCACAGTGGAAGGCGACAATTTGTCACCGTTCTCCAGGAGGTGTCAAAACCCTGTGAACCAATGGCTTAAGGTACATAAACGCACGTGTTTTGAGTTCTAGCTTGTCCCAAATTGTATCCGCGAATTCTTCAGGTCTGTAATCATTAGTAAACTGAAGAAATTGGGATATATAGTATGATGTGATGAACTGCTTCCTTCTGAAATTGTAATTACAAAATAATAATAAATTATTATTACAAAATGGTTATTTTTCTTTATTTTTTGTGTCGTATTCGTCTATCCCTCACAACTTTAAAGTATTCCTGTGAGCAGTCAACTATAAACGGAATGATCTCCATATAGAATTACAATAAATATTTTAGTAAAGAAATACACTATAGTTGACTGCAACAAAAACATTAATTCCGTCGACATGGACGAATTTTGGAGACAGTCGATGAATGATTTTTTTATATGTATATATAGAGACAGACGACAACCCATAGATTGGAAGAATAAAGAAAGATAGCTAAATAATGATGGAAAGATTTCTGAGAGGGAGGAGGATTGCTAAATTGTATTGTAAAGGGTTTTTCAACGTCCTCCGGTTTTATGCTTGAAAGCTTAACAGGATACGGCTTACAGACTTACTTATAATCTAACTTAAATTAACACCCATGCCTTACCCGAGATTCGAGCCCAGCGCCTCCCGCACTCCAGATCGGCGGCGCACACTCTGACTGTGCCATGGGACGTCGACTACGAGGATTGCTAAAGATTGATGAAATGATTACTGAGGAGGAAGATTACTAATGATTGATGGCAATATTATTAAAGATTGATGGAATGATTGCTAAATATTGATGGAAAGATTGCTGAGGAGGATTGCTAAAGTTCGATGGAAAGATTGTGAATGTTTGCGATTGTGGAGTGGAGCAGATTGTGGATTGTGAGGTGTGTATTGCAGATATGATTGATGGAAAGATTGCGAGATTGATCGAAATATTGATTAAAAAAGTATTTTTATTAACGTATCAAATTATTATTTTTTTATTTTTTTGTTGGGGTCAAATGTCAAGTGTCTTGGGTCTTGGGTCAAGTGTCTTGGGTCATGGGTCAAGGGTCTTGGTCAAGGGGTGTTTGGGAATTTTTTGGAACTTTTTGGAAATTTCTTGTGATTTGTATATATTTTTAATAAATTAAAAATACTTATTAAATACTTTTTTGGAATTTTTTAATTTTTGGGAATTTTCGGTTCAACTTTAAAGGTCACTGAAGTTAAGGACAATGGTAAAGGTCACCTAAATCAAATATGGCGGTAATAGTTAGTAATATGATATTATCACTAACATTTATTAATTTATTCTATTTTTACAATTTTTTCTCGAGTTTTTGTTTTCAAGGTAACCCAAGGTCACAGTTATAGGGTAAATGTCCAATATGTCTAACCATTTGGCTGACAGAACCAAGATGGCTGATAGTTAGGTCTGACTCCGGAAGGAACCAGGTCCACTGATCATCTCCAGTCAACTTGCCTTGGGTTGGAGTCACGAATACTCCTCTCTACATGAATTAGTGGAAAATTGCCTATATGAGGATCTTTTTTGCAGCTGGGAGGATCAGAGCGTTTTTTTTAAGGAAAAAGAGAAATTTATGAGGAAAAAAGGGGATTGAATTATTTAGCTATTTGTTTAATTTTCCATTTTTTTAAATTTTTATAGTTTTTAAAAATATATGAGAATTTTTTTTCACTTTCTGATTTTTTATTTTATTTTTTTATTTTTGAGGTTTTGAAGTTAAAAGTGTACCGAGGTCAAGGACAAAGCTCAAGAACACATGGATCCAAGATGGCGATCGTGTGATGTCACAACATGGCAGTCGGCCGGTGCCTAGCTACTATCCCATATCATGTGGCGCCAGAATGCAGATAATTATACTACGAATTAGTTTCTCAAAATAAAAAAACCTCTTTCATATGTTATAAATTATTAAAATGCATATATTTTTCTTAATATTGAGGATAAGAAAGGATTATCAAAAATCGATAAAAAAAAATTATATGTAGAAGGTTAAAAAATATATCAAGAATTATATAATGCATGGGCGTATGCATTTGTGTGTGTGGGTTTATGTCTATGTGCATGCAAGTGACTGTGTGTGTACAACATTTTGCTTTTTTTTTTGGATTTTATATGCATATATAAATAAATAATTACACAATTACGTCATTACTCGTCATCAGTGGAGCTGTAGCTAGTGTATCACTTTAGTTGGTCGAGGGAAGCTGGCGAGGTCACATCTACAGAACGGCTCTCGTAGTGCATTGCACCAGAAGCGTATGCGTAAAAAATGGCAGATTTCCAACATTTGCATTCGATGGGACACGAAATCCAAAAAAACGCGGGGATTTCTCGAACATTAAAGAGGTGGTTTCAATCATAGAAGAACTTATGGATCGGAGGGTTGTATCACATGATGTGATGTGCTGGTGCTTGCATAGTGAATTAATGAAAATTATAATTATAAGATAATAAATTATTATTAAAATATAACTATTTTTTTGTGTGCCTTATAGTTTTTATCCTTTACAACTTTAGAGGGGTCCTGCATTGTTCAATACAATGTCCAAGTCCTGCATTGACCAACAGCGAAGCATTATGTGATTCTAATGTAGTTATAGGCACTTTTAATTTCAGAGTGTAAAATACAGTTTTACCCAGGAAGTGATTAAAATATGCCGATGAACCTGGATATATATGTGTTAAACAAAGTATAAATACTCTCCTTTTATACATTTTTTTTAAATTTCAGTATCATTACAGACTTGGAACAGTACGCCTTGTATGTTTCGTAAGAGCAGCATTATTATGGATGGCTGGAATAATTAACTGGTTTTCTAATTGATCGCGTTTTTTATATATAAATATGCAAACAATTAATATGAAAAGTAATATATTATTATTCAATTTGTGTTGGTCTGACTTTAGTATATGCAAAGTCCTACATGATGGTTAGAATACGTAAAAAACTTCAATCATGCTGACGCAAAGTTCAATTCAGTTGCAGGCTTGTACGAGCTTCCGCTGATTCGAATTTAGATTGTGGGAATCTATGAGGAATGTAAATGTTTTACTAATGTGCAAATTCGTACTCCCACGTGTATAAAACAATAAATGCTAACTTCAGTCACCATAAGTATAAACATTACACTCACAATAACACAAAGTGTTGAGAACTAATTATATTAACAATTTGTGGGTTACACTCGAGTGTAGCTTGAACAAATGCTATTCCAAAAATGTTTTGTCACTGAAAATATAACTGATACTGACATAGATCCAGATATTATCTATTATTTAGCATCATCTTATAAAACATACTGGCATGGTATTTATAAATTTCTTGACTTAAAAACAATATTTTACTATGATCATAGAAAAATACACGATAAATTGTATACTTTACACAGCAAAGGATGTCTGGTTGGGGAAAATTTAATTCGGCATCCCATTGGTTGATGACCAGACGATAATGAACATAGTAGTATACAGTATATGTGTCCGGTGTGGCATTGACCAGTAGTATGATCCGTGCAAATTCAGAGGCGAATATAATTGGTGATCTTGCAGTGGTGGATATAGGCATCCCATGTCTAGCTTGTCTTCAATACCAGTAGATGTAAACAGAACTCAAAAGTTTTAATTTCCTGCCAACATAAACAGAGCATTTTGGAAATCCTGCTTAAGATATACTTTTATGCACATTGCTTATTCTTCTACCACATCAAATTAACATTGCAGTGCACCTAATCAATCAATCTATTCATGCATTTGTCAAATGAAACTATGAAATTATTAGAAAAGTAAACATAATACAAACATTCTAACTATACACCTATGTACATTAAAACCAAGCATAAAACAAAAGAAATAATTTCAGTATTTACAGATGTTAACCTAACAATATTAATTCGATAAGAAACACCGAACTAATTTCTCTCTGCATTACCAACTTTACTGGTCATGTGCTTATCAGTGTGACCATTGAAATATATGTAGATAGGGGCAGTGTCATTTTGCAAAAGTTGATTACAAAAGTGCTTAAATAATGGTGAAGAGCATATAGCAGAGTGCGCAGACAGTTGAGCCGGCAGTGCAGAGGTTACTGTTGTTTCTCACAGACAAGGGGCAGGCGACGGCGATGCACGAGCGTCTTGGCGAGGTGATGCGCCTGCTGCGAGGCGTACTCGACCGCTACCCGCCAATCCAGTCCAACGACCTTCTGCAAGCTGCTGGAGCACTCATCCATTATGTAAAAGGTATGTTTAGTCCCACTGCCACATGTCACTCCACCAAAAGTTATTTAAGAATACCAGATATGATAGCTGCTTATTCCGCCGATTTCTGCAGCACAAGCCAACAAAATGGCGTCACTAGCCAGCAACATGTGAGAATGCCATTCGCCAATCGGCACCTGGTAACCTATTTTCCAACCGGCACTTCTACCAATAGGGAAAAGTCTCGCAGTATGTAGCAGCCAATCAGGCTCAAGACCCATTCTTAGATCCTAGCGCAGCCAATTAGGAAATGGGTACATGCACATCAAAATAACAACCCCACCATTTCGTCTATGCATACTTATATACTCTGATGCTTCACACTTGCCCAAATTTCATAGTTTGCAACAAGTTTCATGCTAAATAGGTACATGTATCTGTGTAGAGCTGAACATTTTCACTCGCAATTTCTAGGGACAGGAATATTTTGCATCTTAAATTATCTGCATTCTAGATTCCACTCGCCTAGGTACTTCCGAGCTTGAGCTATCCGTACATTGGGTCAGTTTTGCCTGAGACTGTTATTGGCTCAGATCTCACCTGGGCAAGATTAAAAACTATGACCCACTGTTACTAACATAACCATAATTTATGCGTTTGAAATCTATCATGTCCTGAAATGAATTCGCGAAAATTTACACTCCCTAGCCATTACTTACTGCTACCAGCATGTCTTTTATTATCTTGTACACAGATAGCACCTAATATGTACCGATGAATGGTTTTTGTCGGCCCACTATGTACAAGAGTACAGGCACGTTCGTATCCATATATAAATAGAGACATCTAACATCTGTGAAATAGTTACTAAACAAGTTCTCCTTCAAACACTTATACTGTACATTTGTATTACTTTCGTGATTTGCTTACGTGCAAGGACTGTGATCCAGAAACGAATAGGCAATGAAATTCAGTCCCAATCACGGCATCTCGCTGTTTCGGAGAGCTTCCAATGAGGAGATGATTCCTGCTAGAGGAAAGAAATTAAAATACTCCAACCTACATTTCAATGAATTCGCGATTTTTTCTGTTCTCTACAATTTACAACAGCAAATTGAATGAAGAGAGTTTATTATTGTATCATACACATTCACATATTTTATTTCTCTTCTTATGATCCTTGCTTACTAAACTTCATAAGAAAATTGGTTTTATTAATGTATGAGGTTTTAATGAAGTAAATTTTTTCCCTTCTTCATATTGGCACTGTGTAGATAGTATTTCAGAAACTAGAAATCAAACTGTCGCATATACTGCGAGCTAAAGCCAGCACATTTGTGTCAGCACCTGGTAAATTACTTGCCACCTCGTATTTAAGTCAATAGTGAAGGTCACCTGATTTTCGCAGAATGAGACACCCTTAGGCGCAGAGTACATAAGCGAACAGAGGGGAACATATGTGGCGGTTCATTTGATGTGACCTTATCCATTCTCTGGTTGGCTGCGCGAGTATCTGAAAACGGACCTTAAGTATGATTAGCTACAGCATGAGGCCAAAGTTCCCTATTGGCTGGGCAGCCTCCTGGCAAGACCAGGTGCTAATTGGTAAACAGCATTCCGACATTTTGCTGGCTAGTGACGCCATTTTGTTGGCATGTGCGGCTGGAGTACACGATGTAAGTGGCTGTTTCGCCTCTGTATTGTTAAGTTCTCTGTGATGCAGGCTGTAGTTCCTTATCCTACTTGTATTCATGCAGTTTTCCTTTGGTGACTGGCCAAGTGCCTTCTTCAGAAGAGGGGCCATGGTGGTGCAGTTATTAGTCTACTCGCCTATAACCAAGGCCAGCTGGGTTCGATTCCTGGTGCGGCTGCTCCAGGATTTTCGCATGTGGGAATCGTGCTGGACGATGCTGCTGGTCGGCGGGTTTTCTCGGGGATATCCCATTTCACCCACCCCTGCACTCTGGTGCTGCTCCATTCTCACTTCGCCTCGCCCTTATCGGCTCTCAAGACCTTGGTGTTTAGAGCCTCCCAATTCTCGTTACTCAACTTCTAAAGACGACAGTGTGCACCAATCAAATTAACGTTACTCTGTTACTGATAATTTATGATTCGCTGGCATGCACCTAAAGAGCCTAGTATTTGTAACCATCTAATCAGGAATGTGGATTAAGGTTAAAGATCTTTATAAATACAGCACTATGGGAGCTCTTTTTACGAAAACAGGTGTCCCTAAAAATATGGTATTTTTCGCAACACGCAGTTGCCAATCAGAAACACTGCCCACTTCCAGATCCTGGCTCAGCCCTTCCAATTAATTTATGTATCGTAAGCTATTCTGGGACAATGGTGTCAGCAATTTGGTAGATGAAAGTAAATGCCAAATTTGGCATGTGCTGCAGAAAGCTGGAAATGTGATCAGTTTTGTAATTTTCCAGTGCCTGGGAATGGAAGAATTGTGTTTGGTTTCGTTTTCAGCGATATACTTGGCTTTAATTCAGCACATTTTTAAATGGATAATGTAGAAGAAGACAGAGAGATTTTAGCGAAGTACATAATATCATAACAAAACCAGATACCTAATTCATTATATTTTGTGCACGGTGCTCCTAGTTAGAGATGTATCCACATAAAATGAATTTGTTAAGAATAAAACATCAGAATATAGACCATATTTTTGCCAAAAGAAACTGAATGTGTGGGACATTTACACAACAGAATCGACAAGTATATGCATGTTTTCTAAATTTCACTTTTAGAGTATATACATCATAAATAGCATCTGAATACCATCAAAATGCCTCTTTCCTCAATACAATTTTGCTGATCTTCTTATTTCACGTTCGTCCAAGTTAATAAAGAGCAATTTGCACAAAGGCCATTTCTTACTAACATGTGAGTGGGTTTCAAAGTGCCCTTACAACTAATGATGTTATGCTCCTTTTGTTGGAGAAATAAACCTCAATGGCTGCAAATTGTATTTTTTAACATTTATATGTGGTATACATGATATATAATTTTTTTGATTTATCCTCAACTTTAAAGATGTTTTTAGATCTATCTGGTTCTATTGAACAGGCAATGTTACTTTTGAAAAAAAATCTTACAATTCCTGAAAGAAATGCTTTAAACTGTTTATAAGATAACAATATTAATTTTAAACAATGAAATAAGAAATTATTGTAAAATTCCTACAATTTTGTAATATAAAATCTAGGTAATTTTATATTTATAACCAAAATAAAAAAGCATAGTTTGTTTTCTTTTTCCTGTTTATAGTAGTCAACAATTCATATAATTTAATGAACACGAAATATTGTACTATAATAATATTCAGCTGACTTCAGATGTTATAAGCCTATAATATTTATATTTCTACAGTTTACAAACCTATAGTATTAATTCCAATGTAATTTGACAAATTATAATAAAATTTTGGAGTTTAAAATGCATAAATAATTAAACCAAATTAATTTGCATGAAAGTTTATGAATTGTATGATTTTATAATTTTTAGTTACCCTTATTTGGATTTAAATATGAACTTTTCTAATGACGAATTCCCTATTTCCTATAATATGTATTCACATTTTCAGGAAATGTATTATAACAGAAGTAGTTCACCATCCTAGAAACCCAAACAATTAAAAGTAGAGAAGCATAGGAAGAATATGCAACTGTATTCAACTTCAAAGCTCCATTTAACAGGAAATATATAACTCCCAAATAAAATAAAACTAATAGATGTGTTACTAATCATCACCATCGTTTAAAATGGGAGAGTAGGTGTATAGAGTAAGAGAATATTGAAGATATTTGCAAACATTACCTTAATAACTGTGAATATATATATATAGATCGAGTTGAGCAAAAACACTTTTTCGAAAGTGTGTATAATGGGAAAGTAATAGTTATTCAAAATGAATACAATTGCCCCTAGTTCAAACAAACAAGTAAAAAATATGGATCTAATTCGAGATTCTTCTCTGCTGAAGAAAACTCAAAGTAATGCTAACTTGGGCAATGATGTCTGGCTGGGGTGAAACAGACTTTGATGATTCTCCTCCCGAATCACCTGTGGATATTGAATGGTATTACTTGGGAAGAGAGAACTAATGAGTGAAATTTAATATAAAAATATTTGGTTGTATGTAATCCACTAGTTCGAAATGTTATCCGAGTGTCCCTATGCTTCGATGGAAACGATTTGTGTTAAAAGTGAATTATTATTACAATAGAGACACTTTCATTAAGCAATTATTGATTCATTGCCTGTTGTAGGAAGAATAGTGTATTCAGAGTTTTTGTCATAAATTTCATCTCAGCCATTCTCCACACACTGATACACACACACACACACACTCTCTCTCTCTCTCTCATATATATATATAGTCAGGCTCTCGATTTAAGCTTGTTTCATTCATTCACTAGCCTCTGTGGCAGACAGATGTGTTTTCGGGGAGCTCCTTGTGCAAATTCATTATGTGTTTAGTCATTTGCATGTACTCGTGTTTGTTAGTCGTGCAATTTACTGGAAACATTCCTTTGTATTTTTATAAAAATTTCCGAGTTTTTCACCTCAGTCTATAATCAAACATAGGCCGACATAGGTTATGTTATGTTAGCTCTCAACATAGTTCATAAGTTGACGTAAGTCCTATATCCAAGTCAGTTTTTCAGTGACCTCCCAAGCGAATGTAACTATAATAAACTTTTTCTGTTTAACGCATGTTAATCAATTAATTTCTTTTAATGCATGGATTCCGTTTCTTAAATCCCTCACCAGTCTCACGGGGAGAAGGACATGTTTTAAAATATCGTCAGGTATGTGCGATTGTCATCAAGTAGTGTCACATTGTTCATATATCTTTTTATTGTGTTCATTAGCCATTTAATTTATAGGGACCTTTTTTGCTTTGTTAATTCATTCATTTTGTACTTGAGACTCACATAATTATGATTGTTTAGCACTTGTTATTCACATAGTTGTGATCGTTTGAAATTTGCTATTCGATGAGTCGTTCGTGTAATTTATTCATGAATGGAAATCGTTTATGATCTCTATAATTATTTGCTCTCTCATGTGTAACGTTTAATTGCATTCCGAAACAAACGTCGCCTTTTTAATCGTTTGTCATTACTAACACGTAAATCGCATCTTTCAAAGTCGCCTATCTACCAACGTCATCTATGAGATATAAAATTTACACTTATACAACTCTTGCACAAAACTCACCACATATATACCCTGTCCCCAACACGCCACACCTCAGTCGAGTGCCAGTCGTTGTGCTGACAATATCTGCAAGAGATGCTCCCCAACCCACAAAATAGAAAGAAAGGAAATAATAAAGTACGACTATACACTTATCACAACAATTTTTTATTGATTAATTCAATTAATTGGATCAATCAATCTAACCAACATACAATTTTATCCTATAAGGATTAAAAAATATTCTATTGGATAAAGGATTAATCCAAATATTTTCATCGGATTAAATTCGGATTAGATTTTTTGATCGGATTATGGATGAACCCTTTTGATATAAATGGATTAATCCGATTAATAAAAGCGGCATCCTCTTTGGGGTAGGTAGGACCGGCAGGCCCCTGCTACTGTTGCCGGTTAACAGTTCCTTCTCCTAACATGAAATTAGTGGGATATGATAGGCACCTCTCTTCAATTTTTATTCCAGGATTCTCAACATGGTGGTTCGTGGGCAACCAAGTTCCTCAGCCAGTCTCCTGGTTGATGCATTGCAGCTACATGTGATCGCCTTCTCTACAAATGGCACTGCTGCTGGCATTACAGTCGGCCTCCCGGAATGTTCTCCATCTGTAGCACTACCAGTTTGCTTAAATTTGTTGACTATGTTCTTGATAGCTACGAGCCCGGTGGGCACTGGTTTGGGAATTAATGGGTAAAGTCTTCCTGTAACTCTTCGCACGCCAGTTCACGAAAGCGAACACAAAAAGCATATGTTCGCTCTTCTACGGGCAACATTATATCATATTATCAGCAAAGAAAATATAATTGGAATGTATTTTAATATATTGTTCAGATACAAGTATATAACATAGTATCTAAGTTTTAAAAGTAAATTTAAAATAACGTATATAATTTATTTAGAAGCCTGCCATACTGTATCTTTAATACGACTGGTATATTTCCCAATTCCCGAGGTTCTGCAGCCCCTCAGAAGAAAGTTTTTTTTTTCACAGATTTTCTGCTAATTTCGGGTTTAATGTTATAGGATTGGTTAGAAGTCACGCACTTGTTAAGAATATCTAACGTAAAGGGCACCCACATGCTAATATCCCATGTCCAACGGAAATCAGAGCACGAATACCTTGCCTACTAAATCCTTACGACTCGCTCATTCATCTTCACTCGAGTAGAGGCTGTTCGTGGTTCATACTGCACTTTCGAACGCCCTGCATACGATCGAGTTTTCTTCTCGTTTTAAAGGGGTCACTGACGACATAGCGAATACAATGCTCGATTCACACCAAGATGTCACTACCTGACTGTCGTATGCTGGGATCTACCATTTTACCGTCCATGCGGTCCAGGGCTTCTCTATATCCACTTCGCTTCACCCACACAGATTCCCTAAACCTCGATTTTGAGAGTCGCCGAAACGTCTCCACTCTTCCCTGTCTATTCTTCTATTTTTGTATTCTACTTCTGTTTGGAAAATTAATATTGCCATGGGCATAATCCCTTAATTCATGCACCGCCCAAGTATAGTTATTGAAATGCTAGCAATTTTAATATCTTACTAATATGTCAATTCGTATTCTGAAGTGCATAAATCAAGAAACACTTAAATTCAATGGCCATCTATTTCAACATTGTACTCCCAATAAGATCAATAAAAAGTCAAGTTTCATTATCTATCTATCTATATAAATATATATAATTCGCTTCCAATTTAATGAGGAGCATGCATACGAGTGTGTGCTGTATCATCTATGTAGTTATGGGCGGTGATTTTATACAGGTTGTCAATGAATAAGTGTTACAAATTAATTTAATAGGGGTGGTACAAGAGATGAAAATGAACATATTACATGTCCGAACCTACCAAATTATGCTATTAACACCCTATGAATCCTGTAGTAAACCACGCAGATAATTAAAATCCTATCAACCTAGTGCAACGCCGTGTAGAGGATCCTGAATTTACTGCCACCTTGAACATACAAGGTGAATACTCTTAAAGCGTTCTAAACAGTGCTGTGATGTACTACCATTACTTGTTTTTGTCGCTTACTAATAAGTGGAGTCGCTGCAGGAATTGACTTTAAGCATGACGTTGTTTTATTGCAGGCTGCAACAGCGACAGGCCGAATCAAAAAGAATTTTTTGAAGCAGTGGACCAGATAGCGCTGGCTTTCAGCAGCAGGTAAGTTTTGTTGTTTTTCGTCTGGCAAGTCATAGACTAAATATAAAATATACTGATTTTCGTCTTCTGTGCATGTCCCCAAATCTCTCTCACAAATGTCAATAGTACTATCAGTATTGTGCGATCAAATTTTGACATGACATTTGTTTACATAATTTTTTCGAACATACTCGTGCTTTCATATTGAACATTTGGTTTTCGAGAGACAAACTTATCTTTATATCTTGGAAACTAAGCAAAGGGGAAATTTTTTACTATCAGTTATATCATAATTTACAAGTACGCATAGCAACGGTTTTTTACTTAAAAAAATTTGGGTTTTTTTAGGTATGCTGTTAAAAATAATTATAGGCTATTTCCAATTCCTATTAGTGTTTTCGTATTATAATTTCTACCACGCCAAATTATGTTTAGATATATACCTTGGAGCAGAAATCATGTGCCACATCCAGAAGGCTTAGAGGGGTGGGGGGGTCAAAAGAAAGAGATTAATGTATGGAACATTTCCCTTCTCTCCCACTTGTGAGAGTAGCTACAAGGGAAGTTAGCCAAAAATCATCATTAAAACTAATACAAGCACGTGGTATTTACATCAAGTTGTGTGCGTGGCAAACAAAGGCTGGATCACAGGAAGAGTTATCTTCGACTTAGCTGTACAAAAGTGGCAGAGGAGGGATTGATATCGCAGCCGATACAGAGCCCTCGCTGTACGTGAACTGCTGTGGGTTTCGCAGCACACGTAGTTGCTTGTGTGAAGTCTCCCAACCAGTTTCAGGCACATACTGACTTGCCAGTAGCCAAGGCCACCTTCACGCACGTGTCGATTGCACCTTAATGACCCTTCTTGCCTACCTACACCTAGACTTCACTCAAATGTTTGGGCGAGAAGGAAATGGTTGCGACCTCTGCTTCCTTATGTAAGTATCTTCCCTTTGAACAATCCCCTTAGAGCCCTGTGAGCATGGCATATGAATTCTCGTCCACGGAGTGTGTGTATGTGTGTGTATAATACGTGTTCCTAAAACATGGGGACAAACTCCGGCAAATAATTCCTTAGGAAACTATAAGTCGAAAATATACTTACAACTTATGCCCTAAAGTGATTAATAATTAAAAACAAGTGTTTTACACAAAAATATTTTAAGACCATTTGTATTCCAAAACACTTTGGTTCGTATGCACTTTTGTGTTTGGACGATTTTAAATGTCATGTGCCTCAGGTTCTCTCCGCGAATCATGGCGGTTCAGTATCGGAGTACTTTATTATGATTGGCCAGAATCAAATAAGAACATGTATTCTCATGTAGACACATAGCCAATAACAAAATTAAGTTGTGTTCGTGGACGTAGGAATATTGAAGTCTAGCATGACCATACATTTTTTTTGGCGAAAAATACGTGTCCCTAACAATAAGAGAGCTATGCACCCCCGAATTTTGAGTTTAAAAATACTTTTACGCGGATGCGGTGGAGTGGAGAGATTTTGGCGGCTCTTAACAACGAGGTCTTGAGAGCCGATGAGGGTGAAATGAGGTGCGAATGGAGCAGCGCAGGAATACAAGGGCTGATGGAAACGGGAGATCCCCGAGAAAAATCCCGCCGACCAACGGCATCGTGGGGTACGATTCCCACTTGCGAGTATACGGGAGTGACCCGGCCGGGGATTGAACCCGGTTCGCCGTGGTGAGACGAGAGCAGTCTAACTGTTCAGCCAGAGCGGTCCCAAAATATGTTTTGTCAAAATACAGTAACCACTTTGTTATGGTCGGCCTAGCCAGGCCTGTAAACTTAATACTGCTTTCGAAGTTATGGCCGGTTGAACTGGAATCTGCTAACACTAAGGCTGGTGACTCCACCAAGCCTGGCTGACCTAAGGCCACCAAACCTGTCCTTGCTTCAACTCCAACAAGGAACACTTTACTTTACTATTAATTCCCTTTATATCTCTCTCCAACTATGCACTTCTACTTGTTGCTAAATACCACAAGGACTAACTTTGGGTGACGTGCTAGATAGTAGAAAATAAGATCACAAACAATTATAAAAATAAGGTATATATTTACTACTAATTCATCCACAATATGTTATATTACAATTACTAATATTTGCTGGTTCTGCGTAAGAATGTAATATTCAAGTATATCTCTCAAATATATTCTTTCCCTATTTGCGTAACTTGTCTAGCGACTCAATCTTGCACCCTACTGTTTGGACACCTCCCACTGAATTTATTTCCGGATCGAACTGAGCTCCTCCGTTCCCGAAGTCGAGTAGTGGACATGTGGTGCTGACAGATAACGTCTCGTGACGTGGGAAGACTGCTGCCTGGCCGATGCCCAGCGTCGGTGGCAACTCGGAAGTCGTCTTCTGGATACGGCTTCACACAAGCCGACCAATGGCCGAAGAGTAAGAGAGTTGAGCGAGCGCGCGTCCAGCGGCTCTATTTATTGCTCGTCCCTCCGTCCGGCTCACTGACGTCGCGTCGGTCGGTTTGTTGCCATCTCAGCTCCCCTCACCACGAGTATGGCTCGTACATTGCCAGTGTGGAGTGTGGGCATAATTTAACCTCTTGTCCCTACATCTTATTATCAAGCAACAAATGGGTGAATGACATTTTGAATAAAGAATATCTTAACCTTTAAAAACGCGGTTTTAATATAAGCCCCCCTGCCCCTTTTTTTGAATGGTTGTTGGCACCCTATGTTGCATCTAACTTTATAACACTTACATTTTAAGCAATTCTGAAAGACAACCTGTTAATCAGCACGTCAAATTAACAATATAGGTCGTCTTGTTGAAACACTCTCAGGTGAACCGTTTGTAAGATAATCGACGTTGAACATTTATAACAGAACGTGTGTTACATACCAGGTAGGTAAACCACATTAGACAGTAAGCCGAGTTAAACGAGGATTTTTGAGGGGCGCACAGCTCCCGTAATAATCACTTGACGAGAGAAGTGGTACTTATATGTGATATTTTCTTCCGGAATATACTACCGAAGTTTGTCACATGTTTTAGAAACACGCTGAATACACACACGTCCATTCTGAACTCCAGGTACTAATACTGTGAAAATACTTTTTATTAAAATTGAAAAAGGAAACCTAATACTACCCACAGGATTTTCAGTAAAATTGTGAAAAAATGGAACTAGGAATGGGGGCCGTACCACGGAACATTTTGAGCTCGGGAACGTGTGGTCTGCACGGCCAGGTAAAGAAGATATGGGCCTAAACATGTCTAACACGAATACAGTTGTCCGGAATGGTTACGTGTGTTATTTACATTGTGTGTCTACACTTATGACAGGTCATTACTGTACAGAACCATTCCATTGACGGGCCGGGTTTAACGTATCAGTTCGTCCCTCACAAAAGTTTGTTATCATTATACGAAAGAGTCCCAACTTGGAATCGTCGAATGAACCCGGCATCACAACTTCAGTAAACCAGGACGCCAGAAATTACAACAGCGTAAAAGGAGGGCCGACAGCAACAGTCCCCTCCACCAGCCGGCAATCGGGGACAGCTATGTTTAAACAACGCGCCGCCGATATAGGCAGGGCCCGACATCTTTCCACATCCGACCAGCAGCCAGGGAAGATCACAACATGGGTTTGCCTGTGTCCATCCGCCGCCATCCGATGATCAGCTAAATACAGTCTCCAGTATCAAGAATAAGGTGGCGACTGTACGACTTAGATATAAAGAGAAATGGAGTGAGACAGTCATAACGTAATTTATATTAATTACATAATAACGTTTAAAGTCGCTCCGAGTTACTGTAACTCTTTCCGTATGGTATTTTCTGTGTCTCACATATCATGAATACACCCCCTCAGATACCATAAAAGCTCTACCATTAACTATCATTTCAGCTACGCCCCTAAACCATTTTAGTGCGGATATGACCATAATTCAAATCCATAAAAATTAGTTTAAAGTAATGGCCACCGATATCTACGCAAACACAACAATGGCGTACGAGATTCTGCGCCACCCGTGCAAATACCCCGTACGTGTCGCGTTGGTCGTTCATAAAGGCTATTCACGGTCAAGTGAGCGCTTTTAAAAACCCTCTCGTTGTGAATAATAGTCACCAAATATGTATTCTATTTTAGCCTTAGACGTTAACTTCCGAGTACGGTGAAATATATACACTGTGTTTACTACTTACATAGGAATATTTATTTTAAAAGGTTGTTAATAGTATAAAAATTGCTTTTAAAGTGAAATGTAACTAGGGCCTCAAAAGAGTTCACTTTACCGTGAATAGAGTATACACGCACTTAAGAAGTAGGATTTGGCCGATTTGGGTGCAAGGGCACACGGCACAGGAGCAGGACCCGACCGGGCGCTATATTGTTATGTCATGCTCCACCATCTTTTTTTCCCTTCCTTCACCCATAATCGACTAAGTTTCCATTAAAATTTCCCTTCTTTTCCATAAAAAAAGTCCTGTTTTCCCAGCCGGATCAGTGACTTCGAGCCAGAAGAGCGAGGCCCATAAGTGACACTGGGTCAGGCAGGAGAGACGGATTAGCAACCCAGGTGACCATGGATCAGCGCAAGCTGACAGGTCAGGACATTTGACAGGTGACCTTAGACCTTTGACTACAAAAATCGAAAAAAATCGAAAAAATTCCAAAAAAATTCGAAAAAATTTATTACTTAAAATTATTAAAATAAATAAAAATAATTTTAAAAAACATAACTGTCAAGAGGTCACCCTTCACACATACCCATTCCACCATATTTTTAGGTTCCGACCAACATTTTGGTAGGCGACTGCCATCTTGGTAGGCAACCTCCTCCTTGTTAGACATCTCCCATCCACAATATTGGATGCTGGAGGCCTTGACCTTGACCACACATGAATGACCTTGAAAACAAAAACTCTACAAAAAATACATAAAAGTCAACAAGCATATTACATTACTAACTAGTACTGCCATATTAGATGCACGTGACATTAACCTAGGCATAATAACCTTGAATGACCTTGATAACCAAAACTCGACAAAAAAATACATAAAAGTCAGCAAGCATAATAGCTTACAGACTACCACCACCATATTGGATGCAGGTGACATTGACCTTGACCCCATTACATCGAATGACCTTGAAAACAAAAACTCGAAAAAACATAAAAGTTTGCAAGCATAACAAGTGACAGACTACCACCATAATTGGTGCAGATAAACTTGACCTTCACTCTATAATCTGAAATGCCCTTAAAAATGAAAAATCGAAAGAAAAAAACATTAAAGTCAGCAAGCATATTACGATACAGACTACTACCACAATATTGTTTGCAGATTACCTTGACCTACACCCCACAACCTTAAAAACAAAACCCCAAACTAAGTGCATTAAAGTCAGCAAGCATATTATGTTAAAGACTGCTACAATTTTGGATGCAGGTGACCTCGACCTTGACATCATAACCTTAAACTCAAAATAAATTTTAAAAATTTACAAATATATTCAATTAGTTTAAAAATGGCGTCTTCAGGTCAAGTGGCTTTGGCTGTAACGCCGCCACAATCATGGTCAAAAGCAAGTGACCCTGAAGAGTCGCTGCAAGCATTAAGGTATCAGTGTTACTATTGTGGAAATACCTTCGGTAAAAGTTGGCATGCACGTCGACATGAAAGTGGGCATTGCTTGTTCAGCCATGCATACAAGGCATTTTACTGTGATAACTGCGTTATTGTGTTTCCGCCAGTTTATCATTAGATGTAGTAAATGCAGAATGTATTGTATCCAATCTACTTGCAACAGGTTTACATATTTCTTCATTTAAGACATCCCTTTTGATGTGTGCTCGTTTAGCTTGCAAATATTTCTTCTTTTCAGCAGATATGACATTATGTAATTCCAAAGAGAAATCATGCATTTGTGATTAGTTCACATTAACACTCCAGTATTTATATAAACTATTGCGTTGGTTTTCTAGCTGCAACACTAGGTAGAGTATTCTGTGTCTTTTCAATCACTCAGCTTTTCTTAATACTGCATCTAATTTACTTCCAATTCGATCTCTCATTAATAGCAACAATTAGTCGTCATTTCAAATCTTCATTTTGTATATTTTTAGTTCTGTTTTCATAACCACACACAATGTTTTATGAATCAATTCAACACTCATATGTCATCTCTTACATTTCAGTTTCAAGTTGCTCTGCAATACTAGTGGTTACCAATTCATTAATTCCACATTTAAATGTTCTAAATGTTCGTGTCTTCTAGTTTCCATATTCTGCAGTGGAGTCATCACATTTGCTAATATTTCCGAAATGTAACTAATATTCCTAAATACTTTTGTGATACTTCCAATTAACTTTACTAACTTCTCTTTTATGTTGTCGATTGTGATTTAAAATGTAATTGTGTTCAAGTATTTTACATAGCGTTTATTTACCGCATCACTATATTTCACTGCCATGCAAACATTATGTAATATATGACCATTCAGATCACAATTCCCATAGCGATTTTTGGTTAAACATGTATTGTAATGAATATGTCTTATACCACTGCATCGAAACTTTGAAATTCTCATTGTTATTCATCTGGAAGTATAAAACTCTCAAATCCACAACAATATCTGCCTTTATATAGGAGAAATGCAGGCATAGTTACCAGAAAATCGTACTTGTCTTTCCAACAAAGAATCACATATCTTTATACTTTGTAATGGACATATTGCCCGTAATATGATCATTGTAAAGATGACATGGATTCAAATTATACATTATAAACACAAATATCATATTGGCATTAATAAACAAATTATGTTTTGGAATATAAGCATAACTTTGGGACAGATAAAAACAATCAACTTTTGAATGCCTACCAAAATTAAAATATTGCTGAAATTCACCTTGCAGTTCACTCCAAAAATTGTCAAATATAAACACTGAATTGGGTATTGCTTCGTTCGGAGGCACAATTGTATCTTTATTACTAAAAGGGAAATATTGCATTCCTTCAATTGGCGATAAAATACTCGCTAATCGTTGAAATTTCTCTTATTGCTGTGTTTTAGAAAACATATATACATTTTGAAATTTTAAACCATTCGAATGTTCCAGCAATGACACAATAACATAAGATTTCCACGTGATGAAGGACCACTTATTATACAATGCATATTTGTCAGTAAAATAATTCAATGTTTCTATGCAATTGTGTTCTATTTCGTTTATACAATTACTGGAAGATGCAAGCTTTCTTTTACAATCTTCATTTGTACTCAAAGTGTAACGCACTGACATAAAACTATATATTAGAGCCTATATAGAGGAATGTGTTCAAATGATAACAATAACTCGTATTAATTTATCAAAGAAGGTCACGGAGTATTGAACACATTGATTAATATATTACTATTGGAATTTAATTTACCTAAATACAATTACTGTGGTCCAGGAATGAAATTTGCAAAACATCTGGCATGGAATGATCAAGAATAACTGCTTTGGACAACACTTGTAAAGTACACAGCATAGTTTACGCTCAAACAAACAATTTGAAACAAAGAAATATAGCATATACGATTCTAGACTATAAAGCAGCAAATATAAGGAAGAATCCATCCACATCAACAGGTGAAAAGCTCGGCACTTGGGTCATAGGCAAAGTAATGCAAGCAAAAGTGAAAAGAAGCATGGGAGTTAAATGCAAGATAAAGCGAAAAACCAAGAAATGTGGAATATTACCATTCATATTTCCAGAATTATCAGCCCTTGGAGCTCTAATGGGCAGAGTTTGAGCTCTTGCTAAATTAGTTAAATCAAGTGGGAAAGGAACATATCATAACCATATAAAGTTGGACAAGGACAAAAATCTCTAAACATGGAAAGAAGCGCAGAAAGTCTTAATTAGTCTTCCAAAATGAGTACTCACAAAAAAAGGCATTCTTGAATTTGTAATGAAACTCGATATTCAACATTTCAGAAGTGTGTATATAAAAGACAATTTACCAAAGAAACCAAACATTTGTGAATGTATGATTGTTTATTTAGATTCGAAACAAAATTAAGGAATAAATTGGGTTACATTATTAAAAAACGTAAATCAATCATTGTATTATAACAGTTTCGGTGATTTATGTCCCGCAATTGAAATACATACCTACTTAAAAACCTTGCAAATCATATACAATTACAAAATGGAACAATCACCAAATACGATCAAATGTGGACATGTGTGCTTACGATTTCCGAGTATAAATAGCATAGGTAAAACTTAAAACATATTTGTAATATGTCAATTATATTGATATTGAGTGGAAACTCATTGCAATTGTGTTCAGTTTATTTCCCTGCACTGGAGTTAGATGGCGAATGGTAAATAAGCCTAATCGAATTTGTCACTACAACAACATACCAAATATTGATATGCACAATCATTCACATTCATAATCGGTTAAGAAAAATACAGTATTGTGATACCACTAGAATCTTACAAACTCGAATATTTGGAAACATTTATGAAGGCAGTATTTGCTTGAAAATGTATCATTTCGATTATGTGGAAATCCAAATACTTTAACTAGTATAATGCACAGTAATGTCAAAATGGTTTTCATGTAAAACAATTCAATTGGAAATATGTTAGGTTATTAACAAAGAGTGTATGCTGCTAATCAATTGCATAAATGATCAAAACAGGTTAATATTTTGTCAGTTAATGTAGGTGATGTAAATGTAAATATTGTAGATGGTTTATATTTAAATGGAAAACCAAAAAACACAATATATAGATTCATGTGTGCAGTAGCTCCAGGTTACAAAATAATTGAAAAGCATATTACTTTAATCTGTCTTCCAGTAATAGTCCGTTATGTTGATGAAATAATAATTACATTTTTAGATCGAAATGGTAAACTTATTAATTATAAAAAAGAAGAAATCTCTGTGCGATTACATTAAAAGAAAAGTATATAAACACTTGCATTCCATACACATAATAATCAAAATGGGTATTGTGTATCATAGTCATTATTGATATAAAGTAGGTGCTTCGATTAAGAATGTATGTGTTTCAGTTAAATAATCATCTATAAGAAGATGTAAACGGAATCATAAAGCACTCACTTCAATTAAGAACCACATAAGGTTAACATAGGGCAACAAACTGTTTTTAAGGGAATTAGGTTATGAAATCATAGAAATGGATGACATACTTAATGTTAAACAACCCATAAGTTATGAAGATTCAATCACCAATACGTAAATACATGTGTATGAACCATTCCGAGCAAGTCTGTATACATTTCTATCAGAAATAGAAATTCCTGTACAGAACTTTGACATTAATGCATTACTTTCGAAAACAAATTTGAGGTTCAGAAGAACAATTAATAAGGCAGGCCATACAACTAATACTATAACTACAGGAATAGTGAGAAACAGAGTACTTCATTTGATTGACAGAATTGCATATCTGGTTAATAGTGTTGAAAACAACCAAACATGAGATATTGGAATCACTTCCAAAACAAAAAAATATCTCTTGCAAACTATAAACGTTATTTATACAATCCTTATTGCGGGCTGGCATCATATTAACAATTACAAACTTGAAATAAACCCAGATGGAAAGTACAAATTTGTAATAATGGTAGGTACAGTACTTGGAATTGCTGAGGTCTATTGGCATGCTATAGAGAATGCTAAACAAGATTATGTTATTCTATTTTGTAATATATGCTTGAAAACTATAAACGACATGGCTAGTAACAAGGAAGGTGTAACATTTGAATTAAGCAGTGTCGAATGGTTGTTGTCACATATTGAAAATAATACTCATGAATATTAAAAGTTCCTAAATTACATTGAGAAAGAGAAAAAACCTAAACCTTGCATTCTGGTCGGGTAGTATGGAGACATTTCTGTCACTGCTACCATTAGAGAAGGTCATATGGAATGTGAAATCAAGCCTTTTAGATTAAAAAAGGAGTATGTGATTGTATGTTTCGAAACAAACCATCAAAACAATTAAGGAGCAGCCAGAGCAGTGTTTTACCTTTTCAATATAAAAAACAATAAACTTTACCTAAACAGTCAAGCCTATCCCTATACAGATTTCAATACAAACTTTGGGAATGGTGGATACCTTATTTGCTACAACATGTACACAAAGTTCCAGGAAAGATATTACAGTAAAGACAGTGCACCGATCCTAAAACCTGATTAATTACTACCAGAGGACCTTTATTTGTATTTGATGCTAGTAATCAAAATGACACCATTAGCAATTATGTTATCAATTCACGAATTGAAATAATTTCAAACACACACTCCACTAAATGCTCAAGCTTATGCATTAATCACACATGACAGATTAGTGTCCTATATTGTTAGATATAAGTTGGTTACGGTACTGATGTGAATTACAAGATGACGAACTATCATGAGGCAGTTTTTTGCAGTTTTTTGGGTTTTTGGGGTCCGAGGACACCAGAGTAAAAGTAACGGTCAGGGGTCAAAGATCATGGGTCAGATTCCTTGATATCCAAGATGGCAGACAGTGACATAACAACATGGCGGAGGCCGAATCCTGCCACCCTGCGCCCCACGCCCTTGTGACAAACGTCGCATTTCCTTACTACTAGTCTACATGCAAGAACCACCAAAGTGACACTTAAGTAAAAATTGATGGAATAACTCCCATATAAATACATTGTGTATGAAACTTATAATGATTGTTGTTACATAAATTTTGGAAAACGAGTGAAATAAATTGTCCACAGTTTGAATACGGACCCAAGATTAGTAACAATTTAACGATCTTTGTATGCGATTTTCTGCCTGTTTACATGCGTATATGTACCTGATATAAGTATTTATGCAATATCTAGCTGTTAGGCATGTCGTGTAACCATGGGTTCGAGTCCCGAAATTATAAAATATGTTAACTTACTATCAGACTTAGAAAAAATACGGTAATTTTTCACAGTATTCATGTGTGTATGATATAAAGATTTAAGCCATCACCAAAGGTGAGGTACTGTGTAGGGTCCTGAGTTCAAGACTGGTAAATATAGAAAAAAATACAAATTTTTTATCGGACTTAGAAAAATACTGCAATTTTTCCCATTGTTATGTGAATATTATAGAAAATTTTATTAAAGGCGACACAAAATTTTAGAGATCGGATATAGGAATCAGAGTGAGATAATATGGACACAAATCGATAAATGACCTGTATTTACAAAGCCTTTTTAGCGAAGTTCGTACATTAATTTTTAACTGTTTAGTATTTATGTGCATCCAGTATAAGGAATTAAGCTATGACCAAAGGCTAGGTACGGTGTAATGTTTCAAGTTAGGGTCCCGAAATTATAAAATATATTAATTTTCTATTGGGCTTAGAAAAAATTTGATAATTTTGCTCAGTGATGGGAGAAAGTATATATACTGCACATACATACGCAGATGCCTTATTGATGTTCAGACTTCGAGAAGATAATGTCGATTTTTGGAAGCATTCTTTCGCTATACAGTGAAGATGAGTCGTGAATACGTCGGTCTGCTCATGTGGAGCCATGACCTGCGCCATCGCCAACTGGCTACAGTCAATGTACATTCTGCGATCGAGATTCCAATTATTGGTCCCATGTGGTTTGTGCAAGGTGATACAATGAAGGAACATACCGAGGTCTGTAAGGGTTCATAAACTGGTAGCCAGTAAGGAATGTCGTCAATACTTTCTTCTATATAGCTAGATAATGTTTCCATAGACGATTATTATGAGACAGTTAATGGTAAAGACAGAATAAGTGCAGTACAGTCGGTTTGTGCGGAACGTAAACTTGCAATCTGTTCGTGAGAAGTCAACGAACTTTAAAATAAACGACCATCAGATCTAAATAATGGTTTAAAGTTTAAAGTGAGGTTATGAGCACTCGCTTATAAACATTAAGATATGTTTATAGATTTATAATAAAAACTTTAGTATAAAAATTCATGGATAACTGAATGCATACACAAACATTAATTCTGCCAAACTGCACAAAATTTGGAGACAGTAGGTGAATATTTTTTTTCTTATATGTTTGGATAAAGGCAGTCGACTAGCCCATGGATTTCGATAGACTTGGGATGATTGAGGAGGATTGATGTTTATTAAGAAGGATTGAGGGGGAATAGCGAGGATTGGTGAGGATTGTTGAAGATTGAGAAAAATTGAGGAGGAATGGTGAGGATTGGAGAGGATTGATGAGTATTGGTGACGATAGGTGAATATTGAGAACGATTGTTGAGGAGCATTGGCGAAGAGGATTGAGGAGGGTTGGTGAGGATTGATGAGAATTGATGAGGATTGAGGATGATTGGTGAGGATTGGTGAGGAAGTTTGAGGAAGACTGGTGAGGATTGAAGAGTGAGGTGGATTGAGTTGGATTGGTGAGGATTGGTGTATGAATAGAGCACGAATGATTATTGCCCTAGCTGCCCTCATATATTCCAAGTGTCTAGGACCTGACAGTATTGAAATTTAAATTAATGCAAATTAAGCCTGTAAAAATGCTTATTCATACCATGAGTATAACTTACTCATACAAGTGGTCACTATTAGTATGATTGGCTTGGTTTAGTCACCTAAACATACATTTGAAAAATGCCGAGTAGCATACTTATACCTACAAAACAGTCGAGGCAGTGAATAATGAGACTTGAAGAGAGGAGACCTGAAATGTAGTTGAGAGACTTTTGCATGTTTCCGCAATAATTGATGTACAATTTTAATACAACTTAAAAGAGATAAATAAATTTTAAATTAAAAAATTCATTTTAAAATCATGTAATTTATAAAATTTTATGAGTTGGCATATCCTATGCCTATAAAACAACGTGACTACCAGAAACATACATATATGCTTGAATAAAATCAGTGGGGTGTACTGCCGAGCACCTTCGGGTAAGTCTGGCAAACCGGAGCCGAACACTGTTGAGCACCCCCTGAGTCGAGCCGAAGACTGCTGAGCTCGTCTGAGTCGAGTCGATGGCAGCTAACCGCCGAGCAAATTGTGGCAGTCCTAAGACCTGCTGTCTTGACCCCTGGTTAGACGATCCTGGTCACCTGGATCGCTGATACACCTCACGGGAGTCATGAGTCCACCTCGCCTACTCTGGGAAAACAGGAAATTTGTAGGAGAAAAGGGAAATTTTTAGATAAAAAAGAACATTTTGAAGGAAAAAGGGGAATTTTTAGGAAATTTGCTAGATTTTGAGGGAAAAAAGTTAAATTTTGAGGGAAAATGGTCGCAGCACCCAGCCGCACAAGCTGCTGTGGCTGCCATTTAAAATACATTGTCCCAGACTCGGCTAAATTACACTACTATTATTGCATGTCTACATAAATCGGTGATAGTACAAAAATCTTACATACAAAAATTACTTATATGCATTAGAACAATAGCGACAAAATAATTATTCGTCCCTGGCACACAGACGATATTTTTCTTTTCAACTCTTGTCCAAGTACATGTCCCGATAGCCGAGTGGTCTAAAGTGTTTGCATGCCGACCCATGGTTCGGGAGTTCGATTTTGCCCTCCTACAGGCGATATTTTGAGTTCTGCGAAAATTAAATGGAGGCATCCCTAGCGGCCAACTCTAGAACCAACATGACTGCCGAGCGAGAGCGACACCAGCGCCCCTAGCAGTCGGATAGGGAACTACGTAAACAGCATGCGAAGAAGGCGACAAGAGAGAAAGAAATGGAATGAGAGAGACAACACAGAATGATGGAGCATAAAAATACAAGACGGAATGATAGAGCATGAAAATCAACACGGAATGATAGCATAAAAGTATCAAGCGATTCTCCCACATCTAAAAAATGGCTCGTTTTTGCAAAAAAGAAAGGGTTTTCGCTACTGCATATTCTAGGGGTCGGCATTTTGAGTGGAAAATGGGGAATTTGTAAGGAAAAAAGAGAAATTTTGGGTGATTTTAAGGGGAAAATGGCCAATTTTGAAGGAAACACGAGAAATTTACAGGGTAATACAGGAAATTCCATGATGGCAGCCGATCAACAGATCCACTCCCCCATCCCCTTTGTCATGGAGTCTACCATACCCTACTTACTCTGTTTTGCGAGCAAATGTCAAATGACAATTAAACGCATCCAATCGCGAAATTAGTTCTGCTATTGTTCTGGAGTACATCTAGATGTGAAATCTTTACACAAAAACCGATGTCCCGTTCCTATTCATCTGCTATCGTCAGTTTAGCTTTCTGTGCCTTACACAGCAGACAGGTGTTCGTCTTCAATGCACGCAGAATATTTGTTTCTTATTACCGTCTATTGTAATTGCTTCTTGTTATTAATTTGTCTTTCTAGATTTAGATCTTGAATGCTGTCGGATGTCATCGGTATAGTGCTTGTTCGAACTTTAGCAATGAGGTTTTTTTTTTTGTGTTTACAGAGTCTCGGAGTATTTGATGGGAGACTTGGACACTAACACCTTAATGCCAGGCCCGATTTCCAGCAAAACTAAGGTAAACATTCTAATGCTAATGCTCGGGAAGCTTGGTTTCAGTAATCCAGCTAAAAGTCAAGGTCACGTAAAAGTCGATAGTTATGCGTAAAGAGAAAATGATAATTTTCCACTCGCAAAAATTTTGAAATCAAATTTTTTTTTCAACTAAGTAGCATGCTAAAGCATATTGTAGAAAATTAAATATGTATTCCATATTTTATTAAACATCACATGAATTGTTTTACAGTTATTCGATGAAGTGTTTCAGATCAGTATTATATATACCAACCTGTTTTTCCCGAAAATATTTCCTCTCAGTCCAGACCTCAAAATCCTGCACATATTTGCAAATTTACTGCTGTAATTAGTCGCGCTTCTCTGCGAGAAGACACTATCTTATCTGATTGGGAAAATTAGAATAAATTTACTCCGATAATGAACATCCGTGCGCTAACAGGCACCTAAGAGGCGTGAGAATTAAACTCAATCAATCACGAAAGTGGACTTCAACTTTATGTGTTTGGGTGCGTAACTAAACTTGAAATATTTCCGCGAAGAACAGGTGGCCATAAATATTACCAAAGGCAATATGAGTAATTTCGTGGATGCAGAGTACATGTTTTCGAAACTTTAAATTTGTTACTTCCATAGATTATAAAATTTTACAATATGATTTAACTGCTGGAGCACATTGCAGTAAAGTAGTAGAGTTATGTAGACTCCAGGACAATAGGTATCAGGGAATGGCTCGGTGACTAGATCGTTAATGACCTTGACCTAAAATTATTCTCGTTTTTCTCCCAAAATTGCTCATTTTCTCACAAATCGTACGTTTTAGCACAAAAATACCTGCCTTAAAATTTCCATTTTTTCCTTAGAAATGTCCCGTTTATCCCCAAAAATTTCCCGACTTTCCCTCGGAAAAAACATGCCCTACTATGTGCAGTAGGAAGCCCCATTTTGGAAAATACGAGCTGATTTTAAGATTTGCGGGGCTTCCTATTCCTTCTAGACGAAAACAATGCGGCATATGAGAAATCGATAAAAATATAATTATTTTAATAATTATCGTTATAAAATTGAATATTTTTTTTTATAATTGGAACATTTGCAGGCTTAAATAATAAGTGTAATAATCACTGGACTCGTATTTTCAAGGCGCATACAATCGTGATGTCATGCCATCATTCTGTCTTGTTTTTTCATGCTGTATGATTCCATGTTGTCTCTCTCTTTCTCTCTTGTCTCTCTCATTCTATCGCTTAACCTCTTTCGTTTCTCTCTCTCTCATTTCATCTCTTTGTCTCTTGTATTTCTATCATCACAAATGTTTTTTTAAGACTCCCCCTTCCATTTTTGTTGTTTAATTCTCTTTCCTTTCTCTCTTGTCTCTAAAGTTCGTTCTGTTAGTCGCATTTGCTCCATTCCACCATTTACATTGTTCCTTCATCGCCTGCTAGAGTGTGCGAATCGTCAGTGTATATTTCTTTATGAATATAATGATGTTTTTTTCTATACATAAGAAGGCACATAAAAATTGTTGTAAAGTACATTCCAGGCAGGACTTTGTTAAACATATTCGAATTTTAATACTTGACTATTTTAATCATATATTTTATAAGTATTTTTACATTATTCAATTTGTTTTTACTTTTGCACGAAAACTAAGTCGAATGGCCTTGTAACCACGCACGCACATTCCGACAGGTCGGCCAGAGCAGACGTGCCAGCTGTGATACGCGCACGCTGTGATGTAAGCAAGCACAGCGTGGGGAAAGGGAGGCAAATGACCTCCGAGCAAAGTGCATGCGAACTTAAGCGATCACCTGTGCTGCTTTGTGGCCTTGTCAATCAGTCATCTATGAAGCAGTGTATTTATAAATAAGTAGAATTATTTAAATGTACTTTATTGATCATTTGAAAAATGCCGAAAAATCCTTGAAAAGTATAGTACAATGTATTTTAAATGCATTTGTAATACAAATCTATTTAAAAATTTAAATTATGGAAATTCATACATTTGCCATTTTTTTCAAAAATGAAAAAATTAAGTTCATGCAAGTAATTGAACCCATTGCTTACGACAAAGAATGTAAGCATAGCTTATCCAATTTTTTTTCGTTTTCCTTTATTTGACATTGTCGTGACATTTTGATATTGACGAAGCTCTAGTGAGGCCGTCCTGCTGATAGATCCCCAGTGCGAGGAGCGAACTGAGAATCTGGCATGTCGGAGTCACCGGGGCGCGAACACGCGACCCTCCGACTCCAGGTCGGCCACCCTACCTCTGAGCTACGATAACGAGGGACCACATACCACCGATTTCCCGATGAAAAATAAATGCTTCTAATTTGTATATAAAGTTTAAAAATGTAGGAGCTGCATTCCCTGATAAAATGCCATTATTGTATTAAAGATGTTGTTTTACTTCTTTTCAATCAGTGTATATATGGCACTTGAATACTAATATTTCGAAGTTGTTTTTGTTTAATTTATTTAAAGGCAAGCGATATATTGCATTATAACATCTTGTTAATTTTCAGTCAGGTTTTGTATATTATATTACATTATGTGCATATACACACATTGAAAGATTTTTATATTCATTTTAAATAATTATTTAGTAAAGCAAGTAGGGTTCCTAAGAATGTGAATATCGACAGACATTTAGGTAGACAATATAATTTGTCATTTCTTAGCAGGCAGGCTCGCAAAATATTTATAGTTTGCAAGTAACATTTCAAACCCCGGTTATTTTTATTTGTTTCAGCCCTTTATAACTATTGTAATTAGCTTCAAATAATATTTTGCTTTTTTAAAACGAGAACTATTTATAACATATTGGTTACACAATGCTATTAAAATTCTATATTAATTTTTTATATTTATTTTTTTTTAAGTTGTACTGAAATTGTATGTAGTGTAGTACAGCAAAAAGTTCTTTCAACTTCATTTCAGTTATTCTCTGTTTTCAAGATTAAATACAATACGATGTTAATTATTTAGTATCACGACTAATTTTCGTTGTCATAACTATCCTACACATATTTTACTAAATGTATTTATAAGCGAATAAACCAAACACCATCATTTACTTTATACATCACGGGAAGTAAGCAGGATACAACACCAACAAGAAATTAAAAATTTTAAATATCATATATATTTATATACTTCAAGCTATAAATATAAAACACAGAAACCTTAAATATTTCCACACTACCCATGCAGTGTCTTTACACCAGGATGCACACTTTTCATGTAGTGAATATAATTTGCTTATACGCAGCACAGAACAGTCTATGCTAGACAGCATATAACCAGAACCCATGGCCATATATTTTTCTCGACAAAGTTACACGACTGCCACTGTCAAACTATACTTCCTAACTGAAAACTAGCTGCTTGTATACACTCACAACCAGGCACCTTAACATTCAATGTTCCACCCTCTGTAAAGCCGCGCCTACACTGGAGCGACTTGGGCAAGCGACATTGTCCCGCGACCACGCCGCGTGACCTCAGTCAGATGACCATCAACTGTCTACACCAAGCACATCAGACAATGTCGCAATATTTGCCGACTGCTCTGGCTACACCGGATCGACAGAACAGTTAGCAAGATGTAGGACAATGAGGATGTCCTCCTAACCACGGCGGCATATATTGTATTCGCTTGTAAACAGAGACGTCCACGGCGGCATTGGGTGCGCCCTTCTTTAAAGAGGAGAAATACATTCAGTGGCACTGATCCAATGGCAGACCTAGTATGCGATGACAATGATGAATTAAGTCTAGAATATCGGAGCAATGGTGGGTTCAAAAATTTATTTAGGTTGTCAAGTATTTATTCTGAACAACTATTGTGCATAATAGGTCCAAAAATTAAGAAGGCTAATACCTCGTATAGACAAGCAATACCAAAAAAGGAACGCTTAGGAGTCACGTTGAGATTTATGGCAAGTGGTGATTCGTACAGGTCGTTGGAAATGACATTCAAGATATCCTGTTCAACTATTTCAAAGTGCAAACCAGAGGTGTGGGAAGCTCTTGTAGAAGCACTGGAGGACTACGTACAGGTAGGCTGTGTTATATGTGTTATGTTAACAACTAACAGAATCACTGTATTTGTTTACATTGCAACTAATCTGGTCATATTGATGTACTACATTCATATGCAGCAATATCCACTTTAACTGCAAACTGTTTATATGTAGTACAGTATTCTGTGTTATGTTACAAAGGGAGGATATAATCTTAGCATATCCATGGTTATTTTTACAATTGTATATAATTAATTTGACAGTAATGCTGAAAGTCCTATCGTTGTTGAAAATATAAAAATATACCAAGACTATGACATATATTTAGCTGTAATTGATATTATACAGTGTACATGCCCAAATTAAATGTAAACATGTTTATTATACACAAAGCTATTTGTGGACATGTGAATGAATTCAGGTGCAAACATTAACTTGTAACATCTATGTTTTATATGGTATTGCACATTGATGTCTCATGAAATGTCTTCAAGAACAGACGTAATGTCAGACAAGCATGTCGTTGAATTCGTGTCGCTTGATGATGACACACTGTAAGGAGCCATCATGATCCCTGGCTGAAAGGCATGACTTTATTGCGAATGTGGTGAAGCTGCTCAGTAGTTGTCATATTTTCCACGTGTAGCTACCCATAAGACAATGTTGATAACATGTTGGACGGTACTTCTCGTTTGCTCATTGGTAAGTTTACGTAACTTGTGAGCGTTTGGTTCCGCAAACAGGACGTACTCATCTTTTTATTTTCCCCCTTCCCGCAAAGCTTTCATTATTTGGAATGCTTCCTCTGCCCTACGAGCTGTCATTTTCCGTTTCTTCTTGATGTGACGCCGCATTGAGTGCCAGTATCCTGTTGTGATGTAGCATTGTCAGACATACCCGGTGTAGACATATCCGCAACGTGTCGAGGTGTATCGAGGTGTCAGACTGTATCCTGGCTCATCACGTTCCTGTATCACAGTCTCATCTTGTCCATTGGGAGTATTTTCACTGCTATCCTCTTCTTCAGCGACCAGTGGAGCAAGCAATTACATTAACACACGTTTATTTGGCACATGCTAATGTAACTACTTTAGAAACCAACTACGATATAATCCTAAAGTAACTACAATCAAATGCAGTAGAAAACAATACCAAGACACTGAAGCCTTCTGTTTGGCGAAAACTGATAGCAGCGTGTCATGCTGTTCTAGTGCAAACCAGTACATGGGACCCATAGCAATACAGCTAGTTGAATTTGACTATTTATGCTACTTCTAAATGGTGGCACTAAATTAGAGTGTGATCCATGATAGGCACTCTCAGCTGTCTTGGTATCGATAGTGCACATGTCGCCAACATCGCCAGTGTGAAAGGATAGGCTGCACCTGATATTTTCCTCCACTGTAGTTGCTACAATTTAGACAATACAAGATTACACTAAGAATACCGTCTTACTTACATGTACCCAGGAATGCAAACAAACGGGAACAGGTTGAAAAGGATTGTTGTGAATCGATTGCTGGCAAGCGCATGTCTCTTCAAGCAACTTCATTGTCTGACACAGAATTGCTTAACTTCAAAGGATATTTTAGTATCGTCTTCATGGCTGTAGTTCATGCATCTTACAAGTGTCTATTTGCAGATATTGGTTGTCAGGGAAGAATATCTGATGGAGGTATTTTTGCAGCAACACGTTTCTGTAAACAGCTAACATTTAAGTGCCTGAACCTGCCACACTCCTCTCATTTAACAGGGAGGACCCTGCCAATTCCACCAGTGTTTGTTGCAGATTATGCTTTCCCTCCTGTCAAATAACCTAATGAAGCCTATTCCAGGACAGCATGATAAGGAAACTAAAGGGCGTATTTTTAACTACAGAGTAAGTCGAGCTAGGCGAACAGTGGAAAATGCCTTCGGGATTCTAGCTTCAGTGTTTTGTTTCATACAAAAACCTTGCTTTTGGAACCCAATACCGCCTCATTGCTTGTGCTAACAGCAGCACATTTACAAAACTTCTTACGACAAAAGAGTACTGCATCAAGGATTTACATACCACCTGAAAGTTTCGACGTAGAGTGCAATGACACACGTGAAGTAATCCCTGGGATTTGGAGAAGAGATACAGTGGACAAAACGTCGTTTCTACCTCTTCGCAGGATTCCTAGATGGAGAGCAGAAGCTGCTACTGAAATACAAGAAAAATTTGCACAGTCTTTCCTGACAGCGGAAGGTTCTGTACCACGGCAACAAAACATGTGTGGATAAACAATTCCAATATACTGATTGGTACAGACATATACAGTCTTTATAACTGCAGCTGTAGTACATTTGCAGCACATTGAACACATTGTAATGAATATGTCTATGTAATCACATCGATACTACGTGAAATAACACGCACACTTTCGTCTGTTTGCTCCCAGGTACGTTGGTTATGAATTCCGGACAGTAATTACAAGCTGTGACGTCTCGGTAATTATACATTGTTGCAATTAGTGGTACTTGAAGTGCTCAGTGTACCGCGAATGGACTGTATGCATGTATACATACAACCGTGTATAATGTGTCAAGTTATGTTACCTTAATCTAATGTTAAGGACCCGTTTCAATTCACATGGTTTTGTTCCGATTAATTTGTAATTCCAGAGTGGTTCAGACAGCAAGAAATGGTTATTGTCAACCCGATACGAGTTTTCGCTTCCTGAGGTAATAAGAACATATAAAATACCGTCTGTAAACATTCATTGTAATACCATGTATTTATTTAGCGGGGTGTACACACCTGCACACACGTGCATAGAGCTGGGGAAGGAATCGGCCATGACCTTTGTAACGGGACCATCCCAGAATTTGCCTGGAGTGATATCGGTAAAACATGGCAAACTGACATCAGGATGGCTGGACCGGGAATCAAACCCTCGTCTTCCCTAATGGGAGTCAAACGTTTTGCCATTGCGCCACCTCGCTCGGTTATTACTTCTCTTTTCATACTTATTTTATAATATTTACACTCCCTATTCTTTATTTAGCCTATTCATTGTTACCTGTAATGTACTGCGTGATGCACGTGGAATGTTCCCGTCTTTAAGGAACAGCAACGCCCGGAAATGCGTCCATGTTGACATCGATTCAGGGTCTGCTCCACTCCCTGACGTCTTCACCTTCTTATTTCCCTTGCAAACTGCCCGACTAAATTCTTTATTTTCCTTTCCACCACATGTTTTGGTATATCTAATGCCGTACTGATAGCGGTCAGTGCATCGTACTTAGCATTTTTGACTTTTTAATTCATATTTTTAAGGTACCACAGTACTTCATACGAACGATAGAGTTCAATTATTTTTGTCGCATTTTCTACGGTCCACTGCACATTGCTCTCCATACTGAAAATGTTGGCAGCACAATTATTTAGCACACACGACACAGCCACAACACAACTTCCCTCGGCGTAAGCGTCGCTATCACTGATACAGTAAACGCTGGTCAGGTGACTCATACGACTTCGTGTCTATACATGTCGCTCGACCAGGACAACCGACTTTCCTTTGATCTATACCGACTCCTGATGGAAAACGGAAACACGTGTCGCTCGACCTCCTGAGTCATACGATGTGCGTCTACACTATGCTTTGACATGGTCGCGTGACATTGTGATCATGTCGCCTCTGTTTGGACAGGTGACAGTCATCCGATGGCGGTCACTCGACTTGGTCGTACGACAGTGGCGCAGAACCAGTCATCCCAGTGTAGACGCGCCTTGACTCATGCATGCTGTCTTCTCTACCGACCAACACCAGAATTACATAGGCCAGCAATAAGTTTTTATTATTAAGTTTAACATTTTAAGTATATACATATTTCATCATACATATAATTATTTTTTTTGAATATCCAAAACTTATTTTTCAGAATTTTTTATTTATTAATCAGATTTATATTATGTAATGTTTAAGTATTTTATTTAAATGTAGGAGCTTTGTTACTCACACTGGCCTTATCAAATAAATTTCCTTACTGCTAATATGTCCTGCACTACTGGTCGACAACAGTCAAATACATACTGACGACCATAGCATCTATTAAAAAAACTCAAGTCATATCAGACCACCGAACACCCCATCTGCTGTAATCAATAAAAAAATTTATATCAACCGCACCACCCAATACACCGCTTATACCTACCAACCATACCACCCACTATAAATCTAGCATACCTTAACCATTCGTCCACACAGACCATACAAAGCAAACATACAGCCCATACCAGTGACACACTCGAATTTTTCTCATACCATCCACCATGCAGGCTGACACCAGTCAAAATACGATAACCACCCATACCAAACACTTTAAATCAAGGATAGCATAGCATAACACGCATACATACTGTCCACACCATTCGACATACAGAAACAATCACAAGACATATTCTGGAAGACATATCACCCAACATACCATCCATGATAACCTAAGCGTGTCAAGGATAAATTATATTGTCCAGGCCGACCTTTGACACTTCACCCTAAGTATCCGCCTTGCAAAGACGAGTCCACTGATATATAGCACTTAATTTCACTTGTAAATATTATCATTATAAAATATATTACATTTTTTAAAATAATTATTTCTCAGATACCCCATTGTTTAGGTCTAGAAGGAACAGGAAGACCCACAAATCTTAAAGTCGGCTCTGTTTTTTTTAATGGTTCTTCCTACTGCACGTCCTAGGGTATGGCTTTTATTTAGGGAAAATTGGGAAGTTTTTAAGGATAAAAAGGGAAATTTTAGGGCATTTCTGGACTAAAACGTACGATTTTGTGTGAAAATGAACGATATTGGGAGAAAAACGGGAATAATTTAAGTCAAGGTCATCAATGTCGAGCCACCGAGCCACTCCCTGATTCCTGTTGTCCTGGAGTCTACATAATTTTACTTCTAAGTAAGTGGTAGTTTACACTTCCATTACAGCCAGATGCGATCATTTGCTCGAGGTGAAAATAAAGTTTGTCACATTGAATTAAATCTATGATTTTTAAACGTATTCTCAAATTATATATTTCGATATTCAGTAAAATAATTGAAGGAAAGGAAAATAAAGAAAATGTACTACCCTCGGGATAACTTTCGAAATGAAAATAATTTTACTGCAATTTTTAGTAATGTTTTAAGTCTTAATATGCTTTAAAAGCCACGTTCTCTGGCTGCGAAGAATTTTCTTTTCTGTTGAATACTTTTTCATATAAAATACAGTAGCGTGTGTATTTTAATATGTATTACTGCGACACAGTAGAAATATATATATATATATATATATATATATATATATATATATATATATATATATATATATATATATATATACACTAGCGGACCCGACAGACGTTGTCCTGTACATTTGTCTTAAATCCGAAAATTTCAAACTTTTTTTAATAAGTTGTAACAATCTGGATCGTTTTGATGAAAATTTTTATAAAAAAAGTTATTACAATACCTGACGTCATCACATGTACAGTTACCACAATTCGACCTATCGTTTGCGATAATCGATGTAAATTTATTAAAAAAACATTTTGTAGTGGGCCGAATTGTGAATCTAAACCATTCTCGAATCCACTTGAACACACACAAAAAATTTCATCAAAATCGGTCCAGCCGTTTAGGAGGAGTTCAGTGACATACACATGCACAGAAGAATTATGTATATAAAGATATATATAATGTTAAATCCTTAGTATCATGAAAGGCTTAAAATGTTGGATTTTTTTTTTTACTTGCAAATAGCACTACCACGATACAAACAATAGAAACGTTCTAAAAATACAGTAGTATTTATGAGTATAAAAATATAAATATGCTGCAAATAATAAAAACAAATAGTATACACAGTGAGCCAGGATAGAATGTGTAGATTTAGGGAAGTCATTCCTTACGAGAAAGAAAGTCGAAAGTGTATATTTTATTCATTAAGTCAAAATATTGGCAGTTATGTAAACCTGAAAAAGAACTTAAGATTTAATTTATTTACAAATATCAGAAACCGCGTGAGGTTACGGAACAACTATTTTTTCCAGAGCTAAAGCAAAGGGAGATGTTAAGGCTGTGGGGAACGGGGCCATCTTTTGGCCTCTAATTTCCAAACACTCAGCTGTAGTTCATGATTCGTAACGATGGCGTAATCAGTATGTGAAAGTCAACGAAAAGTTTTTCATTTAGAAACTTACACAGGTTAAACGCTTTCGAGATATCAGTATGTGTACGTTGAAATTTGTGTGAACTATACGTTGTTCACGGTAAAATGAGCACTTTTGAAAGACCTGCTTAAGTTCTACTTGTATGTACATTGTGTATCCTTCCACCATATGTGCAATTAACGTTACCATGGGCCTGCTAACTTTATTCGTGCGTCGGTCAATGGCAACTCTGCATTGTTTTTTTTTTAGAACAAGCAAATATTTTACAAATGTTTTTATTTTACACTTGTATGCATTAAAAGTAAACAAAATGTAAAATAATATATTTAGTTATCAACGAACGTTTACCAAGCACTTGTAATTTAACGTAACACGTGGAACTACTATTTTTACCCGTCTCTGCCAATTTTACTGGGGCGCGTGACAATCAACGTGTCAGTTAAAATATACGCATTCAGGGGAAGTGATATTTTCAAAGGTTGATTTCAAAAGTGCTCACTTTACCGTGAACAGCCTTTAATGTCTGAGAGGTATGCTGCCTGAATGCAGTTTAACCTATCTACAAAGAGATTTTCATTTGTACATGCATGCCAAGGCTTCCTAACACCGCCATGTTGCTGATTAGGAAAGTTGGTTTGTCATGTGTCCATAGATTTGGTGGGCTGTGATTGGACACTGAGGACAGGGTGGTATCCTCTGTTGCTATAATGTGAAAGGTAACTCATTTTCCTGCACGATACGTATATAAACAATAAACATATAGTTTTTTATTGTGAAAGACTGAGATCCAACCTTTTTTCGTTCTAAAAAAGTAACTATGATGTTAAAAATTACAAAAAAGTTTGTATTGATGTTATGCCTGATATGCGGCTTGATAGTTGTTTAAAAAAAAACCTTGAGCCCACTAATTCCACACATGCATGGATTGCGATGCAGAAAGGATTCATGGACACGCTCCAGTACATCACGTTATGCTTCTACTGCCTGGCAAGTATTCTGAACACACAGTACCCTCTCTAGGTCATTTTACCTATCATTAGCATACACCTAGAACTGCAAATAACCCCACATGTAATACTCTATACTGAGAGAAAATCGACCAAAATATTAGTTTTTATAGGGCAAAATATATATTTAGTTGCCCTAACAAAATATATTGTTGAGCAAACAAAATATGAACGGCAACAAAATTTATTTGGTTCGTCTAACAAAACATATGTTTGAATAAACAAAATATATGTGGTAGACAAAAAAAGTAGACTGTAACTAAATATTTTGTTGAATCAACTGGATATATTTGTGTGGCCACTCATTTGACTGCCATCGTTCGAAAATTCATCTCGAGAGTTTGTTTGTATTTTTTGAGACAATTAGAATAGTTATCGTGTTTGTTATTGGCGCTTAATAATCGTATAAACACATTAACAAAACAATGCAACAGTAAACGGGAATCCACAACGGTAAAACTTGAAATATATGTTTGCATACGTTGCCCAATATTTATAGTGTACCTATTTAAAAGTTTTCAATTGTTATCAGTTGTCATATTAGCTGAGATTACTAAGGCGTAGCACTGGGCCGCAGGTGATCTAGGTTCGAAACCCGGTCGAACTTGTAAAACTAGTTTATATCATCCCAAACTGTTTAATGTGCTCAGAGTCAAACAAATCTTTTGTTGCACAAACCAAATCTTACAGTTTGAGGCAACCAAATGAGAACAAAAAAATAATTTGGTTTCAGCAAAAAAGCATTTTATTGCCCCTATACAAACAAATAATGCGTTTGCACCAAACATATCTTGTTTGTTTCAACTAAACGTTTTTCTCAGTGTAAGGTTTTTATGTCCGGTGACTCAGGAGGTCAGCCACTGGTCTTTCTTTTCCAATCCAGCGCTGTGTGTATGTTGTGTCAATCATCCCTGACAGTAAGACGTACGTGCGCTGATGTCCCGTTATGCGAGTACCACATTTCCCGTCGTAGGTACAGTGGTACATATTCCGACAACCCTGGTAGTCCATTGTCCAAGAAGGGTCGGTTGGAGGCTCAATTGAGACGCCCAGAAAAGATGAAGTGTCCAATTAGCATGTCACCTACAATGCCCTCCCAAACGTTCAGTGATAACTTATATTGGAAATGTGATTCGCGAATAACGTGAGGATTTATGTGTCCCCCACACATGCTCGTGTGACATTAAAATATACCATTTATCGTGAATGGTGCTTCATCAGTGAAGAGGAGAGTTTTCGATAAACCAACGTTTCCCGCTCCCAAATTTACCAATCGCTCACAGTATTACACTCGAGCCAGGCGATCTGGCGAGGATGGAAGTGAATTGCGTGTAGTCTCTCCCGATGTAGTACGCGATTCCCCGTAGATTGTGTTGTGATAGGTCTAGCAGTCTAGCGGTTCTGGGTCTGTATTCGCATACGAATGAGAAAGCCTGGTTGTTAGGTTACACTCAGTTTAAGACTGCATGCTTATCAGTCATTAGTATACTCTTTCAACACACACATAATGATATTTAGAAAATGGTTTACCTGAGCGAGTTGTGGCACAGACTTTTTGGCATGAATACGTCTTTAAATTGGCAACCATATTGTGAGGAAATCCATAAAATCCGATGATAACAAAACCAAGGGATACAGTTTGGCGTTTCAGCTCCAAATATATCGTCTACATTCAATATGCAATTGCACTAATAGATTACCAAAGGATCAAAGAATATATTACTTAGAGTGAGGACTGCGAAGAATTGCGGTTGTTTGTTGACGGTTGTTTATGGTGGGGGGTGTGGGGGGAGAGAAATTTTGAGTTCGTTTCGCCGGTCTCATTACTTCCGTGCAGTATAACCTTTGACTAGGAGAAGCTACGGCGCTCGTTTACGTATCAATCAACAGCTCTCGTCAAGATCAATCGATTGTGCGTTAAAAACATATGTGTTGTGTGATTGTGGTGAAATTGTATGCGTTTAATATAAAAATTTAAGTAAAATTAACACAATTTCGGCCTCTACTCGTCAAAAAGCCAATTCGAAATACAGAAATCGTATAGAGCCTACGGTTGGAAAGAGCATGTCAAAAGTAAGACAGTGATGCCCATAATACCCTATATAATCGAGTGAAGCGGGGCCGGAAAGTAAAAAAAACATCAAGGCGTCCTTGTGCGTCAACGGAGACGTATTCACGCAAAACAAAGGGCCGTGTCCCCAACACAGCTACACCCCATTTTTATTGTTTTTGTAATGATGATTACGTTATCGCTACTAAACATGAACTTTAGCACATTGTTTATATATAGGAAGTCAAAAAACAGTCGAGTTGAGTTCAGTTGAGAGATTTGGGCGGCTCTTATCAACGAGACCTTGAGAGCCGACAAAAAGTAGTTCTAACCCCCATTTAGGTACTGAAAGTGGAATGATACCATCAATTTACTACAGAGTCACGATCTCTTTAATTTAGTACTTTTTTCAATTCTTATTACGTATTCTCAAATGGTTTATAGTGTTTGCAAAGAAATGTAATTTTAAATTCTATTTCCTGGGGCCCATAACTGCCCCAATTTGACTTTGTCGAAAAAACCAAAATATATTTTTGACAAACTTGCTCGTAATAAATCGCCTCACTTAATCAACACACTCCGTTCTGACTCAACACGTATACTAAGTAACCTAGAATATTTGAATAGCTGCCGTTTTAAAAATTAGTATTAATCCGTTTAGACAGCATGTGAACATAGTCAACCACAGTATTTGTTACCTTACAACATAAAAAGTTAGGATGCAATTGGGTACATGCTTTCGTAGATATAGCATAGTTATAAAATATATGTAAAACACCATTTTGAAAAAAGGTATTCATAGTAAATCACATAGTGTACCGTAGAATTTTTCGTACACCAAATTTGTTAGGAATCGGTTAGCTGTTACCCGAGATATAGCAGAAAACTTTTATTTTATTAATGTGATGCGAACTTACAAAATGGTAAATAATAGGGTATATATATAATATTTAGTGTATATATATATATACAATCTTAAGTGTGTGTGTATATATATACACACACACACATACCTATATGATGATTGTTATTGATAATTTTAGCCTACCAAATTATGTCTATTATGGTCTAATTATATAGTATATGTGACGCATTTTCAGAAAAGGTTCTCATTGGAGTTGAGCACCAAACTTATTCAAATTAGTAGAAACTGTCAAGAAACCAGTGGATTATTTTTGTAAGCCATTTGTGTCGAGTGGTGCTAAGGTACTCAACAGGAAGGTGATGAGATTATGGAGGCTCTTAACAGCGAGGTCTTAAGAGCCGACGCGGGGTGATTGAGGTGAGTATGGAGGAGCACCGTAATAAAGGTGCGGGGGTAACGGGAGTTCCCCGAGAAAACCCGCCGACCAGTGTCATTGTTCGGCACAATTTCCACATGTGAAAATCCGGGGAGTGGCCCGGACGGGGATTGAACCCAGTTTACCATGGTGGGAGGTGAGCAGGCTAACCGCTCAGCCACCGTGGTCTTTACTTAACAGGAAAATCTGTAAACATTATACAGGAACCAAACCAGGAGTAAATGATGCTGTACTTCGTGGCTCATAGAACGCGATTTTTCATTGTATCTATTTTGATTTTTAACAGACATGCAGTGTATCCTAAACTGTTCGCATTTCTCTTCTATGACGCCCACAGAGATATCATAAAAAAAACATTTACTGGAGACTTTTATTGTCATCCAACATTTCACGTTAATGGCACGCGAAGATCTTGTTAGATTTAGCATTGCATGCATTGAACAAAATTAAAGTTTGTTGTCTAACGTGGTGTAAATTACAAATGATCAACCAGTTGACATCCTTGCTTCATCAGCCGGTAGAATGGAAGGTAAAATTCACTCAAATTTCCACTCGTATTATTGTTAAGTCTCTTAAAATTTGCTAAACTCATATTTTACATGTATTTATCTCTACATATGTGGTTAAAATTAAAAACTATATTAAGTTACTAGCGACCCGCCCCGGCTTCGCACGGGTGCAATTAAGATAAAAAAAACTTCTTAACCCGGCGTTAATTAGGTTGGGTAAACTCTCCTTAAGCATTAAAAAAAGCTCATTATAATTTAATAATTAATTAAATAATTTATAATTTAAAGTTTTTTTGCTATTTTTATTTAATATTTTTTTTACTTTTTTATAATTTTTCATATTAATATACATTATATTACAATGCAATTTATCTGAGATAGAAGTATTTAATATGTTATTGGCTAAGACATTCTCTGTAGACAATGGTTGACGTCCTGTTATTGTTTGGTAGCAAAATGTACTGTTTCTCGGGACTTCCAACTCGTGATAAACCAACATATAGTTGGCCATGGGAAAAACACTCTTTTCGTAGGTCGATTCCAACCAAAGAGAAAGTTTGACCCTGGGACTTATTAATAGTAATCGCGAACGATGTTTTTACGGGAAATTGCAACCGTTTGAAAGATATTGGCAAATCCGTGGGAATGATGGGAATCCTCGGGATGTTTGCCAGCTGGCCGGCTGCTGGACCAGTGAGGATGGTGGCGACAATGAAATTTTCTTTCAAGTCTTTAATGAGCAATCTTGTGCCATTACACATGTTAGGAGGGCTTATATTCCTTAAAAGCATGATATGAGTACCGACTTTTAATGATAGTTCGTGAGGTGGCAAGCCAGAAGGATTAAGCGAATTTAGAAAATCTTGAGCAAACTGGACGACATCATCAACATTGGTGACTGTTTCAATCGACTTATAGGTTTTGACTTGGCCGGGAACTCTTTGTATAATGAGATTGTTGATTTCATTGACAGTGTCGTTCCTAGGCGATACTATTGCTCTGGAACACAACCAGTGAAAGTCTCTTTCTAGTAAATTTTCGAGGCCCGGATATACTGCTTCTATAAGATGCTGCAGACTGTGGACTATCTGACCTTATGTCTCATTTAAAATGATTTCAGCAGAATTAGTGCCCAAATTTAGAGAAGGAAAAACCCCTTCTCCAAGTCTGAGTAATTGTTGTGGGAAATTTTTATGCGTGTCTCCACCAAGATAGGCTCTCATTTCGTTCGCAATATTAGGTGTTGAATATAACTCCATAAGGGATATGATTTAAGACATGCGTTGATGATATCTGCACGCGTCCCTTTTGTAACTACAGGGAGTGTCTGCCGAAAATCCCCAGCAAACACAAAAGTAACTCCCCCTATAATGGCAGTAGAGCTTCTAAGGTTGGCGCCGTACGCAGCACACAACACGTTTTATTTTCCGAATCTGTCCGTCCTGTAAAGCAGTAGTACATTATTTTGTTCTATCATCAATAGTTTTCGCAGCGCACGAAATGTAAGGAATTTTATAGGTCATTTATTTACACTTTGGGTTATATTATTGGAGTTTTTGTAGGGATTCCTATTTATTTTTAAAATAAAATATAGCCTATGACACTCAGTGATAACGTAGCATTCTACTGGTGAAAGAATTTTTAAAATCGCATGAGTAGTTTCGAAGATTACCTCCTACATCCAAACATACAAACCCAAAAAGTTACAAACACTACCTCTTTATAATATTAGTATAGATAAGAACCATTTTAAAATAAATGAAGTCAGTACCTCCCAGCTTACATTGCTCTATTTTATTAAACCTGTTTATAATTTATATTAATAGGCTTCAAAAACAGCTAACTCAGGATTCTGAGGTGGGATTATAAAAAAAAACTGTGTTAGAGAAAGACGTCACTTCGAAAATCGTAATACTTGAAACTTCTGCAACGTAAACGATATTTGTGACATATTTTACAGCATAACTAATTTCAAATGTAATTCTAATACATTTGATCGTCGCCTCTTGCAAGCATAATCCTCTGAAGTTACGTAGTTTACACATCAGCATGTTTTATTATATTGTACTTTCCCCTCCTTTGTCGCAAATATCCTCTCCCAAGTGTTAGTCCTGGATATGTCCTTCCTTGTTGTGGTTATTGTAAAAGTCTCTGTTAACAAATATTGCAAGCATAATCCTCTGAAGTTACGTAGTTTACACATCAGCATGTTTTATTATATTGTACTTTCCCCTCCTTTGTCGCAAATATCCTCTCCCAAGTGTTAGTCTTGGATATGTCCTTTCTTGTTGTGGTTATTGTAAAAGTCTCTGTTAACAAATATTGCAAGCATAATCCTCTGAAGTTACGTAGTTTACACATCAGCATGTTTTATTATATTGTACTTTCCCCTCCTTTGTCGCAAATATCCTCTCCCAAGTGTTATTCCTGGATATGTCCTTCCTTATTGTGGTTATTGTAAAAGTCTCTGTTAACAAATATTGCAAGCATAAACCTCTGAAGTTACGTAGTTTACACATCAGCATGTTTTATTATATTGTACTTTCCCCTCCTTTGTCGCAAATATCCTCTCCCAAGTGTTAGTCTTGGATATGTCCTTTCTTGTTGTGGTTATTGTAAAAGTCTCTGTTAACAAATATTGCAAGCATAATCCTCTGAAGTTACGTAGTTTACACATCAGCATGTTTTATTATATTGTACTTTCCCCTCCTTTGTCGCAAATATCCTCTCCCAAGTGTTAGTCCTGGATATGTCCTTCCTTGTTGTGGTTATTGTAAAAGTCTCTGTTAACAAATATTTTATTCGCTGTTCTTAACAATATTTAACAACATTTTTGACCAAACTGAACATATACAAATCCATCCTGTAGTGCCATATTAAATTATTTAGGCGACTATTTTTTTTTTAAATTTGTGTTTGTTAAAGTGCAAAATAGTTATTGTAGAGCTCCGGAAAAATGTAACACTGTGCAAGGTAGTGATAATTAATAGTAAAATACATTTTAGGTTACATTTTGATCTAGAGGCTCAGAATGGGGTATTACATTATGGTCCCAGAGAAGCCCACTAATGTTTATTACTAGCAGGGAGAGATACTGAAGTTGGCAGATGCATGATGGCAATAAAATAAACACGTGTTGTGACATTCTGGTTTAACTCATCGTTTGGATAACGAACGAGGCAAATAATTAACGGTAATATTCGTTACAAAGTTGGCACAGTGGCAGTGCAGTACGTAAGAACTGTGGTGCTGAAGTCAGCTGGTCTACGTGCCAAGACATGAGGCGACGTAAAGTCAAGCGGTGATCCCAAATTTTTCCGCTGGTGTGTTATTTTATGAAGGTTTTTTATTTTTTTAAATTATTTACATATAATGGTGTGTGGTAACTACAAATTTAATAATAATTTCACTTATTTGAAATAAGCGTTTTAAAAGAAGAAATTTTGTATCTTGAAAAAAATATGTTACCATTTACAGTAACAGAAATTTGTTCGATTATATAACATTGGAAAGGTAATTTTTTTAAGTAACGTAGAGTAAACATTTTCAAACACGTTTTGTAGTACCAACAAGTATACTTCCAAATAAAGCACATAGTAGGAGAATGGGAAGTTACAGAATATAGCTTACATCGGAACGAAACTGCAGTCTATAAAATGTTATTACACTCTTGATCGAACATTCTGAACCTTTCAAATCATGCTGTCGACAGTATGTGTCGTCACGTGAATTCAGTGGAGCTATAAGGAGTTTGACAGAATATTACGATGTCCGCATTCGTTGGAGACATCACAGTCACTTAAAGTTACGTCGCTAAGAGTTTTCATGAACTTACTTAGCGTAATATTTACGTCTGCAGCACTTAAAGTATCAATTACTCTAATTAACAAAAATGGCTGTATATTTTGTTACCTATGAAACACCATTCGATTAGGATATTGCTAAAGCAGCACTATACATGATTGATATGAACTCTACTAAAAAACTTCGGCAGGTGATTCCTCGACAAATATAGGCCGAAACATATATATAAGCTACACTGAGAGAACATCCTACAAAACATATGTTTGTTTAAGGCCAAGAATACAGTTGTCCCTACAAAATATTTTCTTGAGTAAACAAACTTGAAAGCAACAAATTTAACTATGTTCAAATAACTAAATGCACGTTCGAATAAACAAAATCTCTGTGTTGGGTCAAAAACATTTAGGTTGTCATCAAAATATTTTGTTGAAGCAACCGTATATATTTGTTTAGCCACTCATTTTATTGCCTTACTGACAGATAATTTGTTTGCATACTTTTGTGGCAATTACGATAGTAACAGTGTTTGGTAATGCTTCTTAATCATGGCATAAACATATTATCAAAACACGTTCAACAGGAAACTGAAATATAAAGCTGTAATCTTGAAATATTTATTTGTACATGTTGTCCAGTATTTGATATGAACGTATTTAAAATCAATTCTCCTGCATTAGTGGCCACTTTAGGTGACCAAAAATTGATCGGATTAAGGTACGTGAATTAAAATTTGTTGGAAATTTGATGTATCTGATTAAGTATTAATTGCTTAATCCATTTATTTTTTATTTATTTTTTGTTGTTTTATTTTAATGGTAGGTGTAATTGTTTGATTGGTGTCAACGGGGTTCTATTTTTGGAGAGCGGCATAGCTCTTCGCCCTTGTACGTCTAGCATGCGATGAGCTGTGAGGTGTGTAGGCATGGGTGTATATGTATTGAGTTAAGTGCAAGAGTGGCGTAAGTTTTATTTTTGGGGAAGGGTGTGGTAAATGTCGTTTATGTATTGAGGTTGGAGACTTGATGAGAGCAGGGAGGGAGGAAGGAGGGTGAGTCGGGAGCGACCACACATCTGGTGACTTGGGATGTCTGTGGAGGACTGAGGTGGAAAGCATGCTTTCTTCTGGAGCAACAGAGTAAGTGTGTTTTCTCAGAGTGCTCCAATTTTTATGGTGGAAGTCCATTTGTTGGCACAAGCTAGGCTCTTTACTGCAAAAAATACATAACTGAAATTATATAGAAAAAATAAGACAGTTGACATTCTGACACCCTAAGGTCAAAGGTTTAAGTCAAATAGGTCCAACATGGTGGTTGAGTGACGTCTTAACATGACAGTTGGTCGGTCCCAGTCCCTCGCCATGTATAAGTCAGACCACTAAAAATTTGATTTATAACTTTTGTAAATAATTTTTTGTTTAATATTTGACGATTTTTGTCTTTTATTGGAATATTTGGGTTCGATGTCCTTTATGGTCATGGTGTCAAGTATAAGGTCACATGCACCAATATGGCTGACAGCCATGTTTTTTTTAAATAATTTTACAATTTTTTCCTCGAGTTTTTGATTTCAAGGTAATCCAAGGTCCCGGTTATAGTGTCTGCATCCTGGATCCTGAGTCAAGAGTCCTGACGAGCCCTTCAAAAGCTCTTAATGGCTAGTTTTGGCAAAAAAAAAATCGGAGGCTCGGTTCTTTGTTTAGGGAAAAATGGGAAATTTTTGAAGGAGAAAAGGGGAAATTTAGGTACAAAGGGAAATTTAGTTTACTTTGAGGGGAAAAGGGAAGTTTTGAGGGCAGAAAAGGGAAGTTCAACATGGAGGCTGGTCAGCGCTTATCTTAAATGCCAGACGTTATTATGCCCGAATGTAGATAATTATACTACTCAGATGATTGTATACTTCCTCTACCCAATTGTTATGCTACTTGGTAAAATAATTTTATTTATATAAAGGAGCTTGCCTTTTGAAAATTAAGATACTATATATCCCAAATTAATGATATCACTCTTTGAACTGAATAACAGAAGAACAATTAAAGGCACCCTGATGGGACTGCATGTATTTGACGCTATGAGGAAAACTTTGGGTTTGTGTGAATGTTAATAGCAGTTAAAAATGCTCAAAGAACGACAAACACTGGCTACGGTTTCCCTTGTCGAGTATTCACAGGCGGTCACAATCGCTTCTCTCATGGTATTACAAATGATGGCAACAGGCAGACTTAATGTGTGTTAATGATGAGTATAAATTAATTTACTATAACCACAGCTTTCTTCTACATAGTTTCCTACAGACAAAAATCGAATTGCGTTAAATCTGGAGACCTGGGTGTATACTAAACACTTCCTAGTCGACCAGTGGCGTAGCCAGGATTTGTTGTGTTTTTTGTTGGGGGGGGGGGGTGGCAACTTGGAAATTTCATAAGGGAACACCGAGATCACGAATAAACCGGGGGGGGGGGTCAGGGGGTTATCCCTGAAATTTTGATTTTGAGGTGCAATGTGGTGCTATTTGAGCAGTATTCGTATCTTATCATTGAATGTACCGCGGGTAGAAATATTTATATTTGTGAAGATAACAATTTTTAAGATTAAGGGGCGAAAAGTGCGGTGCCTTCTGGCTACAGCCCTGCTACGAATAAACCATAAATAGCACATAAGATATTAACATTCCAATTTAAAAAAAAAACATTTATAATTTAAAAGCACCAAACCCTTACGGAAACTGCGCAATCCAGCAGTGAACGTGTGATTTTTTTTGCCGTTTTCACGATTTTTTTACTCTTAAAATTAGCGTAATATGCTAAAAGTGAAACCGTACAGTAGTAGATACTTGGTATGTTTATTTTGCCCAATAAACGTATCGCAACAACACTTACTTATGGAGAAAAACATAAACACGTAAACAAGAATTACACAGAAAATCGTTATGTACTGCATCATCTTAAGCACAAAATAATTCCAGCGTCCATCAGACTAAGCACTGCAGTAAAGGTTACTTCCCTCTGTTATCGATCAGATTATTAAAAATTGAAAAATTTAGTGATTTGCGGAAATTTGAATGAATAAGTGATGTAAGTATGCTCAAATATAAAACATTGAAACAGTATAGGTTCATATTTTCAAAATTGAGGTTTTAACTTTCGGGTGGGGGGGGGCTGCAACCCCCTTAGCCCGTCCTCTCTGGATACGCCCCTGTAGTCGACCTATCCACCTCAATAAAGTATTTCATTCAGTACCGACCATGATGGTGCACCATCATGCTGATAAAATCTATCGTCATCCAGGTAAAGTTGATGAATAGCTATCACAATGTTTTCCTTAAAAATTATAAGGTATCTTTAACTTGTCACTGTTCCATCAAAGAAGAATGGCCCCGCAAGTCCTCTGTCAGACATGCCAGCAGCCTGCCAGATGCACAATTCGCTGTGCCGATGCTCGCTGTCGCAGATTTTCCTCCCGCTGGTCACTTCCGGCACTAATCGTCGCACAATTTACTAGACTCTCGACTCTCATAAACTCTCCACTCCACTCATGAACTCCCGGCTCGGAAGCTTTTCGCAATTCTATACTCGCTGGCCTTGACCGAGCCACGCTGAGAGAAACTGGGGCAGGAAACCTCTAGAAAGTTCTTCATATAAACGCGGAAGATCAATTAGCTGAAGGTCAGGAGCGCGCGCCGAAAAAGGATTATCGCTGCTGTGCGCTTTTCTCAACCTGATATGCGCGTCATGGATTATCGCTCGCCTGTCAGTCACACATCCCTGGTGACTCGCCACTCACTGTCATGTATACACTCTGTCATCCTCTCCTGCTCTCTCGCGCGGGACAGTCCAAGGTTAACGCAGACCGGCGATACGTAACACTTGTTTGAGACTGTGTTTAAAATAACCAGCACCCACACTCGCACTCTTTCCCGCTCTTGCTCTCGCACTCGCTCTCGCATTTGCACTCCCTCCTTATGGAACTATCGTTATTCGCACTTTTCAAAATGAGCTATACGGTCTACAATCGATTGTTATTCTGCATAAGCAAAATAATATTTAATTTATAATATAATGTATTCGTTAATATTTAAATTTAAATTTACAAGGGATTCGTTAGTAGGGATGATGAGTGGTATGATAGTAATGGATGAAGAGAGTCAGGTATAAATGTTATCTGAAATCAACATTTTGAGCTTGGAATTGTAGCACCGTTTATTCTAAAAATATAAATAAATAAGTTCCGAATTTATATATATATGTGTGTGTGTATATATATATATATATATATATATATATATATATATATATATATATATTAGCCGACATCTTTACTGAAAATACTTTACAGTGAATGAATAGTTGTTCCTGTGCCATTCCATTGTTGTCAATAATATAGTATTGCTTTATGAATTCGTAAATTGTAATGCGTACCCCAAAATAGGCCTATAATATATCTCGTTACGAAAGTCACACGAAGGAGTATGTTTATTTATTTTTCCTGATGTTAGAAAACAAACAAAAGAATGGCGGTTGTTTGCGAGCACGAATAGAGCATGCATGTACACACACTCGTAAACAAACACTCGCACTGGCACTCGCTCTCAAAGAACATTTGAAACAGCACTCTCTGACGTCATTGCCAAGTGCGAGTGCATGAGAGTGCGCATTTATTGTTATTTGTAACACTGCCTCTGTATCATTCACGTTCACAGAGTCATACTAATTAATCAAGAACAGAAGTTTCTGGAGGGCCGCTTTGAGCAAACGGAAGGAGGGGTGGGGGGGAACCAACCCCCCTGAATGATCACCATCCTTCCTCTTTGTATTTGCTCCCCACCAAAGTGACCCCCTCCCCCCTGGGAGGAGTTAAGATTGACAAGGGGGAGGGGGATGTTTTCCATTTTGTGGGATTGTGGTGCGTCCCATATTTCACCTTTTTGATCAGTTAGGCCCTTCTTAGGTCTTACGTTTTAGGTCTTGAGTTTTAATTCTTAAGTTTTAAGTACTAAGTATTTAGTCTTATTTTTGCCATAATTGCTACTGCATGTCGAGATATGCGAGCGAGCGCCGATAAGCGTGAGCGAGCACGTGCCGAAGTTCCCAGACGACATTTCGAAATAAATAAAGGATGAGTCCTTCAAAAGAATGTCCGTGGGACTGTATTTCCTCATTCCCTCGCTCTTACACACATGTCCTACGGTACCTCTTTTAAAGGACTCGCCCTGTACTAATTCGTACGGTTGCCTGCTTCGTCTATTGTGGCTCAGCCCGCGGTTTCCGCGGGCCCGAACCCTGGTGTAAACTTTAATTAGGTACACATGGTATAAACGCACACGCTCATCCCTGCCGAACATGTGACTTTGACAGTAGTGTTGGTGTGAGGTTAGGTGAATGTCGGGTGTTGCTTGTGCTGCAGTCGTGCGAGTGCGTGATGGCGGACCCGGATGCCGGCCTGGAGGAGCTGCTGCCACAGCAGGCTGACGGCGCGCTCTTGCAGAGCGAGCAAGGCGTGGAGTTGGCTCTGCACCGCGCCAAGCTGTGGGCGCGCTACGCCAAGGACATCATGGTGTACGTGGAGACACGCGCGCACCTCGACATGGCCTACACCAGGAAGCTTGGAAACCTCGCCGCCAACATCCGGCGCGCCATCGAGGAAGAGGTGAGGCCTACACCATAGACTAAAGATGAGGTAGACCGATCCCGCTGGCTGGGCACAACCATTCTCCGTGTCCCAACATTGAACTGTATATCTGTCTACACGTCTAGCAAAAACGGCGTGGATTTGGATTTGAGGTTAGAACACTGGTTAGTAAACAAGAGCTGTTGAGATTTTTTATAATACCTCGAACCAATTTGCAATGATTTTTGACTAAATGGAAAGTTGTAAAAGAATTTTATTAATATAACAGTGATTGTCATTTAAAAATTAAGATATAAACAAACCCGTTCATCAGTGTCAACCATTTGACTTAGATAATTGTGTATGATTAGGGTATGTCAATGTTGGGTACATGCGCAGAAGTCGAATAAGAGGTCTACCTCATCTTTAGTCTATGGCCTACACCCGAGGCATGCCCACCTTTGCCCTAACGGATCCACTCCTTTGATCGATCTGGATCGAGGCAAGAATATCGATGCGCATAGAACATCGGACCAATGCAGTCGATTTTCGACCCAGTTGTACGAACTTAAAGTGAAATCTTAGTGCTACGATATTCATTGGCTTAATACAGCCAGAAATACTTTTGATGAAAACTCATTAAATTATAAATGGTATACAGAAAGTTGAAATTCAAACAATCGAACACTAGGACAGTCCGAAACTCACGAGAATTCAAAACGTTTAGTGATACATAAAGATACCGCTAAGTAGAAAATGAGTCTACACGAAATAAATTAAATTCCAATAAAAAATTGCCAGCGTGTATACCGATAAAAAAAATATAATTTAAAAATCCGATTAAATCGATTTTCAAAAAGCTCACGCCAAAATTTCTGCTCACCAAAGAACGGAGTTCACCGATATTTCCCAGAGCTCCATTGTTTCGCATGTCTTATACTAAACATTTCGTAGAATGCTGGATGTCCACGGTTAATGTAGCACTTTTAAAATCAACCTTTGAAAAATGATAGTGTCCTTACCTCCAGACAATGTTTTTACTTCTGAAAAGGATACTATTTTGTTTGTAATTTGCAAACGTTTCGAATTACTCTGTAGCTATTGGGAATGGTGGCCACTGATCATAAATTATACTGTATATGGGTAACAAACTTTCACCTTCGAGTGTGACAACCAAGTAATTTTTATAACAACTAAAGAATCTTCTCTTTCAGTGCATCTAACACAAAGCAGAAATAAAACGTAAGATAAACTCATCTGTAACTGAGTTTTTTGTTTGTATTATAGATTCACCTTCCCGCTCAAGACATTTACTGCAATACTTTGGACAACGACATGGAGAAAAGCCAGTCAAACGAAGTGACAGGCAACTTGCTTCTTGGAAACCAGTTCATTGAGGTGAGGATAAAAAAAAATGCAATTAGTTGTTTGTAACTTCACACAGCTGCTTTTTACCTTCCACGCATTCAAGCGGTAAAAATATTTTATTTAATATCCTTTGAATGCAAGCTCAGCATGTTGATGAAAGGTAACTTACATTTTCCACGTCTAATACCTGAAGTCAAATGGTCACATAACTATTATTCTGGATGTTGGTAGCAGTCGATATTGTTTAGAATTAAAAAAATGGTCGAATTTCTGCAGTTGGCTGTTGCACTCTTTATCAAAACCCGTCTATCTTTTTGACCTCGAAGCTTTTTTATAACTCGAGTTTGAATATTTAACAGTGTTTGAAACTACCACAAGTGTAGTTAATTCGTCAATGATAAAATATTGACATTAATATGACAAGTGTTTTTCACGGCGCCGATTTTATAGAATATGTTTTAAACGAGAGACAGTTTCCTCATAATGTAAAGAACAGTTCATTGTTATGTTTTATTTCTTGGAAGAGGTTATTGAATTCTATTTAATTAACCTTATCAGATGTATTGATGTAAATGCCCAGTTTTGGCATCGGCTTTCCCTTCTATAAGTTATCACGAGTTTTTCAAAACGTTTACACAAGCATTAACCAAAAATAATTAAATATATGTAAATAATTTTCAACTCTTGTAAATATTTGCAGGTTATGTCGACTGCTTTCGTCTTCTACGATTCTTATTGGCTAGACTAAACAGTTACTAATTCAATCATAAACTGCAAAGCTTCTTATAATTCATTTCCCGTGTGCTTATCAAGTCATTAAGTACAATTCTTAGTTCTTGAATCCTTAACCGTAAACCCACCTTAAGTCCAGGCTTCACCATGCATCGGCATATAGGAAATTAAATGCTAAATTCGGGCAAAGATGTTTCAGTCTTTTTTTGTGGTAGTATTTTCAACTAAAGATTTTTCGTTAGAGAATGAACGCATCTAGATTTGATAACCTTCCAAATTTTAATTTTTTGTTTTAAAATTATTTTTTTTATTATTTACAAAATGTACGAATTATACAAAATATGAAAGAGCAAATTTCAAAATAAAAAAAATTAAAATTTAGAAGGTTTACAAAACTAGATGCGTCCAATGTCTAACGAAAAATCTTTAGTTGAAAATACTACCACAAAAAACGACTGTGAGATCCTTGTCCGAATTAAGCATTTAACTCCCTATGCCCATGCATGGTGTAGCCTGGCCTTAAGGTTGGAGTAAAGCAACTGCCTATTGAACACTGCACCCGACTATAAAACGTGAAGAACTCATAAGAAAGTAGTACAGACGCCATAGAAATTGCCGGAAATGTGCGTTTTATGCTGTATGTGAAAGAAGAATGAATATATTTTGCAACATTATAAAATATTTTCCTAACATGTAATTAATAAAAATAAATAAATAATCGTTTATAATATTACATGTTTTTAACTAAATTTAAGCACATTTTTAATCTCGATGCTTCAGAAAGAGGAATTTGCAAGAAAATCTTCGTCAGGCAATATTGTCATAATGTTTACTATGATCGAGTGTAAGGAAGTTGTAATAATAATGTAGGAAATAATTTTTATAATAGATTTTATGTGCATCCATTTGGCTCAAACATTTCTGGCTGAAACTTAGGTAAATAAAGTTAACTATAAAATTGTCAAGATACATTATTACTTTGATTTTATTACCTATGGTCACAGTATATTGTGACGATATTTCTTGCAGGAGTTTTGTAGTAAATTCTGCTTTCCGAAGCATCAAAACCGGAAATGCGCTTAAATTTTGTTAAAAATTCCGACTCCATAAATCGATTAATTTTTTTACTTTAAAAAAATATATTTTAGTAAAATATTTTTTAATGTTGCAAAATATATGCAATCTTCTTCCATGTACAGCATAAATCGCACCTTTCTTGCAATTTTTATGATGTCTGTACTATTCTTATTATAAGTTCTTCAAATTGTATAGTAATACAATGGAGCCATAGGCTCCATTGTATTACTTCATCCTCAAGGCACTTACACAACTGAAAACATTAACATTTGACTTTACCATTTCACTATACGTTTGCCTTCCAACATGTTGTTTCTTATAGAACTTGACACAATGGAACTGTCAAAGGTTAAGTCAAGCACTCTTGTCTTAACGATTTCGAAAAGTTGAAATTTAAAGCCAATATCAGCCGCCATTTTGCGGAGAATCTAACAGAGATTATGTGGAAAGTGCGTTATTTTATTGTAGGACGATTTTAATATTGGTATATTACACAGATCTGGTCTTAAATTAAATAAATTGCAAACAAATATAATGTGAAGAGGAAATATGTAAATGGACATATTTTAATAAAGTAAGGAAATTAGTTTTTCTCTAAATAAACTTTTAATATAGAATTTAAGTCTATTTAAAAAAAAAAGATACATTAAATGCATTAATGGATAATATCATAATTATTTATATAACAATGTACACATTTTTTATTGTGTATTGGTGGTTTCGTCAGAGGAAAAGAAACACAATACGAAACTATAGCATTTGACTTTACGTTTCCTTTTCTATGACGAAACCACCAATACACAATACAATATTGTAAAGTCAGAGTTCATACCATTGAACATCTGTTCTGCGATCTTCGTGAAAATGTGTATACTGTTTTGTCAGTAATTTTGATATCCAGGAATACATTTTAATTACCTTTTTTTTAATGGGCTTAAAAATTATATTAAAAGTTGATTTCAAACAGAAAACTAATTTGTTTACTTTACTAAAATATGCCAATTAATTTTTTTCCTTTTCACATTGTAGTTGTTTGCCATTTGTTTAATTTAAGACGAGCTTTGTTTAGTATACCGAGATTAAATTACCCTACAGTGAAATAATGACTCTCCACATAACCTCTGTTTAATTCTCGGCATAATGGCTGCTTGTCTTTGACTTTAAATCCCAACTATTCGAAATCGTAAAGTCGAGAGTTCTTGACGTTACCTTAGACAGTTCCATGTCGGAAAGCAAACGTAAAGTCAAATGTTTAAGTTTTCAATAGTGTAAGCACCTTTAAGGCCTACAGTTAAAAGGATTTGTGAAGGACCTACGATTGGGGGGGGGGGGGGATGTGAGAGCGGGCTGTGTCAGGGTTGTGTGATGCGCGCGCAGCCTCTGAGCGCACGGAGAGCCGAGCACGAGCGTGCACGCAAGGAGCTGAAGAAGACGCTGCGACAGGAGATGATGCGCCTGCGCGAGGCAGTGCGAGCCATGCACGCAGCGCGCCACGCCTACACAGACCGCCACCGCGAGTGGAGCCGCCTCCGGGAGGCGGCCGACCCCGCCGCCGACCCCGCCGCCGGAGACGACGGCCGCTCCGGCAAACTGCTTCTCCGCGAGGAGCAGCAGAGGGTGAGTCCACACTGCACGCTACCTGGCTGTCGTGTCGCGGGAAACTTGCCCTTTAAGGGGGAGAGCTGGACGCCGTATTCGATTTATGTAGGCTGTTCTCGGTAAAGTAGCCATTTTTGAGGCCCTAGTTACTTACTCCTTTCAGATATATCTAATCATTTAACCACCCTTGTTTAATAAATGTTTGCCATGTAAGTAATAAACACAGTCCTGTATATTCCACAGCACTCGGAAGTTAACGTATAAAAGAAAAATTAAATGTATTTATCGACCACTTTTTCAAATGAGATGGCTTTCAAAAGTACTTACTTTACCATGAATAGCTTATATACTTGTAGTAGGGAAATATTGGTTCATAGGCGAGGGCACCAGGGCACGGAGCTCGGAGCTGGGGGCTCGGAGAACCGGAACCTCCCTGCCTCCATGTTGCAATTTCACTTTTCCCTAAAAATTGACTAAATTTCCCTATTATTTCCCTTTATCCTAGAATTTTCCTTTTGTCACTAAGAATTTCCCGTTTTTCCCAGAGCAGGAGAGGCGGACACGTGACTCAGAAGAGGCGGATCAGTGACTCCGAGCCAGGAGGCCAGACCGGTGTGAAATCAGGACCCTTTACCTTTGATCCATGACAATTGGCCCAAAAAATCCAAAAAATTCCAAAAAATCCAAAAATGTGAAACAAATCATAAATATTCCAATAAAAATTCCAAAATATCACAAAAAAAAGTATTATTAAAAATTATAACAAATATTTTTTTTTTAAATAATTAAATTTATTATAAGTAATATTTAAATATTATTAAAAAAGTTATTTTAAAATGATTTAAAATTTATTATAAAATTATTAAAAAATATTATTAAATAAATGTAAAGAATTATTATTAAAAACTAAAAAAAATATTTTAAAAATTTAATAAAAAAATTATAAAAGAAATTTAAAACTATTTCTAATTCTGGTCCCCAGCAGCCATTTTTCGTTAAAAATTTCCCTTCTTTCCTTATAATTTTACCTGTTCTCTAAAAATGTCATTTCCCTTTAAAATTTTCTTTTTACCCTCAAAATTTCCCTTTTCCCTAAAAAATTTCCAAAAGTCCCAATAACTACATAAAAGTAAGCAAGTATATGACATTATAGACTACTGCTGCCATATTGGGTGAAGATAAATTTGGCTTTCACTCTGTGGCCTTGAATGACCTTGATAGCAAAAACTCGAATAAAAGACATTAAATAACAAGCATATTATGTTACAGACTACTACCACCATATTAGATGAAGATGACCTTGGCCTTGACCACATGAGATTGAATGAGCTTGAAAACAAAAACTTGAAAAAAAAATGTATGACAGTCAGCTAGAATATTACATTACAGACTAACACTGCTATATTGGAAGCCTTTGACCTTGACCCATTACCTTGAATGACCTTGAAAACAAAAACCTCCAGAAAATTACATAAAATACAGCAAGAATATTATGTTACAGACTACTGCCATATTGGATACAGACCTTGACCCCATGACCTTAAAACCCAAAAAATGAAAAAAATCCAGCATAATTCCAAATATATGTATCTCAATATATGCAACGTCGTTGAAAGTTATACTCTGTTAGGCATCTCGCTTTTCACACTCGTGTTGTCCATGTGCGAAAATATCATGAAATTTGCTACACCAACATACTGTGCTTGATAGGTTATGACTGTAACTACACATTTGAGGACATGTACCGAAGTCATAAAATACCTGCTTGGAGCAAGCACACCTGATACTGATGAGAAACGCACTTCACCATTACAGGTATTTGCATGTCTAATGCCCAGTTGCACCATTAACAGCCTGAACCAAGATCATACAATTTTGGTTCAATTATGATCTTTAGTTTGATCCGAGTTCAATGTACGAGTGATGCACCAACGCGAACAACCGAGTTCTGATCGTAGATTATGTGACGTCGGTTCAAAACTAGGATTGAGGTGAAACACTGTTTGTGATTGGCTCTCATTTCGTAACGTCATGATGCAACTGTTTATTTTGAAGTTCGGAGAAAATTAATAAGTTTTTGTGGACATTATCTCTTAAGACTAGGATCTTTTACTATACAATTTATTTGAATGCATTGAAAAAACTCTGTTTCAGTTATTTTGTTTGATTGGAAACACTTTGCACACATGTTTATCATTATTTTGAATAACAATATTATTGAAGAAGGGGATGTATATACAACTAGATGGTACGATGTTTTATTTGTTTTAAGTAAAATAATTGCTGTACGAACTTTACTGAATAATATTCAAATGTGTATAAAGATGTTGGCGTATTTTCAAACTACACCTGTTAGTTATGACTGCACTTTCGTGGGCAATAAATTATACATGGGATTTAGCTCGTGCGGATAATTAGTACAGTTTCTGATATTCTGAATGGCTATTCCAGTTTTCCGTTTTGTTTGATCGGAGGGAAAATCATGAATTTTGTTTTCTCTTTACAAAACATTAATACCATCTATCATTCAATAAATGCATTGCATATTAAGCCTTTGAAAAATTTCTCAAATTACATTCTACAGCAGTAAAATAAACCGATTCCATATTTAAACGATTTAGATATTACTAAGTTTTGTAGTAAAGAAAAATATCTTACAGTGCTTTTACCTTCACATAAACTACATTCAGCACAAACTTTTATTCTTCTCTGTTCACTTTATAAATCCTTAATAAAATGTATATTTATGTGCCAAAAAGAGCTTAAATACTGGTATATTTGAATGTTTGTCATTTGAAAGAAAATTGCTTTTCAATATGACTTTTACATTTTAAAATAAAGCACTCGTATTTACTTAATCCGAGATCATTCTCCTGAACGGCCAAAAGTTACGGTTCAAGGCAAGGTTCAAATTGATCTTAGTTAGGTGTGCAGATCGCATTTGTGCAACAGGGAAATGCGCTGAACCAGGATCAAACCGGTATTTGAACCTAGATCATTGCTGAACGCAAGGGTGCAACCATGCATTAGTTAACTATTGGTAAGACTGAACTACTTACCGCATCTGTCACACAAATATGACATACGACAGGGAAACTAGGCACAATTAAAACACACATGTTGCCGTACATTATTGTCGAAAGTTAATACCATATCACAATATTGACACTGATGACGACATAGTGGTGCAGGCAAAGACTCAGGCAGGCCTGTTGGAGATCTAGGTGCTGGATCTAAAGAAGCAGGTAATGCCTACAGTGATGTTCTAGTTACCACTCCCGAAAAAGTCGATGACACTGCCGTAGCTACTATTAGCTTTGGAGTGTCCAAAGACATCGCAGATGCGGAATAAGACTTATGTGCGATGATCGAGTTTTCACGGGTGCTGCTGTCAAACTAAGCCTCTCAGCTGACCTCCCTAATTATTAAAATATATGCGTATGCAAGCCCTGTAACATCATATGGACTTTGAGCCAATCGTATTACACCATTAATACATTGTGCAGACACCGACCAGCCTATCACCGAGTTGCCGTATGATTGCAGATGGCCAATCATGGGAGGTGGTAGTGGTGGTGGAGTCATTTTGGGGCATTTTGGGTTCAGTCTGTTGGAGTCAGTCTTGGGTGGAGCAAGACTTGGGTGGGGCATTAGGATGGAGAGAATCGTGGGTGGAGTAAATAAAGCAAATGGAGCAAATGTAGCGAATAGAGCAAATTAAGGAAATGGAGCAGGTGGAACAAATAGAGCAAGTGGAGCTGGTGGAGCAAGTGGAGCAGGTGGAGTAAGTAAAGCGAGTCTTGTGTGGAGCGAGTCTTGTGTGTAGTGAGTCTTGGGTGTAGGGAGTCTTGGGTGGATCGAGTCTTGTGTGGAGCGAGTCTTGGTTGGAGAGAGTCTGCAATTTTGAATATTCCTGGCTTTTTGTGCATGTGTGTGTATGTGGGCGTGTGTGGGTCGCAAGTTAAAATAAATGCCCATTGATTTAAAATAAAATGATATAGTCCTACCTCAAAAAACTGAAAGGTGGATATTTTATTGAATAATTTCGATTTAAAAAGTATATACCCTGACCCTTCGGTATATTTAATAGCTTTCTGGATAAACTGCATTTGTACTTTGTAATAAAAGTGCCTAGAATTACAGCAGGCATCCAGCACACTTCGCCATTGGTCGATGCACAACTTGAAGTTTGAACTGGGCAATGCAGCACAATGGCAGGCCACCACAATGCTTCCTAATTGCTCGTCGCTCGAAAAGGACCCTTTGTACAGACCACCCTATCATGCTGACGAACATTTTGAACATAGGTAAAAATTCGATCGCAGAATCGGCACTGGTGATAACCAGTTAACGATAATGAAGGTCGCGTCACCATCATCGTCGATGAGAAAGGCAGGCCGTCGTATTCATAATTCATCTTCGTCATATGGGAGCACTCTGATAAAACCCAAATACTCGTTCACCCCGGAAGAACAAACAGCAGTTCAGCCATACCGATAGTTTACTTAGACATGCAAAGACCTGTAATAATGAAATTAATTTCATACCAGTACCAGGTTTGCTGTATGCAGGTCTCTTGTGACTTTGGTACATGTCTACAAAAGTGTATTTACCTACATATTCTGTCCTGCATCTTGTGTCGGTGTAACAACTTTTGCGATATTTTCGTACAAGGACAACTGGAGTGTGAATAGCGAGATGGATTAAAGCCTACAAATTCCAACTATATTGTGCATATTCAGTTACATATATTTGGAATTTCTTTGCATTTTTTTTTATTTTTCGGGTTTAATGTCATGAAGTCAAGGTTGCCGCCACCAGCATCCAATATGGTGATAGTATTATGTGACATAATATGCTTGAAGGCTTTTATACATTTGTCTCAAGTTTTTGTTTTCAAAGTCATTCATGGTCATGGCATCAAGGTCAAGGTCACCTGCATCTAAAATGGTGGCAGTAGTCTGTAATGTAATATGCTTGGTGTAGTTTATGTATTTTTTCTCGAGTTTGTTTCAGTGTCATTCAAGATCATGACATCAAGGTCAAGGTTACCTGAATCCAGTATGTTGGTATTAGTCTGTAACATAATCTGCTTGCTGATGTTTATGTTTTTATTCTCGAGATTTTGTTTTCAATGTAATAGGGTCAAGTCAAAGTAACCTGCATCTAATATGGTGGTAGTAGTATAACATGTATTATGCTTGCCAACTTTTGTCTTCTTTCTTGAGTTTTGGTTCTCGAGGTCGTTAAAGTCTATTGGGTCAAGGTCAAAGTCACTGCCTTCCAATATGGCGTTGATATTACTTAAAAATAGTCTTAAAAATTTTTATGCCTTTTTCTCAAGTTTCGGTTTTCAGGGTCATTCAAGATCATGGGGTCAAAGTCAACGTCATCTGCATCCAATATGTTGGTAATAGCCTGTAACGTAATATGCTTGCTTACTTTAATAATTTTTTCTCGAGTTTTTATTTTTAAGGTCATTAAAGTTCAAGGGGTCAAGGTCAAGGTGTCCTGCACCCAATATTGGAGTAGTAGTCTGTAATGTCATATGCCTGCGGTTTTTCATTTATTTAATATATTTTTTAAGGTAAAAAGAAAAATATTTATATAAAAAAGGGAAATTTATAAGGAAAAAGCGATATTTCTAGGGAAAAACTGCTGCCGGGAACAGAAATTTTGAAATAATTTTTGTAATAATTTTTTTATAATATTTTAATAATTGTTATTAATTTTAAAAATATATTTTAAAAGTTTTAATAATAAGTAATTTGGGATTTTAGTGTGTATTTTTTGGATTTTTCTTTGATATTTGGGGTGAAAGGTGAAAGGTCCTGAGTCAAAGGTCAAGGGTCCTGAGTTCACACCAGTCTTTTCTCCTGACTCGGAGTCACTGATCCATCTCTCCTGAGTCCGGCTCTTCTGGCCCGTAGCCACTGATCCACCTCTCCTAATTCACACACAAGTCTACATCTCCTGCTCTGGGAAAAATGAGTATTTTTTTTTAGGTAAAAATGGAAATGTTTTGGAAAAAGGTAAATTTTTTAGGGAATTTTAATTGATTTAGATAGCAAAAAGGGAGATTTTAAGGGGAAAAGTTAAATTTCAACATGGCGGCTGGGCAGCTCCGTCGTTCTGAGCCCCCAGCTCTGAGCTCCATGCCTCGGTGCCCTTGGCTATGAACCAGTATTTTCTTACTACTTATAATGTTTGCCATTATTTAAATTAGAGATTTTTTTTTTGAAAATGTGACTTTGTTGGAGCATAGAATATTTTCTTATTAAATTTTAAAGTTGACCGTAGTAGTATGTAATAGATATATCTTAGACAACTGCAAGGGGCTGTGGAAACATGGATCCATCTGCTATCTTGAATGATGCCACATGAGCGGCCGCCATTGTAGATACCCTTGATGTTTGTGTGCCCTCTGGTTTCTAGCCACCACATTTTAATTTTTTGTTGTAATGTGTTCTTGTTATCTGCGGTATGCTGCAATCTTGTGTTTTTATTCGTTCGACTGCCTCCTGCTAGGTCTCGCGAGTGTCGGTGGCCATCTTGGTTTCCGATGTTCCCAGCATGAATGGACCAGAGTATATGTTTGAAAAGCTGTAGTTAATAACATGGTAACTCACAAAACATTGGCTCTCTGTCACGCCTCAAATGGCATGGAAGTTTATATTCTGGCCACCAACATTAGCTGATTTTAAGATGTTTAACCTGGTTAACCACAAACCAAGATGGAGGATTATACCACTGATGCAAAACCATTGAGAAAAGCGAAAGTGCTGTACTGTATAATTTGAGTGATGTTGATTTATTTTCGGATAGTGATACCTATAGTTGAGGAATCTGGGATCGAGTACAACTGGGATGCTGATGTAGAAATCTGTTTAAACTCTTAAAGTAGCAAGGTAATTAACTAGATTGTGTACTGTACAAATCAGTGGCTTGCCATGTTATCTTTTCACAAAACACAAATCTGCTCTGAAATATTAATTTTTCAGTAAAAGTGTAATATAACTTGTCAGGTTTTGCGATGCCCATTTTAGATGACATATAACGTATGTCATAATAACAGGGCACTCGCCGTCTCTTGTTACAATCAACGTGTGTCTCACTATTTCCTAAACTTATTTATCAGCATCAATAATGTTATGGACACCATACTGTTATTATGAATTTTTTTTGTATTGTTAAAGGTTGAAGGTGACAAATATTCCAAAGATTCCAGCTTTATAAAAATACATCACTAGTATTCCTGAACGGCATAAAAATTTCATAATAAAATAAGATAAACGAACAGTGTGGGGGAAGAAGATACACGCATTTTATGAAATAAAGATGTAGTAAAGGAAAGGAAAAAGAAACAAGAAATAAGATAAAGAGGTTTGGAATATATGAACGCGAAGGAAAGTAAAATAAAGAAACAATAATTAGGGTCTTCATGTATTACCCAAAGTTTGAAAATATTGGAAGATAAACTATTTAAAAACAATTTAAAGAATTTTTGAGACCTAGAAAACTACAACTTGCAAAATTCATATTTACATGGAGGACACCAAATCAAACCAATCAAACTAAAGTATAGGAAAACTGATGAAAGCAGGAGAAGTAATACGATATTGTGATCGGTTTCAAATAATGGAACTTATATCCAAGTCTGCAAAACTGCATCTTTGAACATGCATGGCTTACAGACTTCTAGAGATCGAATTGAACATAATTGAACTTGTAACTAAAAGACAGATTAAGAGACTGATACACCGTCCTAAGATCATCGTTGTCTGCAAGAAGCTAGGAATAATGCCTATTCAACAAGTCAAATAGAGAGTATCACAAAACCCACAGGCCTCCTTAGCCCTGTGTGTAACACACTGCCTTGCCAATCAATATAGATCCTACGCAGCCTTTTATATATCAACAGTAGTTTAACCTGAGCAGCCCCGAAGGGACAGCTCAGCCTAGCTTAATTAACAATACTTCATTTAATTAAAAATATTTAGGTATTATAGGTTAACATAGTCTTAACCTCTCATCCCAGCCAGTTTACTAGTATGCGTGGTGATTGGACTGCGCTGCAGCTGATTCCAAGTCCGCCTCTGCCGAAAGGTAGACGTTTGTAACATCGTGCGGTTCGATGCTTCAATTGGCGAGAGACCTCCCCATAATTATAAGTATTTTCTCCCCTCCCCCACCCCCTTACTTAGCGAATCTCAGTGCACTTACGGCATACGGCCGTAGATATTCTCTGCCACAGCCTATGGCTACAGAGACTGGCCGCTGTGAGGTAGCACAGCATTATTTTAGGTACACATGTCCCCGAAGACATATGCTACTGTAGGCTATATTTAGGATATTATTATAGGCCAATTACGCTCGCTTAATATGTATTTTCATCCTCAGGTTCTTGCCGTCTTTTAATGTTCTAATAAAAACCAGTAAGAGCCAGCCCTGCTGACACTTACTGGCAGTTCACTTTCTCTCCTTTAATTTTCAGGTTCATATAAGAGATCGGGGGAAGAGACCCAATAGCGCCACTTCTCCCACCAGAGAGGTGCCAAAACACCTCTCTGGTTTAAACCGGCATCAAGTTAAGAATTAACTAAGCTCCCGCCCCCTCTCTACTAGTCTTTCCAACTCTATCAACTAAGAGCATGTTTTCCAAACACTCTGTCTCCTGTAGCGTTCTATTTAATATAATTAAATTTAATGCATGCAATAATTTTTTTAAATCTCGGTCGCAAGGGTTTTTACCTCTCTCTTGATCGTTTTTCCCTTGCTCTTCATAGTTAAGACTAGCTGTAAGTACATTTAGGGAGGTATTCATGGCCCCAAAGTGCAGGCCATTGCTGCCCAATTCCTCTTTGCCGCGATGCATGTCTCCTTGCATGATTTTTTCCTAGGAGCCGTAAGGGATTAGCCCTGAGACGCAATAAAATCCCATCCAACCTTCGGGTCCTAACTTCACATAACACTTAGAATAAGGTAGTTTAGAAATAAAAGAGAGTATCACTGAACATATAAACAAAAATTCCGAAATATGTGTGTCACTATAGTAGAAGCGATATAGTGAGAAGTTGTATCTAGGCCATGAGCATTCAATGACAACAGTTTGCGAAGAATAAACGAACAGATTTTGTAAGAAAAAAATATCACTCCAGTATCACTTGATGGGTACAGAATTACCTTTCGGACATAGAGCATCGAATTTAAGCACCATAAAAGTGATATATGTAAAGCATGTGACAAACTTTGCATCAGAGTAAGATAAAATACGTTAAAAAATAATCATGAAGACACGCAAGCATTTTGCATTCAGAAAGAGATACATAAAAGGAAAGCTGAATCTGGCATCACGAAAGTAAAATATCTTAGACAGCTTGCCAAAGATGAAGATGATACCTATGTATTCACCTTTGATCTTCAACAAGCCGTTCCATTGCCAAAATTGCGTATATATCCTAAGTGACTATCAGCTTGAATGAACTAAATAATCTTTTCGCATTTCGTAGTAAGAAATGAAGAGAAACAAACAGTAAAATTTAAAATATAGTTGTTTCTCTCCCTTCTCATAAAACCCAGTGCTACTACATGTTCGACACGATTATGCTGGTGAAATATGCATTGTCAATTTACGTCAGCGGGGAAACTTTCACAACCCAATCTCAACAGCAAAATTTCCATTGAAATTCACAGGCCCCGAGAATATTGAGGCCTCTAAGATCAACGACATAGAGAGTTTGAAAGACCATAATCCCAATGAAAATGGGACATCTAATTGGAAAACTAAAATGACAGAAATGCACTCAAGTTTCACTCGTTGAAAATGAAGACGATTTGTAAAAATAAATTAATAACCCTACCTAAAAAAGTAGAATATTACTGATTCAAATTATTAGAATATTCCCAACGTTTTTGAGGTTTGCATTGCCACATTTTACAGAGAATATTATTTTGTCATACCTTTCATATGGTTGTGATTTTCAGTTATACATATAAAATATTAGCCTTCATATAATTCTGTTTATGGTAGGACATATCTTATCTCCTAACACAACAAATACACATTACATTCACATTCTGTCTGTTCAAGTGAAAAGTATAGCAGCTTTCCTTAATTTTGTACATCATATTACTCATGGGAGTGGGGTATCATGTTATTTCTCCTACCTCTTTATTTACTTTCTCCCCCCATAAATTTAACGATAATGTGCCATTTGCCATGCATGATACTTTCGGCTTTATCAAGACATTAATTTTAAAGCAATTTAAAAACTTTTCTGGAGAAGGGGAACTTTGAATTGCCAAACCATACGCTGGGAGACATGTGCCCTACTCGACTGAGCTATCAAGACATATGGGAAAAGAAAGGTGTAAATTAATTATATAAAAAATTTTCATTCAACAGGTTTTAATACTATGCTTCGGAATTTTAATGTTTATGTGTATGTGTTATTAAATAAATATTTTTTCAAATTGCTCGATTTCAGAAATTATTTATTTTAGTTATCGGCGGAAACCTATCATATAATAGAGCTTGTCTCTTTAAAACAATATTTATTTTAATATTTGGCTTTTAAAATGTTATCAAATATATATTTTATACAAACAAAATCTTATATTCATTTGATTTTGCAAATTATTTTTTTAATTATTGGCGTAATTGCTTATATAGTACAGCTTAAATAATAATCCAATTTTGAATATGTTTTTTTTTGTTAATGGCGAATTCGAGCAGTGTGAACCGTCCACTACATGTTCCTCCTAGGAAGCAAACATGTGGCGTGTTAGAGCATGGCTAGCCATGCAGAAATTATGTAGGATCTTTCTCCCCACACACACTGTATTGAATCTGGTACTGTTAGGCTCGACTCATATCCATCTGCAACTTCGCACCACCCTTCTCCACCCACAAGCCACAGATTCCAATTTATACTCCCTCAGCTGCTTTCTCCCAAGCCTCTAACACCTGCTCGACATTCACCTTTCACATATCCCCCCCCCCCCTTTTATGGTCACCCATTTCTACCACCTAGGCAACACAGCTTATGCTACTTCCTGGCCAACCTTCTACCAATACAACTTCCTTTACTCTTCCATATACTAACATGCAGTGGCATAGCGTGACGTTGAGAATTGGGAATACACATTGTTGCTGGTTCTGACCCAAATAAGTGAAACAGAAGCCCGAATTATTGTGTCTCTAAAAGAACTGTTAAAAGTTAAGACATAAAGAGCTTACGGATCAAGCACATTTATAGCTTCGTGTTTGTAGTGATAACAGTATTTGCGTAGTACGCCGTTTAAACTACATTATGGCAAATGATTTTACCGGCATTCTGTTATTATGAAGCCAATACAACTACTCACTTACAGCATATAGACAAAAGACGTCGCCATACCTTTTTCTCGGTTCGATATCCCAAGGAAGGAGATACCTTCGGCTGTTGACTCCCTGTACACTGTCGTCGTTCGCATCTGAACAACGGCAAGAAAGGTGGTTCTGCGCAGATTGTTCTCAATCCCACTCCTCACAACATACCCTAAAGACACTATGCCCAAACGGCTGCCTGTGCGGGATTTTGGCTACTGATGTTCTGCGACACGCGTAACCATGTTATATGTCAACTCATAGCTCTCCATTAAAAATGCATATTTAAGAATTTTTCAATTTTTTTCCCCAAGGGAAGCCAGTTGTCTGTGTCTCTCGCGACGCTACTGTGCTAGTAATAGTTCTTCGCGCCCAGTCGCCTGCCTGCTGCTTTCGTCGTCTGTTATACCAAGCAATACCGGTAGTCATATATATATTACATCCTGTGTTATCTGCCAGCTAATGTTGGCATGCTATCCGATTATCGAGTGTGGAAAAGTCGAAGTAGGTTTGTTTAGCAGTCATATGCAACGTTAATGTGAGGGCAATGCCAGCTGTTCCGAATACTGTGGTCGATGCGCCACGTGGGCTATGCTTCCTGCCCAGAATTTATAAAATACTTTCCAGAAGAAAATTATATATAAAATATAATATACAAAGTGAAAAATAAATTATGCTACACAGAGTGCTCGGAAATTCCCCTTACGAACTCCTAGGACTTGTAGAGGGTAATGGTTAGATTATAATTTGAATAGGAACCCATGTCCGGAAACATACCGTTTCCGTGCTACAGCCATTTCAAATCTGATATTTTACACATGACCGTCCAGAATGCCTGCCCACATATTGATAGAAAATATCTACTGGAATCCCTGGACACGAGTCTTGGGAACGGGCTCGTCGGTGCAGCGGTGCAGGAATCACGTGCAGAAGTCAACATGTAGTGCAAAATCGGCTGGACGCTAAGACTGTACCCTTTGGAGGCGGTAAAGATGTAGTTGTTGCTCATGCAGAACCTCTCAGACGATGCTGGGAGCAACACCCAATACACGTGCAATTGTTCGCGTACTCGCTGATGAGCTCTGTTCAACCGTTATGCAGTCGTTCCTGTCGGTGGTGAAGACACATTGTTCTCGGAGCCGTTGCATAACTGTGGCACAAAGGGTATGCGATAGTGTCGCACGTTATTGATAGCGCTGTTGATACAGCCGACGAGCTGCTCTTCCGTTATATTCAGCTGTGCCATACACAATGATCATATCTGTGTATTCCGCAGACGTGTACTCAAACATGTTAATCGGAGACACAAAGGCGCGCGAATGGGGCTCGAGGCAGGGTAGACGTCGTGTGCCATCAGGTGATTGCCTGAAGTAATAAACTGCCTACCCGATTGCATACCAACACAGGCACAACTGAGACATTTCTCTTTCCCTCGGCGGAAGTGGACGAGTGATACACCTGATTTGGAATGATTGTAGCATGGAATCGGTATGTTTCCGGACATGGGTTACTATTCAAAAGATTGTCTACTCAGTCACCTCTACAAGTCCTAGGAGTTTGTGAGGGGAATTTCCGAACACACTTGTATGTAAATGAGAAATATTAAACATTATGTACGAATATTTTTTATGAGATATAGTTACCTCATTTCCACAACAGGAAATAAAATAATGGTAATGAGCCGGTTTTTAAGAAGATATATTTGTTAAATGATTTTTATAGCCAAAGCAATGGTAATTTTCAGTGTTAATTTTGGAAAAAAAATTCACATTAATTGATTTAGAATTTTTGTCAATAAAAATATGCATTCTATATAATTTTAGAAATATGTATTAAATAATTAGGTTCTGTAGTACTACACGTTCGATTTCACCAAAAATTGATAATAAAATAAAATTTGAATAATTTGGAATTTTCACTAAAATTTTAAAAACACAGAAATAACAGCTGTATGTTAAATTGTGTTCTTGCCTACTGTATATTTGATTCCACTAATTATTTTAAAAGATTTTTTTTTTTTTCAAATTGGAAAATTATGAAGTTTATTTAATAAAGAATTTATATTTAATATATTTTATTGCCAAAGGCAATAAATAAAATTGGCTAATTTACTTCGTTATGTATTCGGCGTTTGATTTTGCCGAAATATAAACTAACATAAAAGGAATTATTATATTTTTTTAGCAAAAATATATTTAAGAAATTTTAAAGAAGCTCGAGTACTAAAAATTATTGAATCTTTTAATTCTTATATACCTAATTTGAAACTTTGCATTACCATATGGCTCGATATCTCAGTCGGTTAGGGCGTATGTCTACCAACACAAGGTCCGACAGTTGGTGGCCCCTCCCCGCCCCTCCAGAGGATTTGTTAAGTTACATTAAACTAATTGTGCCGCTGGTGACGAAGGTCTCATGTATGAAGTATAGCACATCAATCTTAATTCGGCTGAGGAACATAATAAATATATACATTGGCACCCTCATGTAGGAGACATCGGAATTAAATAAGGCCGCCACCAGTGACGAACCTTAGCAGGGTACTTCGGGCACACTCTAGTGAGAGACATCAGAAATATAGACGGCTGCCGACACTGTCGTTACCTAGCGGGAGGCATTCGAACGAATGAGGAAAGAAGGTGGCGACCTACAGCAGACGATAGGCAAAAATGACAAATGCAAAAAGCACAATATGGTGGTTGGAAACAAGATGGCGGGCAAAATTCAAGGTCAAGGACGTACAAGATGGTGGCCGTGCATTGCCAGAAATGTGTCGCAGCTTATTGCGCTGATCCATCAATGGGAAAAGTTTTCCCCCTCTGGAAGTTCTCTAGCAAGAAACCATACACAACATGGTGGTTCCAATCGTATACAAATGCTTATTCCATATAACACAGCCAAAAAGTGTCCTCAGAAAATGCACATTAAAACACCACATCTCGTTTGAGTATCGGTCTACTTTGGCCCCAGAACCCAGGTTCTTTAATTACTGTGTTAAAGGTCGTGTACATTCTGCACAGAATGATAATATATGACCAACAATACATAAGACAAGGCTCGGTGTTCAGTGACATCGCTCAATTCCCTGCTAGTAACTGATTCGTATACCTTGCTTTTTTGTTATACATTGTGAATGGTTTATATCACTGTCGCCAGTACATAGCACTTAGTTATTCTTTACGATAGCAAAACCAGAACTGCCTCATTTTAAGAAGATCTTACATCAAAATAATACTTTATTTTGCAAAACTTGAAAACGTAAATCAGTATCGGACTGAAATACCTAGAGAATCTCTTACTTCGGATATTACTTCTACAAGAAACAAGGTATTATAAAGTGATATATTCACTTGAGTCACTGGTAGCGACCACTTAAACTTCCCTGGTTGCTTCAAAAGCAGGTTGAACTTTTAATATATACATGCCAGAAAAAAAGTTGTATTGTAAAATGCATAATTTCATCATAAATCTCGTACTCTTAATCGGATCATCCACAATAAGTTTAGCCACCCGACAGATAAGTAATTACAAATTCTGACTCTTGCAGGGCATCTTGTGAATGTGAGGGCACCGCGAAATATGTGGAACCAACACAACATTGAATGATGCATAACATGTTACCCACTTATAATGCTATTTACAACTGATTATCGCAAAAAATCCCATTATTATTTGTATTTTTAAAAACACTTTTCCTCATAACCAATTTCTTTAACTGATCATTTCAATTGTTAGGTTTTGTATCAGTCTGCCTGAGAATAATATACATCCAGTGATAGAGTAAACTAATTATTACTGACCCAGTGAAGAAAGAGAAAAAAAGTCTCAGGAGATGCATGGTCAATAAACAAAGGAAAATTGCTGGTTTGCAAACAGGATGTTAAAATCTAGCCTATGTTTAAATTTTTCCAAGAAAATCGTGTGCCTTTATTAATGCGACATCTTGAGGTTTCTAATGCACATGTGACGTGAGTGATGGTAGGTGTGATGTGTACTTTTTGGTGGTGTGGTAGTTGTCGGAGGCGGAGGTCCAGTACAAAGCGAAGATCGCGGAGGCAAACGAGCAGCAGGCGAGCCTTGAGGCATCCAAGACGAATGTGCTGCAGCAGGTGCGGGAACTGATCACACAGAGCGACGAGGTGATGAAGGCTGTCACCATAGCCTACTTCCAGCTGCAGCACACCTCCGCCACTCCATTGCCCTTGCAGGTGTGTGCCAAAACCACATCCATTAATCGTCATATATTTCTTTCCCTCCATCGCCATAGCCTCCTTCCAGCTGCAACTTACAACAACACCATTGCCCTTAAAGTTGTGTGCCCTAACCATATTCCATTCTTCATTATATACTTATTTCCCTCCTTCACCATGGCCACCTTCCAGCTGCAACACACCACAACAAGACTGCCCTTAAAGTTGTGTGCTCTATCCACATTCCATTCTATGTTATTTACTTACTTCCCTCCATCGCCATAGCGTCCTTGCAGCTGCAACACACCACAACACCGCTGCCCTTAAATTGTATGTCATAACCACATTCCATTCATCATTATCTACTTCTTTCCCTCCATCACCATGGCCTCCGATCAGTTGCAACATACCACAACACAACTGCCCCATTAAGTTGTGTGCAATAACCAACAATCCATTCTATGTTATCTATTTAATTACCTCCATCGCCATTGCATCCTTCAAGCTGCAACATACCTCAACACCACTGCCCTTAAAGTTGTGTTAAATAGTCTAATTTCCATTCTACGTTATCTACTTACTTCCCTCCATCGCCATAACCTCCTTTCAGCTGCAACACACAACACACACCCGCCCTTAAATTTGTGTGCCATAACCACATTTCATTCATCGCTTTCTACTTCTTTCCATCCATCACCATTGCCTTTTTTCGCTGCAACACACCAAAACACTAATGCCCTTAAAGTTGTGTGCCATAACCCACACTCCATTCCCGTTTTCAACTTACTTCCCTGCATCACCATAGCCTACTTCCAGCTGCAACATAGTCAACCCCACTGCTTTAAAGTTGTGTGCCTTAACCTACATTCCATTCAGCGTTGTCTACTTCTTTCGAAACTTTACCATATCCTACACCCAGCTGCATCACATCTCCGGCACACTATTGTGCTTATAAATACGAGCCTCTAACTCACACTTTATTTATACATTTTTAAATCTGTAATTCGTATAGGCGATACTACGAATGTGCTAACTGTAACTAACAAATTCTGCTGGGTCATACGTGAACAGCTACTACAAGAAGGTTCTAACTGGTTCATATACGGATAACATTTATCAAACATAGCGGGTTCATTTGTGAATGGCATGTATGAATAATCAAGATACAGTTACTCACTTGTGAAGAGCAACTATCAAGCTATAGCTAGGCCTATTTAATATTTGAATGGTACCTATGAATATGTTTGTAATTTACGTGTAAATAGGAATGACCAAGATACAACTGTGTAACATGTCAATGGCGGCTCTCAATGAATAGTTGGTCCATGCGTGTATGGGAATATTACGACATAGCTGATCCAATGTTAATATTAACTATCATCTGGTTCATTACTAATTACACCTATAAAGGCATAGTTCAACAACGTGTGAACAGTAGCTGTCGAAATACAGATAGTTCTTTTTTGAACAGTAACGATCAAGGTGCATGTATTTCATGTGTGTAAGAAACAATTAACCCAAATCTTATTGGCCTGCGAACTGCAACTATCAATTCATAACTGGTCCACACGTGAACAGCTTCTATCAAGGTACATCCGGCTATTTCATCGTTAATGTAGTTGTTCGGAGAGCTCTGTTTAGCTTTTTTAATTACTCCTTTTTATATTCTTTAAGAGCAAAGATTATTACTTATCATATCCATGGACTTAACTATAAGAAGACATAAAGTAATCATTATTAGTACGATAATTATTATTAGTATGTTCATAAGAATAAGACTATTTCACTGACCATAATGTATCGACCTAATTTTAAAATGCAGAACAAACTTTTAGTATTCACTAAGAACGATAGTGAATGATATGCCCTTCAAAATATATTCTAAATTGTAAGTATTTCTTAGAATGGAGTTTATACTACTATAATTTCAAAAGTATTAATTTAATTATGAACCAGATACAAAGCCGAGATACACACTTGCCATAATTACCAACTTCTGCAATGGTTCTGCTGGTGCAAATCGTGGGTTCACACTCAGAGAGAGAGAGAGAGAGAGAGAGAGAAGAGAGAGAGAGAGAGAGAGAGAGAGAGAGAGAGAGAGAGTGAAATATCGTCTGGTGAGCGACATAACTTGCAGTTTCTTTGTTCCCTCGTATAGCTTAGTTGTAAATTCTGGACATATTGTGTTTGTTAATGAATCACAGTTTATATGCTGTTCCATATTCCCACATGCAAAACTATGCAATGCAATCGCAGAGATAAACGTAATTGTGTGTTTTTGGCCAGCGATATTCTACTAGTTTTGCTGCCACAACCGAAATACTGTGACTGGCCATAAATAAAATTTAAATTTTCAAAGGATTAATATGTGATTTGTTGATAATTTTGACTGATCTTGACTTAAATATTGCATGACGTTCCAACCTGAACCAACTATAATACTGGGTATATCGTTGCTCTTCTGGAGTTTCCTGCTGGCTTTTAATGCCTACGAAAAGGTGATTTTTACACATCAACTCTATAGTGAGGTGCAAGGTATGGAAAGACAACTCGTTTAAGTCCGCCTTATAGGTGGTATATCCTTCTAACAAACCAAAACCATTAATTCATACTTTCTATATATAAAATAAATAAAAGTTAAAAATTTGCATGAATTCAGAATAGAATAAAGCCTATGAAAGGTAACAATACAAGGTACATATTTCATCTTCACTTATGCCATACTTGTGATGTGTACTTCCTAGCCTCTACAGAGTTCATGATGGTATGATCGTATCGTGTTCACGTTCACACTCAATGTTTGCGGTTTCTCTAATGCAGCTATTTGCTTGTGAAATGTATTTTTGTTTTGTTCCGCTCACTTGGATGTCATTTTCCTATTTGTGACATTATTTTACCACTTGTACAAAAAAAGTATGGCAGAAAGCCAACGTTAGTTAGCTATGCTCTTGCCATAAAACTCGTCCTTGAACTTGCCTCCAGCCTTATTGCTTGCTAGGCAGTAGCATGGATGGTCGATAGAGTAGCCACTGGTGTACAATTCGCCAACAAATTTCTTCGACTGTGCATATCATGATATTATGTCAGCCGTTTCAGTACACACTTCGATCACGAAGATAAGGTGGAGGACATTTACATTAATCTTCCTCGTCACATAGTTAAATGATTTTGACAGGTAGAGTTTTTCCAACCGTGCATATATTGGATAATCAAACGAGATGTTTTTATGCTTAAGATAAAACAAGTAGAGATTTTAGATGATTTTCTCCATTAATATTGTATCAGTTTTAAATTTTGCAACTCTCGCTTATTACATACCACTTGCCAAAAGACCATTTGTTTGCCAATTCAAAACTTCTTTTACAATTCTGTCTTGAAGCCAGATAATTGGTGGCGCACAGTTAGATGAAGAGTTTTGACTAGGGCGGCTATTCGAACAGGGCCACTCGATGAATTCAGAAAAAGTGCAACCCCTGGGGTGTATAACTTTCTTCCAAAAACCGATGGTGTTAGAGGAAATTGTTTGTTTCCATCGTCATCATTAGCTTAGATTGGTACAATCCCAAAGAGTAATTAGTTTTTACGCAAGAATGGCTGACATTTATATTCTGCAACCCACACTATAGTATTCTCGATGTCGACTATGCATAGGCCTACAGCTACCTGAAGTTTTCGTGATCATTAACCTGATTTAACACACAGTTTTCAGTTACAAATCTCTGTAACCTCCCCGCTTTTTGCAGTCGAGTATTACCCATACGATTAGGGAAAGAGCACATTGCCTGCGTCGCTGATGTTCATTCTGTTGCGGAATGTTTCTTGTAGAGAAGCTATAGCTCATGGTAGTATTTTCAAGAGACACGAATAAACATACTGGAATATATCCTTACAAGTAACAAATGCTGTAGACTAAAGTTCAAAAAACCTCTGAATATTTTTGAATTCTGACATCATGAAGTATTTGACAAATGAAGCCAGTCTGTGTGCCATGAACATGAAGGTGCATACAAACTAAAATTAAGAAATACTATCAAGTTGTTTGGGAAACATGTGTTCATATTTTCCTGGTTGTAAGGAAAGGTGGGGTTCTTTTTATTATAGCCAAGCTCATTGGTGATATAATTCTCGTCATATGAAATACTATAGAAGTACCAGCTTTCCTTGTCCCAGGCCAAAGATAAGAAGTTTACAGCTATTACATGAAGGCCTTGTGTACTTGCTGTTGAAGTGGTCATGGTATCTGACCTTGACATTTTCAGACATAAATTTCTTCCGAGTAAATACATACATAACGTTGCCTCTCCATCGCTTCCTTTAAATACGAATGCCACCTTCTGCTAAGGGTTCAAGTAAATGTCTTTACCTGTTTATAAAGGTTGTCGATTTGTACAGTGAACATTTAATTATTGTCTTTTCTCTGTACTGTTGCTTTTTGGACAGTGAAGAGATAAGCGATTCACAAGATACAGCACTGTCGACCTACAGATGTTTTAATTCTGTTATGGAATTTTGTAAGGCTGCCCAGTGTTCAGGTGGCAAATGTACATGAGGAAAACAGTGTCTCATGTTTGTCTTAAACGACTATCGGTTGCTCATTATTATGCTTAAAATAATTTAATACCAATACTCTTGTCATACCATTTTCTCTGGATGCGACATTTTAACGTACACTAGAGCATAATGTACACAATATTCCTTGTTCCAGGCACTGCTGGCCCACCGTCCGAGATTTTCTTGCTGGTACTGTATTCGACATAGGCAACCAAAAATATAATTTAACAAAATATTCGACTACGACAAAAAGTACACATATACAATCATTTATAGATAGTATTTTGAACTTAAAATCAAGAAACAAGTTTTGTATTTATAGGTATTACCATATATAATAATAATTTAGACATTGGAGTTAAAACATTTATCAACAATAAGCTATATTTAACAAAACTACTTATTTGCCCATAGCTGTATGTATATTTTAATATTAATCTCACAAATAGTTGTTATGTAATTTATAATAAACGTATGCCTTCGAAAGTATGAGCTTAAAATTTTTCTTTTCTTTATATTTCGTTAGTTTTTATATACATTCGTAAAATTGAATTTATATTCGAGATTTTAACTCTGATTCGATCATTTTTAAAATAACATTTCATTTCGCTTATTATAGTTATTTTTTCTCTTAGTTTTGTAGGTTTTTACTCAATCGTGTCGTGACACAGTTCGCGTTATTTCATTGTTATTCGCTAATTTTTGTGCTTTTTTAGCCGATATAGTTTAATTTGTTTTTTTAACTGTCTTATTTATTTCTCACTCATTCAGTATTTTTTTTTTATAGATTTTGGTAAAGTTTTGATTATTTTTATTTTTATACAGCTGTCTTCTATACTCAATATTCAGTATCAATCACCAGGTGGTCAAGTATTCACACTGCCGGAATTAGAAGTCTTATATATTTTAATCGATGGTATAATCAATTGCGCAGCTAATGACACAGTTGTGGAAAGGTTTTGGGATAACAATAATGGTATATCCAAAGATGACATCAAATACATCAGTCAAAGCACACTGCCGCATGTACACTCGTTTTTAAATTTGCAGAATAAAAATCAGATTTAGTCGAAGATATTATATAGAATATTTATATATTAACATAATACATTTAGGACACCTACTTCTCATAATTTCGTGACAAAGCAAATGAATGGCACAGTAAATATGACAGCTTAAGAGGTGAATATCCATGTTACATTCTCAGTACTTGGGACACCTGCCAAAACATAGGTCTTAATTTTTTTATAGTTGACTTCCTACTTTGTAGCATTTATTACATAGACAATACAGAAAACAGATACAGGATCTAAGAATATATCCAAATTGTTCAATTAATTTATTATTACTTTATTGTCTTCCCTCTCACAACTTTTTTTTTATGAACAAGTAAATATATAAACGACCTGCCAACAATCTCGCAGTGTGAGTACCCACAAAATATTTCGAGCTTCCGCAAATGTTTCGTTGCTTTAAATGTTCTTTCCCACTATTTTATGCCGATCAATTTTGAGGTATGGGGTACCATGATATTATACTACGTTTTGAAGATGGAACGATTTCCATTTACTCCAAAATGCCTTGAATGACGAAGGAAATACTATCCTATGAGTATACAAGCTACAATTAGCTCATTGTACTATAACCACACCAGGCTAGAAAAGACAGTCCTCTACCTTCTTGAAATTACCCTATAAATCCAATGGCAGCTGCCACAGGCAGCGATTATCTCTCTCTTCGCCTTGCACATACGAAGTTATATCACCATAGCGCTATATTTAACATTTTGTTCGTGGACCTGCAGGGCTAATTGGTTCAGCGAAAGTCCAATGAATAGTGAGTTGAGAAATTTAAAGATCCTTTTAGGGAGAGGCAAAGTTTACAAACTTATTTACATGTGTGTTACATTCGCAAACAGAACGTTAAATATTTTGCATGCCATCAAGTGATTTCAGCAAATAATTCACCAGCTGCAAAAGCAAGCATTAGTCACAGATTTCTTGGGCACGTGATAGAAATGGCGTCTGAGAATGGTAGTGGAAGGGGAAAACCACAGCAGTAGGAGAATACAGATGATTGTAAAGTCTAGCTTATAGGTAATTTTAACTCGCTAAAATTACATTCTGTACAAATTGCATGCGAAGCTCTTGTATACTGGTAATTAGGGATATATGTAGGAAGTTTTTAGGATGGCCTGGGGGGCGGGGGGTAGCCTGCGCCCTGTGCCATTTTAGAAGGGACGCCCGTTGGGTAGAAATAGTTTCTGACTATTAAAACTGTGAAATAAAAGGCGAATGAGGGAAAATAAAAAATAATTATACAAAATCTACCAATTGTTTTACTTTTATTCAGTATCCATAACCTCGTTTTCAACTGATATCTTTATTGCTTGGCACACGGACGCTAACAAATTATGCAAGGTACGTTTATTGCTGGTTGGGATTTGGGGGAATACGGGAAGGGGGAGGCTGATGGGATCGCACATCACATTCTCTGCCCCGGGTGGAGGATAGGCTTGATCCATCCCTGTTCCTAAATTGTCTATGGTGCTGTGGAGTTACGAGGCGACATGACATGGTGGCTGTGAGTGGGTGCTGGTGTTGCAGTTGAAGGCGCTGTGTGAGAGAAGCCGGTCGTACCAGCCTGGCTCAGAGTATGTGGAGTTCGTGCGGCGGCTACCGAAAGTCAAGCCTTTGGGTGCGAGAGCCACCCGTCCGCTCTTCACGTTCCAGCCTTACTGCGAGGGTGACCACGATCACGTGACGGGACGCGAGTTCACCTCCTCTGCTGAGGGTGACGATCTCTTCCCAGGTGCGTCAAGCATGCTTATCTCTTGCACTGTAACCAGGGTACTTTTTAGGTACCTTGAAATTTCCACTTCATTAGGTTTTGGTACAAATGCCATTGCTTTTTGTGCAGTCTACAAGATGTGTTGGATTATTTTCTGTATGAATCAATTTCTGTATGAATCTTTTTTGGGTATTATAAGAGTCAGTGAATGAGTGAAGAAATTTTGATGGCTCTTGACTTCGAGGTCTTGAGAGCCGGTGAGGGTGAAGAGAGGTGAGTATAGAGCAGTGCCGGAATGCAAGAACGGGGAAAACGGGAGATCCCCGAAAACCCGAACGACCAGCGACATTGTCCGCCACGATTCCCTCATACAAAAATCCGGGACGACCCTGCCGGGAATCTAGCTTGCTTCGCCTTGCTGGGGGGTCAGTAGTCTAACAACTACACCATTACGGCCCCTGTTTAACAGTCGCGTCGTTTTTATGTACTTAACAAGGCATTTGGGCTTATCATACACGATTTTATTTTCGTGCACTATGAACACATTTAAACTTGTAAGCATGTTAGGTTCAATTAGGTATAATCAGTGTCTGTTTTGTTGGTTTGCACAATTACACTGTGTTTTTACCACTGGTATTCATGTACACATATGAAGAGTTTTTAACACCTCTTATTTTTTTCCAAAAATAAATGTTCGAAAACTGTTGTCATCATAATATATTTTCCGTTAAATTATAGACACCCCCAAGTGTTTGGAATTATTTTTCATGTGTTATTTTACGATTTTACTTCCATCGTGATTTCCTACATATTTACACAATGCTAAAGCAATTGTTCATTAGCCGATAAAAAATTAATTACTCCCGATGGATATCGAACCAAGCACTGAAGACGACTCCTTAACCCTTCTATTCCAACCCTAAACTTTTCATAATCTCTCCCATAAACAAATTTATTTTAATTCCTTGAACGGGTTCCTAACCAGTACCAAAACCTCATTCCTATACTAGCTCCTTACCCCTAACCCTCACCTATACCCTACACACCCCCTCCAACCTCCTCAGTCGCTCATCACCTCCGAAGAGACAACACCTCTGCAGCAGTCGACCCTCCCCCGTCCTCACTCATCATAAAAACCATCGTCATAGCTCTCAGTCGATTGCGAGACACCGAAGAGTCAAATCTGTTATCACCAAATGTCCTTCTGTCATTCTTTCTCCAACAACTAGCTGACCCATCACAGAACACATCGTAGGGGAAGGAGTGGAAAGGAGGATAAATGAGAAGTAACCCATCTGCAGGAAGGGGGTAAACCGATTACCAACCAACAGCCAACAACAGCAGACCTCCAGGGTAAGGGGGTAGGGTTTTGCCAATCTCTGCACATGAGGAGGGAGCGGTGGGTGGTTGGGAAGGGGCCTGCAATTTGTGACCTCCCCTCCAAAAGGGGAAGCACCAATTAGTATCCCAGCCTCCGAGGCACCCTCCCAGGTTAATCTCATGGACACTTGTAAAACTTTGCACTTTCCATCCCAAAACCCCACGCTCCTGCTACTCACGGTTCGTGACTGCAAAATGCACTTTTTTTTTATCATAGTCATGGCGAACATGTTAATACGATTCTAATGTTGAGAGAATTTCGAGTCTCTTTTTATTCGAGATAGAGGATAACGTGTCTTTAAAAACAGTTATATGTAAGTTGTGGGGGATTAATAAAGACTGTGGAGAGTGTTTTGTGGCAGGTACGCTGACGGCAGCGAAGATGTGGTCGTCGAGTATGGGCAGCGACACAGACAGCATCTGCAGCAGCCATAGCAACAAAAGCCACGACACATCGCCTGTGGCCAGCCCACGCCTCGCCGCCAGAAACATGGCCAGCCTCGCACTCGCCGACGAACTCGACGACAATGGTGTGTGTCGCGTTCTACTTCCTATGTATTATTTATTTTTCAAGGTGTTTAATCTGGTTTTGTAGTTGTTGTTGTTGCATAAGTTTAATATTGTTTTATGTAATTGATTATTTCTGTAAGATTAGCATTTTTGAAATCCCTGCTTTGGATCTACTTGTGTGTACTTTGTGTATTCTTCTGCCTTGTACAAAATTAACAATGCCCAATGCCATGGGCCGCGTCACTTTATTCGTGTGTCTGCCAAGTGCAATTGCGAAATTATCAGAAAAGAAAATGTTTTGCGAATCTGCTCATTTAAGCATTTAAAAAAAACACAAAGGGAAAGAAATAATTTAAGCTGTCACAAATCGTTACCCGACAATTTTAATTCGACGTTAAGATATGGAACTACTTTCCATTCATCGTTACCAACATTACTGGGCGCATATCACTCAGTTCGCCCGTTAAAATATATGCAGGTAGGGAAAGTGATATTTTTCTAACGTTGATTTCATAAGTGCTCACTTTATCGTGAACAGCCTTTAAAGTGAAACCTTGAACAAAATACATCAATAAATTCCTCTGTGGCTATACTAGGCAACCGAAAATGATATGGGATAAGAATTATATTGCCAATTTTCCATAGTGTGATACAACATTAAACTCTTTGTGAAAAATCATAAATTACCAAACACTTTAATTCTCTTCAACAGGTAAGTAAGACAATTTTACCTATCCCCCCCCCAACCCTAAATGGTGTAGAAATATGCTGTGACAAAGCATACTAAAATGCAACACAAATAATACTCTTTAAATGGCATTTAAATTCCAACCCTACACAAATCACACAGATACACCCTGATACAACTGAAATATTTATTACTTTGATAAGAAATATAGAAGGATAACTTTGTATTAGACACTTATGAACATCTGTAGTTACCACAGATATAAATGTGATTCACATAATAAAATAAATCAGAGCATTAATACAACTAATCTCTAAGTTAATTCAAACACTGCATTATGCGAAATTTTTATTAGTCCAGATTAATGCAATAGATTTTTGATGAAAGTGTTCATTAAACAAGTTCTTAATAATTTTGCATAAATCAGTTAAACAAAATCTGATCCAACTAGCTTGAAAGTAGAGCAAATTCTATCTCAGGAGCTCCATGTAAATTAATTCTCAAAATGAAACTTTTAAAGTTCCTCTTCACATTAAGAGATTATTGTAATGATTTCAACACCTAGAACTTTATGCGGAACTTTTGATTGTACTATTCAGTACAGGCTTACTCTCTGAAGTTCTCACTGTAAGGGAATCACAAGCGTCTCTCTTGGCATCTACCTGACTACTTAAATTGTACTAATAAATTAAAACTGGTGTTATTTAGACCTCTTCCTTCGCCTGCGCACATTTATAACACTGGCGATGGCTCTCCTCCATCACCCCCTGCTGTATGATAAGCGGTTTTAAATTCAAATAAAATTTGTAGGAAACAGTTCTACATTACCTAACCGCTATCAAGTCTAGAGAGAAAGAGAGAGAATCTCTGGGCTTACAAAAGTGTAACCTTATCATGCTTAACAAAATCAAGGATTAAACAGCTTCCTTATAAGGGAATTTTATTTGTAAAGAAGTTAAGATAAGTGGCCGCCTAGGAAGTTTGCTTATCAGTATACAGTGTTATGGTTGACAATGAGAAATCAGACAAATTAAGAAAAAGTATTTATATAAATATGTGTCATTAAAATGTTAAATTAATCAAAATTCATAAAATTTGTGAATATTAATTAATATAAAATTATGATAAAATTTCTACAACCATTCTGAATGTAAACAAACAAGAATGTGAAAAACTGACAGATGTAAACATTGAAATGAACTCATAATAATTACCTTTATAAGTGTCAACATGAAATGTAAACGAATTGCAATTATAATATCCTTATAGAAAATGGCCCCCTCTGGAGGGTTAAACTTTAACGTAAAGATGTAAATTAAACGCTGTATATATATATATATATATATATATATATATATATATATATATATATATATATATATATATATATATATATATATATAAATATATCACATACAGTTTACTTCTTTCTGATATATATATATATGTATATATATATATCAGAAAGAAGTAAACTGTATGTGTCCATAAATCAAATGTATGTTAATTAACATACTTGCAGGTATTAAATGTTATGGCTCAAACTACTCAATTTAGCCAATATTACCGACAAAGGGAATAAATATCTCCGTTCATATTAATAAAGACAATAAAATGCCTTTACAGATCAGTAGAAGGATTATGGGGAGTCTGTCATAATGGGAACTTGGATTGGAGCTCGGAGCAGTTCATGTTCTATCAATCTGTTCCACCGGCGGTCATCTGGGAAGCCAGCGACCATTTACCGTTGACATCTGATCTATAACCTTTGGAACACAAAAAATAATAATAATAATTTAGAAAATTTTAAAAGTTACAAAAATTACAAAACAAAAAATTTTTATTAAAAGATTGCTAAGAACGATTTAACAATATTAAAATATAAATGCAATTATTTTTAAAATATTTAAAACACTTATTTTAAAATCATTTTAAAATTACAGTCTTCCAGTGGCTATTTTTCCTACCAATTTCCCTTTTTCCCTACAAATTTCCCCTTTTTCCTTTAAAATTTCCCTGTTTTCCTTAAAAAATATTCCACACAATTCCCAATAAATTCAAAACTGTCATCGAGAAAATAATTTTTATATCTACTACCTCCATATTGCATGTGCAGGTGACGTTGATCTTGACCCCATGGCCTTGAATGACCTTGAAAAAAATTAACTCAGAAAAAATTGAATAAATTCGTAAAAGTCAATGAACATATAATGTTACTGTTTATTACCGCCATATTGGGCGCAAGTGACCTTGAACTTGACACCGTGACCTTGAATGACCTTGCAAACAAAACCTGGGGAAATTCATAAAAATCAGAAAGCATATTACATTAACTGCTACCATGTGCAGGCATCCTTGACCTTGACCCCATGACCTCGTTTGACAATGAAAACATAAACATGAGGAAAAAATAAGTCAGCATGAATATAATTAATAGTACCGCCGGATTGGATACAGGTGACCTTGACCCCAACACCTGAAATTACCCTGAAATAAAAAAACTCGAGAAAATATTTATAAATGTCAGCTAGCATATTACATTACTGACTGCTACCACCATCTCGTTTCATTCGTTTGTCATTAGTTCACACATTGCTGGCGGTTGCCTTCTTGGTTTTTTTCATTTGTCATTTATTTATACATTGTTGGTGTTTGTCACTCACATTCGTTCGACTGCCATCTGAGTTTTCATATGTTTTAACTACTAGGTGGCACTAGTGTATTAATTCATCCATCATGCAGCAACTATATACGTTTATGTTTTGAAGTATAGCTTGCGATGTCTTCATCCCCCACCTATTGGATTATATTTTCAACACATCAGTTGTGCTTGTTTCTCGGTTATGCCGCCTGCAATCGGCCTTTTCTGAATGGTGACGTTCACAGATCCTGCAAAGTACATAAAATTTCATAATAATTTTTTTTTATTGTTAAATGGAAGAATTTTTGCAAAAAAAAAAATATTATGTAAAGTTGAGGGAGTTTTCATAAAAATAACGCAACATATTTTTTTTACACAGAATTATTGTACTCTTAATAAAATTACATAATAAGCAAAAAATATTACTTTGTAATAATTAATTATTGTTATGTAAATAGAATTTCAGATGAAAGCAGTTATTCATATCATGCGAGGATGCATCATTCGTTCAGTTTACTAATGATTGAGTATATCTGAACAATGTGCAAGTCATACCCACGTTGGTAAAGGATAAACAAATATTTGAGTATATCAACATTTTCATTTGGGACTTTGTAAGAATGTAGTTAGCATTCTCGGCATCTTCTGCCTATTTCACGTCACTTGTCGAAGAAAACTCGTTGGTTGAATGTGCGGGAATGTCTAGGGAATCATTATAATCTACACTGTCAAAACTGTCAGCATAGCCATTCTCATCTATGCTGTATTTCCGATCGCCTTCACCTCCTGTTTGAACCACAATATCAAGTTTGCTTTGTTTTGTAGGAGCCACATAGTCATTATCAGTATTTGGGGGGGACCGTTTGTTTTGAAGTTCGTCGACTTTACATGCACTCCTTGCAAGTGTACATTCCACACATATCGATTCAATCATTCCACCATTGGAAATAACTGTCTCATTATTATCGTCTGCGGAAACAGTGCCCATCGATATAGCAGGAGTTATTGGCGACATCACTTGCTGACTCCCAGTAGACGAACCCTTGCAGATCTCGATGTGTTCCTTCACTGCATCAACTTGCATAAACTGCATGTGTTCATTGCCATACTGTCTTACCGCGCGAAAAGGACTGTTCGTACAGGTCGTTCTCTTATGCCGCCGAGTATGGCAGCTTTTGCTGGAGATCCTTTCTCAGACGTGACATTGATGACGACGTAGTGGTCCAGGCAAAGACTCGGACGGACCTGTTGGAGATGTTAGTGCTGGAGCTAAAGACGCAGGTTACGTCGGCACTGGTGTTCTAGGTACCTTAGCCGAAAAGTTCGATGGCTCCATTGAAGATTTCGTAGGTGTAATAGCTGACTAAGTCGATGGCACCATACCAATGTGCAACTACGGTACTGCACTGCGGAAGTGGATGCTGCTTGTGATGTAGGCGTAAGAGCTAAAGAAGTCGATGCCACTATCATAGCTATCATTACCTCTTGTGTGTCCGAAGACATCGCATATGCAGAATAGGACTTAGATGCGAAGTTGCAGGAGCTAGCCGACATGATGTAACTATCATGACAGCTTTTGTCAAATTAAGCCTTTCAGCTGACCTCCCGATTGCTAATAATATACGAGTATGCAAGCCCTTCGACGTCATATTGATTCTAAAACAATCATATTACACCACAAATTAATTGATCGGACACCGAACTGAGTTTCCACGTGATTGCAGCTGACCAAACGCATAGGGCATTAAGACATCACACACAGGCAGGTAGGCAGGCTTTAGGTGCTAGTTCCTTGATCACATTACCATGCAGTTATTTCTTGAACAGTTTCTTCCCGACAAGTTCTTTGCTCAGTTTTAAATCAGGGTCACGCTTAAAGCAGACAACTGATTCCTACCTGATCGCCCTCTCACAAGACTTGCCCATTGATCCAATGACTAATAAATGACCCATAATTACCCATGATGACGCATCTGGCTACGCAAAAGACCCATTTCACTCCGCAAATGACCTATGAATGACCAATAATTGACACATGATGACGATTTTGCTCTGCAAATAAGCTATAAATGACACATAACGACACTTTCTGATCTGCAAAAAACCCATAAATGACCCATAATGACATAAATGACCAAAAAATAACCCATTAATGACCCCATTATGACCCATTTTGTGGCGCATGCTTTGCTCAATGTGGTACATACGTGTCACAAGGGAAAATAAAATCTTCCCATTTTAAAATAAAATTATATAGTGCTATCTCCAATACTGGAAGGTGGACATTTTATATAATAATCTCTCTTTAAATAAGTGTATAAGTGAACCACAGAATCGGTATTTGGTGACAACCTACAGCAGTGCAGCCAACGACGACTTCAAGCATGAAGTCGACAGTGCCATTGATTTCTATGGGTGACACCTACAGCAGTTCCAACGGCAGCGCCAACTGGACCATCGACCTATGTTCCAGCAGCATCTGTATGGTCAACCACCTCTGCTGAACCATTCCGACATTATAAGTGTCGCTTCTGTGAAAAGATAATCACGGGCAGCAGCTATGCTCGGCGACATGAGCACTTTAATTGTGCTAATAATCTCTGTTGCATGCCATATTTTTATGACAGGTGCGGTAAGGAGATCAGCCATAGCGACAATTTACTTAGACATATTAAAGAAGATTGTAATTTTTGAGGGCGTTAGTTACTATGATTAATTAATTGAATAAAAAAATGCATGTGAATAAAATTGTGTTTTATTTCAAGTTTCCATAATTTATCAGAATATAAATAAAATTTAAAAGGCAAAGAAAAAAATTAATTTTTATTAAAAAGTATTGTACATAATATATTGTACTATAGGTACAATATTATATACTTAAATAAAAAAACTTTTTTTAAATTGAACAACTTAAAATTTTAAATTAATATATAAATGTAATAAATTATGCATGCTGTCAAAATCTCGCTTCATGCTTGTAGGTAAACTGCTGATTCGAAACATCTGTTTTAAATGGGGTGGAATTTTACATAAGTCTTTTTATGCTTATAAATATAAGGACCGAGAGCTCGCTTGGCCAGCATGCTTACTTTTACGAATGTACTATCGAAGTCTTTGTTTTCTAGGTCATTCAAGTTCATGGAGTCAATATTGAGGTAGTATGCATTTTATATGGCGGCGGTAGACTCTAACGTCATATTTTTGCTCTAGTTTATGGATTTTTCACTTGTTTTGTCTTCAATGTCATTAAAGGTCATGGGGTCAAGGCCGAGATAGTCTGCATCTAATATAGCGGTATTAGTCTGTAATGTATTATGCTTGTTGACTTTTATGAATTTTTTCTCGAATTTTTGTTTTTAAGGTCATTCAAGGTCATGGGTTCAAGGTCGAGGTATCTGCATCTAAGATGGTGGTAGTAGTCTGTAATATATTATGCTTGCTGACTGTTATCGATTTTCCTAGATTTTTTTGTTTTCAATGTCATTCACGGTCATGGGGTCTAGGTCGTGGGTTTGGAGTTAAGGGTCAAAGGCCAAAACTCAATTGCTGTAGGCTGTTCACGGTAAAGTGAGCACTTTTTAAGGCCCTTCTTAATTTTTCCTTTCACCCAATTTCGATCTTCCTGCTGCTTTTTAATATAAACATTGCAATGTGACCAATAAACACAGTGAATACATTCCACCACCCTCAACATTTAAAGCCTGAAGCTGCAGTAAGATATATTTATTAGTGGTTAATGCCTGTCGGAGGGGCCTTAAAAAGTGTTCACTTTACCGTTAACAGCCTATAATGGGCATTGGCTTTCCAGATGGCGGACAGGTGATGTCTAACAAGATGGTGGTCGGCTACCAAGATGGCGGCTGCTTACCAAGATGTCTGACTTGGTATGAGCGAGGATTGGAGGCCACCGACTAATTTGTTAGTTGTTGGGGGGTGGGAGGAACCTGGGGAAATAAAATTTTTAAAATAATTTTTAAATAATATTTAATAATTTCTAATCATATTTTTTTTTTGTATTTTTTAAATAATGTTAAAAATAATTATTTAGCAAAATTTTAACAATTCTTTTTTTTTGGGAATTTTTGTGAATTGTTTGGATTTTTATTTTTTTATTTTTGCATTTTCTAGGTCAAAGTCCGGTTCTTCTGTGTCGGAGTCGCTGATCCCTCTCGCCTAACATGCGCCCATTTAAGTTGGTAACGATGAAGGGAAAGTAGTTCCATATCTAAACGTCGGATAAAATGTGTTGGGTAACCATGTGATACCTTAAATTATTTCTTTTACTGTCAGATTTTTATCCATCGAAGTTTAAAAATGAGCAGATTTGTAAAAATTTACTTCCCTAATAGTTTTACAGTTTCATTGACCGACGTACGAATAAATAGATGGTGCCCATGAAATGTTAATTTTACATAGGGCGGACGAATACACTACGTGCGTACAAGTAGAGCTTAAGCAGGGCTTTCAAAAATGCTTAGTTTACCGTGAATAGCCTATAGCTGGAGACCTGAAAAATTCGCGAGTTCAATGACCTACAGGCTAGACGCTACAGTCTTGCAAATATGCCGATATCGACTGCAAATTGGTTGTAAAGGCGACAATTGGACGCCGTTCTCCAGGAGGTGTCAAACACCGTTTGTACCAATGGCTAAAGTTATACAAACGCATGTGTATTGAATTCTAGCTTGTATAGGCGGTTCACGGTTAAATGAACACTTCTGAAACTCCTGCTTAAGATCTACTTGTCTGCACGTTGTGTATTCTTCCGTCTTATGGAAATTTAATATTGGCAAGGGCCTCATCACTTTGTTCAAGTGAAACTGAAAAATTACTAGAGAAATAAATATTTTATAAATATGCTAATGTTTAGACACTGATGAATAAAAAATAAAATAAACCGAAAGAAATAATTTAAGTTATCATAAATGTTTAACTAACACTTTTTATTCGACGTTGTTTTATAGAACTACTTTCTATCCATTACCAACTTTACTGGGCGCATGCCATTGAGTGCACCCGTTAAAAATATATGCAGTCAGGAGCATTGACATTTTCCTAAGGTCGATTTAAAAAATGCTCACTGTATTGTGAACAGCCTTAACCAAAATGAATCCTGGAACTGTTCAGGTGTGGGGTAAGAGAGTGTCTTGTGTCGGTCGTGCGCAGACGGGAGCGAGCTGCAGTTCGCTGGGCGGCAGGCGGGCTGCGTCTACAAGGCGGCAGCCACGCACAGCTTCCGCAAGCTCAAGTCTCCGGCGAGGTGTCGCGAGTGCGACTGCTACGTATACTTCCAGGGCGTCGACTGCAGCGAGGTTAGTGTTGTCCCCCCTCAACCCTCCTCAACCCCCCCCCCCCCAAAACCCCTGAGGAGAGCTTGGGTAGAGGGGCAGCGGGAATTTCCCAACCCCCGAGACCTCAGCCTTGGACCACACGTTTTACTCTATGTATCTACATATACAGGATCGTTTGACTGACAAACTAACGAGAGGCGGTTCTTCATGAAAATGTAAAAGGAAAACTTATGATGCAATTTATACATAAACCGAATATTAAGGGAGGTATGAGCCCTTAAGAACGAGGTTTTAAAGCGTAATTCTGCAAAATATCGGTAACGAAGTAAAATACAATGACAACTTTTGGACCGTTATTGTATGTTTTCGGGACCTTCAACGTAAGAGCCGATACTTCGCACAAATACGGCCTAAAATATCGTTGTTTTTTACAGCTCATACCTCCCTTAATATTTGGTTTTGTGTAGGTATAAAGTGTCACATCTATATACTATTTGTGGTTTCATCACACTTTTTGAATCTAAACTTTGAAAAATAACCCCACGTACTTTATTTCCTAAATATGCCATGTATATCAATCGTTTTACATTTCTGTTAATATATAAATAACTTATTTTAGTAAAATTAAACTTTTACTTATATTTGACCTATAAATTTTTATATATATTTGATAATTAACGTCAATAAAATTCAATGAATAAAAAGGTGTGTTGTTAACGCCTCGTAAGTATAGGCTGCCCACTGTAAAGTGAGCACTTTTCAAGACCCTTCTGAAATGTTACTTTCACCCAATTTCTATCTTCCTGCTCCTTTTTGATATAAATATTGCCGTGTGGCCAATACATTTCGCTATTCTGAAAAGTTAATGCCTAAGGTTGAAATAAGGTATATTTATTAGTGGCTAATGCCCCTTGGGAGGGACTTAAAAAGTGCTCACTTATCCGTGAATAGTCTATAATAGCTCTTGTACTAAATATAATGAAACTGAGTGTGCAAGAACATAGTACGTTGTCACTTTGGTGTAAATTTCTACACTCGGGTAAGCTTTGTTAGAGTGGAGCGGAGGAATACCCAAGAACAGGGCTTCAGGAAAGTTGGAAATAACCGTGAATGGATTATATGATTATAAAATAATTAAGGAATATTCTGGAACGACACTACGCTATTTGACTGGGACTCAGGGTATTTCCCCGGCCGGGTCGCTCCCAGATTTTCGCAAGTGGGAATCGTGTCGTACGAGGCCGCTCGTCTGCGGGTTTTCTCGGGGATGTCTCGTTTACCCCACCCTTGCATTCCGGCGTTGCTTCATTCTCACCTCATTCCACCATCATCGGCTCTCAAGGCCTCGTTTTTAATATCCACTTAATCTCTCAGCTCAACTCGAGGGATTTTTCTAGAGAATTTCTCAGCACCAAGTGTGGCAGCACTGACAATGCCAAAGTAAATTGTTGCGTAGCCTAAATTTTGCGCTCATGCTACCTACCCCTTTAGTACTACCCAAATAATGTCAGTTGCGTATAATAATGGTCTACAAAACTGAAAGCAATAAAAAGAAATGTCACAGCACGGTATATATTTTTGCCACTTCAGAAAAAAAATAAAACATTACACATTATAGTTATATATACCAAGAGGTCTTAAACTACAGGTAGAAACACTGATAGGTGTTTCCCTATGAACATGAGAGGAGTGGAGAGATTGGGTGGCTCTTGGCATTTAGTTAACTAGAGAGCCGATGAGTGTGGCAAGGGTGGGAGAAACGGGAGACACCCGAGAAAACCCGACGACCAGCGGCATCGCCCGGCACGATTCCTACATACGAACATAAAATGAGATAGAAAACATTACACGATATATGTTCGGTATAGTAATTCACAAAGGAGGTAGTTGCCTTTGAAAATCAATATTTCAAATGGTTTTAATTCAAAATAATAAAGCCTACTTGAAATGAAATACCATTTCCGTAAAAGCCGTTGTCTTAAATAGAGATATGTATTAGTTTGACGGTTGTTGGGGATACAGGGATTCGGAGCGAGATAGCTGTTCATGCTCTATCATTCCGTTCACCCAGCGGCCTTATTGGAAGATAGTGACCTTGACCTTAACCCCAGTACCACTTGGAATTTAAATTAAAAAATAAATAAAGAATCCAAAAATCAATTAATCCTAAATAATATATTGTAAAAAATTATTAAAAAATTATTTTTAATACTAAAAATTTTGATTTTACCCGTCTGCCATTTTTCACTAACAATTTCCATTTATTATCTTAAAGTTTCCCTTCATCCATTGAAAGTTCTCTTTTTTTTCCCCTAACAAAATTCTACAAATCCCAATAAAATGTTTCAAAACATGTTAAAAATAAATAAAACAATATTATTTAATAATTATTTTTAAATGTTATACAAAAAACAACTTAAATTTCTGGAGATCACCCCTAACCCATACTCATTCCGTCATCTTGGCAGGCTGCCCCTCGCATTCATTCGGCTGCCATCTTTGTAAGTACAGCTCTCTGCTATCTTGGTAGGTGCTGCCATCTGCCATCTTGGTAGGTGCAGCTGTCAGCTATGTTGGTAGTTGTATCCGATTTCTTGGCAGGCACCACAGTCAACATCTGCCATCTTTATTTTTCATTTGTCGTTTTTAATACATGCCTGGAAATTGTCTTTCACCTTCGTTCCACTGCCATTTCATATATTTTCAACATCTATGTGGTGCTAGTGTATTAATTCACCCACCAGGTGCAGACATATTTGTTTATGTTTTTTAAATGTAGATTATGCTGATGGTGCCCTCCATAATGGCTACTTTACTTTAAACACATAGGTGGCATTAATTTATCGATTATGCCATCTGTTATTGGCCTGTACCGAATTGTCACATTGACCATTTCTGCAAAGTATGTAACTGGTCATATTTAATTATTTTATTTTATTCTTACATGCGAGTATTGTTATTTAAAATAATTTTTATTGAAAATAATTTTTTTATATTAAGAGAACGGATTTTTTAAAATTAATATGACTCAACATTATTTTTACATAATATTTATTGTACACATAATAAAATATACACCTTTATTAACAATAATATTCGATTTTCACCGCTCTATGTCTGCTTGAGCAATCCAGGAATTGAACTAGGCAGGTAAACCCCACCAAATGTTACGTCGTTTCAGCACCTTCTCAGTTAAATAAACATCTGAAAAATTTCTAGGTTGGATCTCCTTCTGCGTAGAAAGTATCATGCATGGGAACATATTTCAGATCCTCGTGTAAGTAGGACTCCGGAGCATAGTTAAATATACGTCGCACACAAAAGAGTTCGGGGCTTCAATTAACCGTGGAACCTTTCTTGAAGATGCCTTTCTGTTTGGAGAGCCACACCAGGCCACCAAACTTAGCATTAGACTTGTGTGAGTCCCTATTCTTTGGAATATCATACAATGTTCGAGCCAGGGAGTCGTTTTTCACATCTTCAGGCTTCATGCAGGTGGTAGAATAAGTGGAAGAATTTTACTTGCGGACGAATTTCGAGTGTAGTGTCAGTCACTTTTAGCTCCCATTTGCAGCGAAGTACCTCCACGTTTCCCCCTTCATAGTCCTGTTGAACCTCTCGATGATAGAAGCTTTGAGACTGCTGTACATGGAATAATGATTTATGCTATACTTCTTCATCAGAGCCTTGGAATTTGCATTGTAGAATTCCTTCCCCTGGTCGGTCTGTAGATTAGTCGGGATAATCCCTCCCACAATATATATGCTATGGCATCTGTGACATCACACACATTATTCGACATGACAGGTCTGGCCCAGGCGAATTAGCTATATGTATCGATGACTGTCAACATTTATTTGTAGCACTTTATTACCCGAGAATAAGGTATCATCTTGTTGAAGTCGGCATGAAATAGATTGTTCATCCCACATATCACAACCTTGCGGGACCGGTAGTTGCATCTCGCAGATGTGTGAATTCATTGGCAATTCCCAATCAACTCATTCTATGTAGCCTCCCTCGTTAGTGTAGGGGTAATTTCCAAGACTTTGCAAAGTGAGCAGTAGCTGCAGCCTATCGTCAAGCTTATTTGGGTCTTCCCAGAATACATAGACGGTGTTAATGCCGTCGTATATCTTATTCAGTCCTTCACTGCTATTCACTGCTAGGCTGCTGAGGAGGTCTGCGAGAATGTCGATTTTTCGTGATATTTGCCCTTATTAACACCTGTCTTGGGATCATAATCCTGCTAAATTGCATGCATGAGTTCGATCAAAGTTCGGGTTCTGTAAACTCCCTGGGCTCCTTGTGAAATACAATTTCATATAGTCTGGGTGTTCCACATGTATTGCAGTAGCCAACTCGGATGATCCCGCCTTGTATAAACCCTATTTCGTCAGCACCAAGGAACCATTTATCATTATATGTGTATACACCATACATGGTATCATTATTGCGAGATGTGTACGATCGTAGGCACTGGCGAACCATAGCATAAAGTTGGAATTATCTTCCATACTTTGTTCTTTTGTAGCAAATCCGCATCCGATCCATCATCCCGAACTGACAGTACATCATGTTTTCACTTCTTCGAAGGCTCAGCTGTATCATTGATTTCAGTCTTCACAGCGATGGGATCTTCATTGCTCTCCCTGAGTACATCGTGACAAACGAGAAATGGCATAAAAAATGTCTTACATTAAAAGGTCGCATGAATTTGGCTCTCTTGGCGAGCAAATACTTCTAGCGAACAGACTGAATTGTTCGAGGTAATTCGCTGGCAATGCTCGACTTCGTACCGAATAAAAATGTTATTGTTGCTCTCTTTTATAGGTTTAGTTTTGGGTCTCCACCCAAATGCTTTCGATCTTACCCAGGCATTAGCTGTAGGCATCCAATATGTCCCTGCTGTAATATTGGATATATGTGTTCGTGGCGGGGTGGACAATTGAGGCAGTGTATGTACGTGTCATATGTCCTTCCAAGTTTTTCAGATTCTCTTCATTTTGTGCAGATGCTACATTCAATCTGTCGATAATTTGCCTTTGAACACTCGTCATGTTCTTGGCCATGGCCACCATATCGCGGACGATCTCAGTCTTCATATTCTCAATCTTAGCCCTGACAGTTTGCGTACTTTGCAGGCAGGGTCCATGTCACGATTCGGTACAGGCCGATAGCAGATGGCATAATCAAATAATTAATGCCATCTAATTGCTGAATATATAAACCAATATGTATGGTGCTGACAGTTCCACCTATGCTTAAAAAACATAAACTAATATGGCTGCCACATCGTATGTGAATTAATACACTAGTACCACCTAGGTGAGGAAAACATATGAAATCCAATATGGTAGTCGAACGAACGTGAGAGACAAACTCTAGTAATATATAGACAAATAACAAACATGAACAACAATTTGGCAGATGTTAGCTGTGATGCCTACCACGATGGCGGATGCACCGACCAACATGGCTGCCGGTCGAACCTACCAAGATGGCGGACGGCTGCACTTACCAAGTAGGCAGTTGAACGAAAGTGAGAGACAGCATGCCAAGATGGTTAAATGAGTATGGGTGAGGGGTGACCTGCGGAATTTTTAATTGTTTCAAAACATATTTTTTTCAAATAAATATTTACTAATTAATTCTAAATAATTAATTTTATTTATTACAAGTTTACCAAAATTTCTTAACAATTTTTATAGGCATTATGAATTTAAAAAATTAAGCAATTTTTTTATTATTATTTAAGAATTTATGTATATTTTTTTGGTTTCAAAATTTTATTTTTTTTTCGAATTATTTGGGATTTTTTTTTAAATTTTGATATCAAAGATCAATTGGCTAGAGGTTAAAAGTCAAGGTCACTGGCTTCCAATATTGCCGCCAGGTGACTGGAATGACAGAGCATGAACTCCTCCAGACCTCCGATCCCTTTATCCCTTTGCCCAAACTTCCCTATTTTATATTACTGTTGTTCCTATATTAACAGTCTAGATAAAGAAATGGTTACAGAAATTTGGTACCTGCAAAAAATATTTTTTTTTCGTTGCATAATTTGTATGAGCGTGCGTAATGTATTTCTATGGTTGTGTTATTGCTAGTAAACTATTTGCAAGAGGTGATATTGAGTCTGTGTTTCGTTAGTAAAATACCTTTCTTTGCATAGATTGAACGTTGTGTAGAACATTTAATCACACCGAGAAAAATGTTGGTTCCAACAAAGAAAATATTGATTTTTATAGACCCGAAGATATATTATTTGCAACAACAAAATATTTTGATGAGTAAACAAATCTTGGAAAGCAACAAAATTAATTTTGTTCGTCTAACAAAATACCCGCTTGAATTGACCAAATCTCTATGTTGGACAGAAATAAATTAGAATGTCGACAAAATATTCAGTTTAATAACCTGAGTCAATTAAAACACGTTTTCATGGAATAGCGTAGCGCTTCTTGTGACGAATTCAGTAGAAAATGGCTGATTGGTCCTTGAGAAATAACATAAAAACTGTATTTTATTATTTGGTTCTACCTTACAAACTTGCATAAAAATTATATTCTTTATACGACAGTTCTAATACATAATGTCAGCATAAAATTGGGTTCAATTTAGTTAATTATTTTAGTAAATATGAGCCCTTGTCCCCGGCGAGGGCCACGATAAACGAGATGCCAGTCGCCGATGTGCTCCAGCTGGCTAACCGGCACTTATCTCAGCTGCACGGCCGTTCACATCCAGCATGGAGACACGAACACATTGTTACGGTGTGGGCAAGCCCTTGCTGTGGCGCTTGCCTTAACGCACCAGCACCACAGCAAACAATTTTTATGTAAAATTACCTTACATGTAAGGTAAGCTAATTTCCTCTACATGTAAGGTAAAAATTACCTGTCAGATGTAGAGTAAATTTACATTACAAGTGATATACTATTCCCTAATCGTACGGGAAAGGTACTTGACAAAAGTGAGGGAAAATCCAATACAAGTAAGGTAATACTAACTATATTGTAGGCCTATAATAAAATTATATTTAAAAATGCCCGGGGTATATGTAGGTACTGTTAATTATTTTTATTACCTATATCTTCTGACGAACATTAACCGAAATCTTAATCCTAGAATCCTCAGCACTTGCTGAAGGGTGGGCGCGAACTATGAACAGCTGTCACGATAAGCCGTTGCGCTATCCATTACGTCACGACGACAACGTGACGGTGAATGGTAATATTAGTGTGTTAAAGTCTTGTTTCTTCCACCTGTCCTCCCACTTAGCTGTTGAGAGAATGTTGAAAAGATGCACGCGTCGTGAGGTAATTTTCCCATTCATTTATGGGATTTTCCACCTCTATGTAGGTGAATTTTACTCCAGAGTGCGGTAATATTACCTTACACGTAAGGTAAACTCCACCAGTTTGCGAATATTACCTTACACTTGTCAGGTAATTTTACTATTATTTTTTGACACAGAGAGAGCAAATCTACGGAAGCAAAGCACCGCCGAGACAAGTAGGACACAAGCCACAGGAGAGTTTGCAGACAAACAGAGTAATTTATAAACTAACAAGTATAAAAAGAAGCGAAAGAGTTAAAGTCAGGTCTTACAGACGACGGGGCAAGATGAACCAGCAGATTGGGTTTCGTCCGCCGTAGCATAAAAAATATTTATGCCTTACCTGGGATTCGAATCCAGAACCTCCCTCATCCCAGATCGGTGGCGTAACAACGGACTGCGCCACGGGTGAAAATTACAATTTTTCATTTAGATTGTGCGTGAGTAAATTTATCAGTCCAATAACAATGCTAATTTTACGTGAAGCAGAATAATGTGAAATGTCTGTAGGTAAAATGACTTAATACCAAATAAGTTTAAGCCTAATGTATGTTGGTGGCTTAAGCGTTTAGGCTATGTTACGTAGTAATCAAACGTCTGAAATGGAGCCGCAATGCTGCAACGGCTAGAGCGGTCGCCTCCTGCCAAGGCGAACCGGGTTCGATTCCCGGCGGGGCCGCTCCCGGATTTTCACAAGTGGGAATCGTCACGGATGACAGGTCTTCTCGGGGATCCCCGTTGCCTCCAGCCACTGCCCTCCAGTGGCTGTCCGTGCTCACATCGCTTCACTTTCATCGGCTCTCAATACATCCGCCCATACCTCTCAAAACTCCGCTAAATGCTTGCAGAAGATGTTATTTTTGGGATAAATGCCTGCAGTCAGATAAGCTAGATGGAGGAATTATTGTTTTGTCAACACATAGGGTCTTTTTTTTTCCTCGCGACAGTCGTCTTTGTTATTATTACTGTAACAAACATACTCTTGGCATAAAACCATTTGACCTAAAGGTGTTTAGCCCAAAGTCTTATATAACAAATAGGCGTTTGTCCGACGGGCAATTGGCCTAAAATTAATGTAAGTCCAAGAGTCTTTACGTCAAATAACGACAATCCTTTAGAATATATGTTGTTCACGGTAAAATGAGCACTTTTGAAAGCCCTGCTTAAGATCTACTTGTATGCATGTTGTCTATTTATTCGCTTAATGTAAAACAGACATTCTCATTTGCCTCATCAATTTATTCATGCGTCGGTCATGTGGAAATGGGAAATTATAAGAAAATAAATTATTTTTCAAATCTGGCCATTTTTAAACCAGAAAATTAATGATTTTATTTTTGTACCTAACATTGTTCAACTTGTGCTCATAATATGTGCTGACATTTTTAAAAATAAAAAATTACACATTTTACTTTCTGAATAATTTGATGTCAAATTCAATTTTTTTCCCCAGTTTTTCTGCAGGCATAAAACCAAATACTAACTAAGTTGAACGAATGAAAAATGTACAATGTAAACTTATGCAATGGGCTACCACGTGAAATACATATCATTAAGAAATACCAAGCCATTTATGTATATAGTCTTAAATATAAACAAATTTTTGGTAATTTTAACTTTTTTTAAAGTATGAACTTATATTTGGTGATTACATATATACTACACGGTAGCCCATGGCGTTAGTTTACTTTGTAAATTTTTCATTTGTACAACTTAGATAGCATTCGTTAATATGGTTGCAGCAAAACAGACAAAAAATTTCAGTTTGACATTATACTATTTAAAAATTATAGTTTGAATTATTTTTAGTCGAGAAGAATTTTATCACATACGCAGAATATAAATAGGAATTTTGGCACAAGGGGCTACAGGCTCGGAGTGTCGGGACTGTTAATGCTTTGTCATTCCAGTCGGCCGGTAGCAATTTTTTCCCTAAAAATTTCCCTTTTTCCCTCAACATCGATTAAATTTCACTCAAAATTTCCCTTTTTCCATCAAAACTTTTTTTTTCCTCAAAAGTTTTTTCCCCCCTTGAAATTTCCCGGATTTTCCTCAAAGAGGCACCGAGCATCCCGTTTGTAAAAACAAGCAGCAGAAAAGCAATTTTCATCCAATTCAATTATTTTGAGAGGCAATCCCTTCTCGAGAGCAGAGCACCACGGCCATGTTTGTTTTATAGGCATGGGGTAGGCCAAATCGATACAAGGGGTTCAGCATCAGCAGTCAGACCTAACCATCAGTCATCTTGGTTCTGTCAGCCATCTTAGCCGTCGTATAGTATGCAGGTGACCTTGATTTTGAATGACCTTGGAAACAAAAACTTGAGAAAATTGAAAAAAATTAATAAATTCATAAAAGTCAGCAAGCATATTACGTAACTTGCTACTACAGCCATACCGGATCCAGACGACATTGACCTTGACCTTCAACATTAACCTTGGATGACCTTGAATTCAAACAATTCCAAAAATATCCAAAGAATTGAAAAATCGAAAAAAAAAGTTTAAAAATGAATGAAATTTACATCGATGACTCCTACCACTATGTTGTATGCCAGTGACTATAACCCCTTATCCTTGAGAACAAACACACGAGAAAAATGGTAAAAATTCGAATAAAGTAATAAAAGTCTTTGTGCATATTACATTACTGAATACGAACCCCTTGGTGTATATCGGTGCCCTTTACCTGGACCCCAGTGACCTTTGACATTGAAACCAAAAATTCATCAAAAATTCCAAACACTTGTTAAACATTTAAAAATCACATTTTACTAACATTCTCCTCCCCTATACTCATTATATTGTGTGCAGCCATCTTGGTTTGCCATTTGTCATTTGTTTATACATTGAAGAGGCCGCCATCTTGGATTTCATAACTTTACTTTTACATCACCTAGGTGGTGCTGGTGAATTTATTTCCTTATTACCCCACAGGCAGTGCTTATTTCTCTATCAAGACACCAGGCAGCTGTCATATTTGTTTAGGTTTATAAAGTAAAAGATGCGCTGATGGCGCCCTCCGTATTTGATTCTATTTTCAACTCAAATGTGGTGTTATTTTCTCGATTATGCCGCCTACTATCGGCCTGTACCGAATGGTAACATTGACCATTCCTACAAAATACTTTAAAAGAGGGAATTTTTTTTTTTGGTTTTGTTATTATTTACAAGTCTTTTTATTGAAAATCATTTTTGTATAAAGTAGCGGGATTTTTAAAATAAATGAACATAATATTGTTACAGAAACTTTATTTAATAGATAGCAAAATATACATATTCAGCATGCACCTTCTATGTAGATTTATACTATCTCAAAAGTTGAGCTGTGGTACAGGGACCTGCCTTCGAGACCCGAAACCACAAAAATATAAAAAAATTAGAAAATTAATGAAAGATTGGTTTTTCCATCAATTTTTCGATCAATCTCAAAACATGTCCATCAATCAGCACCGCAATCCGCTCCACAATCGCAATCTGCCTCACAATCTTTCAATATTTCCATCAATATTTCACAATCCTTTGTGATATTTCTCTCAATCATCAATCCATATTCAATACATGGGTTTGTCGTAGGTCTTTATCAATACATATATAAAAAACGATTCAATAACTGTCTCCAAAATTTGTACATGTTGGCAGAATTAATGTTTAGTATGCAGTCAACTATTCATGAATTTTTATGCTAACGTATTTGTTATCATTCTATATAAAGTTCTTTTCGTTAATAGTCGAGTGCTCATAGCATCACTTTAAAGTTGTGAGGGATAGAGGAATACAAAACACAAAAAAATTAAGGAAAATCAATTATTTTATAATAGTTTATTATATGGTAATTACAATTTCAGAAGAAAGCAGTTCATCTCATCATGCAATATATCCCCATTAATTCAGTTTACTAATGATTGAAGATATCTCAACAATGCACGAGAAATAACCAAATGCTTTAAGGGCAATCAAATATCTGAGTCTATGAACAAGTTCATTCGTGTCTTCGGGAAATATGTAGCCAGAATTCTCATCGTCTTCTGCCTTCTTCGTGTCGGTCATTGCAGCAAATGTGTGGGAACTGTGTGTCAGTGCATAGAGGAAATCATAATCATCGTCTTCAACGTCTTCATCGTCTTCTCGTTCATTTTCATCAATGCAGTCGTCATGGTCATCTTAACTTCCTGTTTTGTATTCTATATTAACTTTGCTTTTCTTTGTAGCAGGAGTTGTATGTTGATCAGAATTTAGAGCCGACGGCCATTTATTGTGAAGTTTGCCCACTTCAGCGAACGTCTTGCAAATGATCATTCCACACCAATCGACTCTAATGCACTCGTTCCGTCTTTAGCATTAACTGTCTCGTCATAATCACCTGTCAAATAGGTACCCATCGAAGCGGCTAGAGGTATTGCCGGCAACACTAGCTGAATCCCACCAGACGAATCCTCGCAGATCTCGGTATGTTCTTTCAATGTATCGCCTTGCACAACCTGCATGGGACCAATGCCGTAATACTTCACCGCGTGAAAAGACCGCTTCGTACAGGCTGTTCCGATATGCCGGCGAGCCTTTTGACCATAGGTGAAAACTCATCACAGAATCGACACTGGCGAGAAGTTACCGCTTTTTGTAGGCTGCGGCTCCACGGTCGTTGAGGTCAAAGGCAGGCCTTCGTATTCGCAATTCATCTTCGTGGTATGACAAGTGAACACTTCCTAATCGATGTTGACCTCACGGTGTCAGAATGTCAATAATCATTTTGTTGTATATGAATATGGTTCTTTTAACGGTAAAGAGGCTAGCTTGTGCCCAGAAAAAGCCTTCTTCCATAAAGAATATATGTAAAAAATGTGGGAGCACTCTGAGTAAACCCACATACTTGTTCACCAGAGAAGAAAATGCAGATAATTATGTATGCAAAAATATATCATAATTTTAATTCATTTTATACATAATTATGAATAGGTATAAAAAAATATGTAACAAATTATCTCTAATTAATTCTGTACATAATTATGTATATATATAAATATGACAATATAAATTATTTAGATGTCTATATTTTTATACCTATGCCTACAAGTATATCTAAATATCACATGGTTATGTTAGTATCTGCATGTTTTATTCTGGGGCGAACAAGTAAGTAGGATTTATCAGTTTGCTCCCATATTTTTCACGTATAATTGGTAAGGTGGAAGGTCTTTTGTGGGCACAAGATAGGCTCTTTGCTGTAAAAAGAACAACAATTATATAGAAAAAAATGATAGTTGAAGTTCTAACACCGTGAGGTGAACATCAATTTGGAAGTGCTCTCTCGTCATACCACGAAAATAAATTTCGAAAACGAAGGCCTGCCTTGACGTCAACGGCCATGGAGTCGCGACCTATATCATAGCTAACTGGTTGATCCCAGTGACGATTCTCAGATCGAGTCTTCACATATGGTCAAAATGCTCGTCGGTATGAGAGAATTGCCTGTATGAAGAGTCCTTTTCGCGCGATAAAGCATTACATTATTGGTACCATGCAGTTTTTGTGAAGCATTACATTGAAATAACATACCGAGATCTGCGTGGATTTGTCTGCTAGGATTCGGTAAGTGTTGCCCGCAATACCTTTTGTTGTGTCGATGGGAACAGATTCGACAGGTGATTATAATGAGACATTTAATGCTACAGACGGAATGAGTGCAGTTGAGTTGGTTTTTTGTAGAATATTCATTTGCAAGACGTTCCCTTGAAGTCAATGAACTTCAAAATAAACTGTTGTCAGCTCTAGATAATTATGAACGTACAACTCCTGCTACAAAGACGTGCTAATAAACTGTTGTCAGCTCTAGATAATTATGAACGTACAACTCCTGCAACAAAGATATGCTAATAAACTGTTGTCGGCTCTAGATAATTATGAACGTACAACTCCTGCAACAAAGATATGCTAATAAACTGTTGTCGGCTCTAGATAATTATGAACGTACAACTCCTGCAACAAAGATATGCTAATAAACTGTTGTCGGCTCTAGATAATTATGAACGTACAACTCCTGCAACAAAGATATGCTAATAAACTGTTGTCGGCTCTAGATAATTATGAACGTACAACTCCTGCTACAAAGACATGCTAATAAACTGTTGTCGGCTCTAGATAATTATGAACGTACAACTCCTGCTACAAAGACATGCTAATTTAATTTAGATCACAAAACAGGAAGTGAAGTTGACCTTGAATAGAACATTGATAAAAATGAACATGAAGAGAGTGGTTATGTTGAAGAAGATGATTACGATCTTCACTATGCACTGACACATCCCGGCAACAAATTTGCTGCAATGACCGACACGAAGGAAGCAGAAGATGTGGAGAATACTGGCTACCTATTTCTAGAAGATCCGAATGAATTTGTTTATAGACTCAACTATAGATTGACCTTCAAAAACATTGGAATTTGTCGCGCATTGTTGTGACATCTTCAATAATTAGTAAACTGAAGTAACGGGGATATATCGCATGACGCGATGAAACTCTTTCTTCTGAAATTTTAATTACAATCCTTGCGTTACCGTGGTGGCTTGACGGTTAGCCTGCTCGCCTCCCACCAAGGCGACCCGGGCTCAATCCCCGGCACCGGATTTTTGCACGTGGGAATCGTGCCGGACGCTCCATACTCACCTCAATCAACCCACATCGGCTCTTAAGACCGCACTGTTTAGAGCCGCCCAAATCTCTTCACTCACTCTTCTATCCTTCGCAACTGTAAAGTGATGCTATGAGCACTGGACTACTAACGGAAAGATCTGCATATAGAATACTAATAAAGATTTTAGTATTAAATGTATGTATATTTGACTGCATACTAACAATTAATTATTCCGGCAAGTACTAATTTTGGACACAGTTGGTGTATCGTTTTATTTTTTTTATATATTTACGGACAAAGAGAGACGACAAACACATGGTTGAATATCGATTAATGATTGTTGAATGATTGCGATAGATTGTGAAAGATTGATGGAAATACTGAAATATCGATGAAAAAATTGAAAGATTGTGGAGCGGATTGCGATTGTTAAGCGGATTGCGATTGTGTAGCGGATTGTGGAGCAGATTACGAAATATTGAAAGATTAATTGAAATGTGGAAATATTGTTGCGCGGATCACGATTATTGAACGGATTGCGAAAGATTGATTGAAAGATTGTGGAGCGGATTTTCGATTGTAAAGTGTATTTTGGAGTGGATTGTGAATGATATATGAAACGTTTGCGAAAGGTTGATGAAAAGTTTGAATGGAAATTCTTGATGGAAATATTAAGAGATTGTGTAGCTGATTGCAGTGCTGATTGTGGTGCTGAGTGGTGGAAAGATTGTAAGAGTGATCGAAAAATCAATGAAAATTACAAGTCACTATATTTCAACTTTTGAGAGAGCATAAATATATAGATCAGGTGCAAGTATGATTATATATTTTCTATTATGTGTATAATAGATTTTGTGCAAAAAATGCTGTGTTTTATTTAATTTAAAAACCTCTCCGCGCTATGTAAACATCATTACAAATAGAAATAGTTGCTGCCTGGTGGCTAATTCGAGAAATTAGCACTGCCTGGTGGGTGATTACGGAATTAATACACTTGCGTCATCCAGGTGATGTAAAAATAAACATATTAAATCCAATATGGCGGCTACATCAATGTATAAACAAATTACAGACGAAAAACCAAGATAGCTGCACAAAATAGAATAAGTATAGGTGAGAGGGTAAGGCAGGGGAATGTTAATACAATGTTATTTATAGGAGGAGGGCCAGTCATCTGCTGGACCTCCGTAAATTTATGTTCTTAAAAATAATTTATTTTATACTTTTCATACATTTTTTAAATTGCTTATAATTTTTTTTTGTTTTTCTGATGAATTTTTGTGTTCAAGATTAGATGTCACCGAGGTCGAGGTCACCGACTACCAACATGGGGTTCGTAGTCAATAATGAAATATGCAAGCTGACTTTTTTTACTTTATTAGATTTTTTTTAAGTATTTTTCTCGAGTGTTTGTTTTCAAGGACATTGGAGTCGTGGTCACTGGCATCCAACATTGTGGCCTAAGTCATCGATTAATTTTTTTCATCAATATCTAAACTTTTTATCAAATTGTTTTCATTTGGGGGGTGGGGTGGAATATTTTGATTTCAAGCCCATCTTTTTATCGAGGTCGAATATCTAGGTCACCTGGTTTCAATATGACGGTAGTAGTAAGTAACTTAATATACTCACTATCTTTTAGGAATTTGTTAAATTTTTACCACTTTCGCAAGTTTTTTCGAGGTCATTCAAGGTTATGGGGTCAAGGTCAATGTCACCTGCATTCAATATTGTGTCTAGAATGGCCGAAAGAACCAATATGGCTAATGGTTAAATCTGACTCCGGACCCTGGTCCCTTTGTATCGATTTGACATACCCTATGCCTATAAAACCAACGTGGCCACCAATGCTCTGCCCTTCAGCAGCGGCCCTCCCAAAGTCACCTGAATTGACTGAAATTTGTTTTTCTGCGTCTACTTTTTGCAAGCGGAGGCCCGGAGCTTTTTTGAGGAAAAAATGAGATATGTTTAGAAAAAAGGGAGACTTTAATTGGAAAAGTGATATTTCGAAGGAAATTTAGTTGAATTTGAGGGTAAAAGGGAAATTGATAGGGAAAAATGGCCGCCAGCTAACTGGAATGACAAAGCATGAGCATCTTCGACGCTCCCAGCCTCTAGACTTATGTCGAACTTCTCATTTATATTCCTATCACATATAATGTGTACATGATGAACAATGTTTCCAACAAAAATAAAATAATTTTTTTTTGGTGTTCAACATCGTTAACAAATCTACATTTCGCCTAAAAAAAATTTGGCGTAAAGGAGTTTGGACCAAATACTAAAATAATATAATGGCATTTGGCATAGGTATGGAATCTAGCCTTAAATTTAGAATGTTAGGGGAAATGTCTGAAGGCCAAATGGCGGCGACCCGATAAATAGATGTTAAGCAGGATTTGTGCAGAGTTAAGTGAGAGCAGACTCCCAGAGTGATGTATAGTGAAGTATTGCGTGGCGGCAGTGTGGCCTGGCGTGCCACAAGAAGTGCATGGAGAGCCTGGCGATCCAGTGCTGCCACCGAAGACTGCCTCGCAAGATGACAACCTTCGGCGTGGACATCGGCCAGCACCTGGCTGAGAGCTCGGCCCTCGTGCCACGCATCATGCTCAAGTGCATCGACGAGATCGACAGCAGGGGGCTCTCCGTCAAGGCAAGTTACCTGCCTATCTACCTACCTCCCTACCTACCTATCTACCTACCTCCCTACCTACCTCCCTACCTACCTACCTACCTCCCTACCTACCTACCTACCTACCTACCTACCTACCTACCTACCCCTACATTGCAACTGCACCTCATCCCCCTTCGCTAATTCACCACGCCCTTGTACATACAGTCAGAAGACACTGTTGCTAGGGACATCCGAATTTCGCCAAAACATTTCTGGGCATGTTAGATTTCAATATCCCACTAAAGGCTGTTCACGATAAAGTGAGCACTTTTGAAATCAGTCTTTATAAATGTTGCTGTTCCTGCCTGCATATATTTTAACGGGCACACTGAGTGAAATGCGCCCAGTAAAGTTGGTAACGATGAATGGAAAATAGTTCCGTATCTTAACGCCGGATAAAAAGTGGTAGGTAACCTTCTGTGATAACTTAAATTACTTCTTTCCCTTTCTAGTTTTTTTAAATGCACCTACGAGTAAAAATTATCAGATTTTTAAATATTTAAATTCCTTATAATTTCACAATTTTACTTTACCGACGCATGAATAAAGTGATGAGACGCATGGCAACGTTGATTTTACACAAGGCGGAAGACTACACAATATGCATACAAGTAGATCGTATGCAGGGATTTCAAATGTGTTCATTTTACTGTGAACAGCCTATAGCACAACTGCAGTGTTTCTTTGTTTACTGGCCGCATGTGTTCGTAAGGCGAAATTCTATCCAATCAGAATAAGACCACTCCGGTACAGAAAGTGCGTCATTAGCGGACAGATGCGTAAGTAAGACAGATAATAGTTAACAGCATCAAATAACTGAGGTACAGAAGTACTAAAGCGTTTTGAAATACAGCTAGTTATCACATCCTTTCGCGAAATTCGGGTGTCCATGACGATTCATTTAGTCTATTCGCGGTGTCTTCACACTTTTCGAAAGAGACCTTTGAAAATTACCTTTTGTATGAAGTGTTTTGTTCTTTCCTTAAATGTCATGTGTCACAAGCCTTTTGTACTCCTGTTAACAAATAAGTATCATATTTTTGGTTAAATCGAAATTTTACCTTTTATTTTATATAATATTTTGTGTAATTTATAATTAGTATGAATAAAAACTGAGAGAAAATACAGGTGTTAATAATGCCTAGTAAGCAATGTACTCATGCAGAATATAATCCAAGAGTGTGATCATAAATGCGGTGTGTTTTCTTTGGTGATATTTTCTATAGTTGGTTAAGCTTTGTTTGCACGAGCTGGAGGAATATAATGAAATCAGAACTTTAGCAGGGCTTCATGAAGGTAGGAAGTAACTACAAATATGCTATAAAGTTTTCTTTTTTCATACATGCCCAATGATCTCCCTTATGGATACTGTTCTATGTTATGAATGTTCCATGTTACTACATTTGAATACAAAGCTTACAGCTCATTGGTCGTGATGATGAGACAAGTGTTGTGTCTGCTTAAGGGCAGTAAGCATCAAGAAAATTTATTTTATTCAACACCTGAAATCATAAACTAAAGCTGGTCTAAGAACCCAAACGTGTATGTGCGCCATTATATTGGTTGTTTCGTTTTTCTTTCGCCACGTCTTTAATTAAATTGTTCGCGCAGAACTCTCTCCGATTGTGGGAAAATATGTTTGATATTAATGCGCTGTGTTAGAGAATGTGTCCACCCACAAATACACCAATAACAATAGCGATTCTAGTGGATAGAGTATTTCCGTTTATCATGCTCAGTAACGATAATTGATTACGGAACTGTTGTTTTTAGCCCCACAAAATATTTAGAGGAGGTATTTATTTATGAATGTTCATTTGTTACTGTTATAAGTAATGACAATAAATATATAGGGGTACGAGGTTTAATAAGGGAACAAATATTAATAAATGTGGTACATATAGGACCACACTGAAAGTGTTAAGGTCAGAATCAGATGCATGGTGAAATTCCAAACTTCGTATAGAGTCCTGAGTCCTGACAAGCCCCTCAAAATTTCCCAACAACTCGTTTTTGCCAAAAAAAAAAAAAAAAAAAAAAAAAAAAAGGCTCTTTGCTTTTTTTCTTAAGGTAAAGTAGGAAATTTTTAGAGAAAAAAAGGATACGTTTTTAAAGAAAAAGGAAAATTTTAAGGAAAAAGAAAGTTTTAGGGAAGTTTAGTAGTAGTAGGGGGGTAATGATACTAGGCCACTTTTTATTAATCGTATTACAATTCGATATCAAAGGGTTAGTTTAATAGATTGAAAGGGTTAATTCTTAATCCGATCTTAATCCGATCAAAAATTGAAAGGGTCGATCCTTAATCCGATCAAAATTTGAAAAGGTTTAGTTTAATGAAAGGTTTAAATATATTGAAAGGGTTTGTATTGTCGAAATGGTTAGTATTATTGAAAGGGTTAATTAAATGGTTTTTCTTGATTTTGTTGTTGTATTTCTTTATTTCCTTTGTGGGAAGCAGGAGCTCTGTACTATGTTGATGCTGTGGTGACGTGTAAGCGACTTACCAGAGAAGTGGATTGCAATGTGTTATATAGGCGTTGAGTTTAGTGCAAAAGTGGGCTCAGTGTAATTTTTTAAATGTTTTTTTATGGTTTGGAGTGGGATATCGCTCGTAGACAGTAGATAGGAGATTTCTACGAACATATTTAACACAAAAGAGAAATTCAGCGTTTTTAAACGATTTCTACTTATGAATAAACAACACGAGGGAGATAATTATAATTACCTGGTCTAATAAACAAAAAAGTGCAATTACATGACTCTCCAGTATGATATTAAAAGTAATGTGTTATAACTACCCCGAGCTGTATGCTAGCATTATATTTAACTTACAAGAGAAATTCAGAGTCTTCAAATAAGTTCTATGTATGAATGAATTACATGAGAGAATTTTAACTACCTGGTGTCGACAAGTGCTAACTCAAAAAACTATCACATCTATGTGAATAATAAGTGAAATTACATAACTCTCTAGTATGAAATGAAACGTAACTTTATTTACTACCCCGAGCTATATGCTAGCAATACAATTTACACTAGAGAGAAGTATAACACAATTACATGAGTATGGAATTAACGATCAACAACAAACTGTCTCTATAAATTAAACGAACAAGATATATATTATGTACATACCTTACAAATCCGTCTGCCTGTGAGACTGGTGAGAAGAAACTTTAGAAATGTATTCCACATGTAAAAAGAAGTCAATTGATTAACTCACGTAGTAAAATTGCATCTCTCCCATAAACACATCTGTCTGGCTATGAGCTCAGTGAAGCACTGAGTCAATCTTACGTCAGGAGCCTGACAATGTATATGTAAAGCATGCTCGGAGGCTGACAAGCAACTAAGGTTATAGCTACTCGGAAATAGATGTAAATACAATTTACCTGACAAATGGATAAAAATAATATTTACAATGCACATACTAATATATAATTGGACTAGTTGAATTTTAAACAGACACAATAGAAAAACACATAGTGAAATGGCAGCAGGAGCTCCCTGACAACACAACTTTTACACCTCAGACGTCGCTCAATGAATGAGTGGATTGTATGAGGTGCACCTGCTTATATACATGTAGCATGGCCAGCATCTTAAAAGCAACTGAGTAGAAATGTACGACTGACAGAAAATCTACGAAGCTACTATTAAAGACTTAATTCGTCCTACAAGTACGTAAATGTATAAAAGTGAATTATTTAAAAAATAATGTATGTACTACAATTTTTTTCTATGAAGTCAGGTAAATAGAGCACACATGTTAACACAAACATGAGTTGAAATTCATAGTAAGTTTTGCCTACCGAATACAGAAACAGGGTTTACCCGATAAACACAATATCACACAAAAATTTATATTTTCTGATAAACTAAAAACTTATAATATTTCACAATATAGTTTACAAATACTACAAATCCTGTTAACAAGATCTGAACCCCTGAGGATATAATATTTTTTAACATTAATTGCGGCTACCACACTCCGAAGCCCAGTGTATATGAAGGAGGTGTTGGGCTATACATCAGTCTAGTCCAAGCTTCTATGAGCAACTGAAGATGGTGGCAGACAGTGGGAAATCTCCATGTTGCTCCTGCCCAAGGCCAACCACCGTCTCACCTTACAACGTCCAAGAGGTTACTCATCACTATGCCCTCGATTGTCAATTTTTCGCCACTAAGGAAAGATGGCGACGAGTGGCTAGGTACAGCCACATCACTCCCGAGCTCCCTGCACCACCACCTCCTACCCCTTGTCCAGAAGATAACTATGCGAAAAGAGAGTTATTTTCCAAGTTCACATAACACACCCCAGAGCACGTGTTCCGCTGACGGGAGGACTGCTCTGTCCAAGTTCACACAGCCCAGTATCGATACAACACTGCAAAAACCACTTTAGCCCCCTCCACCTATACAAGCCAAGAGTTCATTTTTGGGTGTCTGCTCTGTCCACACAGTCCCGGTCCCCCCAGCCGTTCATCCCAGAGCACTGCCTTGGCTATCAAAAGAGGTTGCTTCAAGGCTGAAGTGACAGCCCTAGGGAGGCAGCAGCGGATTTTGAACTATCAGGGCTATGCGCCTCTCCCCTAAAAAAGGTTACATTCGCTCAGACACTGAATCTCCATTCTATACTTCGGAAGGCAAGAGCCTGGCACATTCCCAGTTAAATAAAATTTCACATCTACCACCAATAAAACTTTATTTTCCTCATCACTAAGAAATACATTTAAAATATCTTCAACACACAATCAATTCAATTTAAAATATAAACTGTTTTCCAGCAAACTTTATTCCCATTTTCCAGCAAAATTCCAAGACCTTTTAAAATTTATTCCAGTTTTCCAGCAAACTTATTTAACTAATCAATAATTAATTTCCATACCTATTCAATTATAAGACATATTTTCAACTCTCCAAAAAATTTTTTAATTAATAAAAAACATGCATCTTTATTCATGTTTTAACTATTTAGATGTAAGCACTCCTCGAATAAAACTTTTTTTTCCAAACATTAAAAATTTATGTGAAACAAACAATAAACCAAAGGTTTTTTACCTTCAATCTGTTTATTTAAAAATATTTATTTCTCTAGCAGACAAAAATACGTATTTCACATATAGTTTTTCCTAGCCCTGAATTTTTAACAATACTATCATATAGGAAAAAATTATATAATCTCGCTTAAGTTTATTATTCTATGTTAATTAATAATTACTTCCAAATTTATTGTAAACTTACAATTAATGACTTTAAAAAGCAACGCACTCGCATATTTTTCAACAGATCGATGTGTCTTTACAAAATATACAGGGATGAGTCATTTTAAAGTCTCAAGTACAACGCCAGTTAGTGGACGGTCGAGAATTGAGTGTGTGGGGATCAAGTTAAACATTTTCTCGAGAGCTTATGAGGGTGAACTGCGTGCTGAGTTGAAGCAGAATATGCCACGAATGAAAGTTAAGAGCCCGCTGGCTGGGAGTTTGGGGAGTGCACGGGCGGGTGATGTGCATGGTGCAGAGCAGGCGAAGTAATGAGAGAATGGTTAAGAAAACCGCAGCCCATGTAGTGTATCACTATCGATACCCACCTGCTTCCATCCGCCCAAGAACCTTCCCTTCATGTGCAAAGCCTCGTGTTCAACTCTGTGCATGCGTGACAGCGGTAGGGATACTGGACACTTACCCTCCTACCACAACTCGCCAACTTAACTCTACAACACGCTCACACTGAGTGCAACTCGCCTTCACTTTACACAATGATTTTCCTTTACCTGCATCTTCTCGCATGTATTTCAAAAACATTTTACATTTGGGGAAGCACTCTGCGTTTACAATATTGCATTGAATTTTAAGTCCAGTTAAAACGTCATTTTTGTGAGAGAAAAAAAGATGTACATCTTAAATGCAATCTTTTAATTTTTTAATATTACACCATCAAAGGAGTGTACACTGTAAAAATTGTTTACACCATAAAACATTTTTATAAAATTTTTAACTAGAAAAATTTAATAACTATTTTCATATAATAAGTTTTTAGCATGGAGAACACTATTTTGCTCTCTTAAAACTAACCAATTTCCAAGAACTCCATTATTACAAGCAAAGAAATATAACCTAATACACACAATTACGAAACCTAGAAAAGTATTCCGATAAACTAACAATGAATTACGCCATTGTTAAATAATAAACACGAAATACCATATAAATCTAATCCAAGAAACGAATTCCGGAAAAAAATATCCAAATTCCAAGAAATATATCACGATACAAATACAATCTAAATAACATTAAAATGAAATCGCATCCCAAATGCCATTAAAATGATAAATTCTGCGAAAAAATATTTCAATACCAGGAAATTACAACAACAAATTAAACATATCATGTTTTAAATGTCTTTAAGCTGTAAAATTCCACGAAATTTCATCCCGATTCCAAGAAATTCAAAATCAGAAACAATTAAATACATCACATTTAAAAAGAATTTAATGAAAGGGAATACCACCCAAACACAATGCATTACAATACATACCAAATACACCCAATTAACACCTAAATGCGAATTTACAATTAAACGAATATATGGCAATTACCAATTGAATTAAATATCATATGTAAAGGATTATCACCTTAATGTCAATGATGTCACAATTAAAAGGATTTAATCACACTAGAGTATCGCTCCAATGTTAATCCAATGAAATGGTAATCCAATCAACAAGTGACTGATTCCACAATAAATTTTAATTCAAATCCCCATCTAGAGGTATTATTAAATAAAATAATGCATCAAATATAATTGAAAAATCTTTTATTTAGTATCGTAATTTTACAAACATTGCTTTACAATCATTTAAGATCCTGATTCTTAATCCAGGAGTTGTGTGCTTTTGAGAAACCTCTCCATCGAACCAAGGACATAACTTTCTTACTTTTAATGATATCGTCAATCAAATATTCATTTGGAGAACTGACTTTTTGCAGTTCATGTTTGTAAAATCCGAATTTTATTGTTTCTCCATCATATTTCAAAAGACCAATTCACTCTAAATTTCTTCTCAAAGATTCCTTTCTGCTTCGAAATTTGTATAAATTCCCAAATTTGAACATTACTTTTCTTTCATCAATGATTTTAACATTATTATAAATAGTTTTCATCAAACTGTTATCCGTAACTTCTTTGTTAGCCATCTTGTTAGTTCTATGATATCTGGAATTATAAAATTCAAATATTTCAGGCAAAACATCAACCCATTTGTAAGTGTTAAGTAACTTAGTATTGATTTCATAATTTTTCTTCCACGAAGTTCCATTTACTCAAATATTTCCTAGATTTATTCATTTTGTAACAAATTTATATGGATTATTCATTCGCCTAGATCGTGATTAGGTAGTATGTGTACATTTTTTCACAATTAGGTGCAACAATTAAATAGGGGAGTTGATATAAATATATTCCTTTTCAGTAAACGTTGAAACACTTCAGAGTCTAAATGCAAGAATTTTTCAAACTTCCTCTGCACAGAAAGGCTTGAAGGTTGTTGACCAGTTCCAGGTATGGAGAGGCAGGGAAGGGGGGTTTGGGGGAATAACTAGTCTTCTCACAGTACCAGACAGACCAGATTTTCAGTAGAGTTCGGAATTCATGGGTAAATCATAGTTTTTGCAAACAAATAATCATATTGGGAGAGTCCATCTTGATGTCTTAAGTAGTTTCTAGCAGTTGGAGAGTCCCTGAAGAAGTTGTGGGACAAAATACATGTTCTGAGCTGTCTGTGAAGGGAGGGATGTCTGGTGTGTGTGTGGTATTGGATCGAAAGCAAGGGTGTGTGATCTTGGATAGCGTATTCATCTGAAAACAATCTCTGCATTGTGGTGGGGAGGGGGAATTGGGCTGTGTGGAGTGGTCATTTCTCTGGAAACACGTTCTGGGCTGACGGTGAAAGGAGGGGGTCAGTGTGCTTGGTTTTGGATCGACCATGAGGGTGCGTGGCCTTGGAGAAGAAACTGACTTTTTTGGGGGAAGCAAGTTTCTGGAGTAGGGGTGGGAGGGATGATCTTGGTTCTTGTCCTCGAGGCACGTCCCTCTTATGAGGGGTGGAGGGTAGGGGATGCCTACAGGCGAGCATGGGCAATGTGAAACTCTCTTGCCAGTCATCACCATCTTGCCTCAGTGGCAAAAAATTGACAATCGAGGGCAGAGGGATGAGTAACCCCATTATAACTCGATCTGGCAAGGGGTGGAGGTTGGTGAAGGGGTGTAAGAAGGTCTGGAGTGGTGACCTTGGGCAGAGAGAGGCGGAGGTTTTTTGAGGGCTTCCACCATCCTGGTACTCAAACTATCCTCATGCTGAATAGATGCAACACTGGATCTCTTGACTTCACTAGGCTTTGGATTGTGGTACCCGCGATTAATGCTTTATAATATACTCACTTTAATATAACACTATTTAATCGGGAAACTTTTTTTTATTTATTGGGAAAGTAATATAAATTTTCATGAGATAGTTCATTTATCATGCAAACACTGTTTATGTGTTCGGTAGACAAAACTTGATATGATTTTCAACTCACAATTGTGTTAACAAGGGCACTCTATTTACCAGACTTTATGGAAAAAAAATTGCACTACGTACATTATTTTTAAATAATACACTTCCATACATTCATGTACTTGTAGCACGAATCAAGTCGTTAATAGTAGCTTGATAGATTTTCTGTCAGTCGTACATTTCTACTCAGTTGCCTTTAAGACACTAGTCACAAAACATGTATATAAGCAGGTGCACCTCATATTATGCACTCATTCATCGAGTGACCTCCGAGATGGACGGATGGGTAGTCGGGGAGCTTTTGCTGCCATTTCATTACAAGTTTTTCTATTGTGTCTGTTAAAAATTCAACTAGTCTAATTTATACATTAGCATGTGCATTATAAACATAATTTTTATCCATTTGTCAAGTAAATCATATTCACTTCTATTTCCGAGTATCTATAACCTTTTTTGCTTGTCAGCCTCCGAACACGCTCCACATATATTGTCAGGCTCCCGACATAAGATCGACTAAGTACTACACTGAGCTCGAAACTGGACATACATGTTTTAGAAGAGGTACAATTTTATTACACGTGTTAATCAATTAATTACTTTTTATGGGTGGATTATGTTTATAATGTTCCTCCTCGGCAGTCTCACAGGCAGACGGACGTATAAGGTATGTGTGTGAGGCCTCATATATATCTTGTTTGTTTAATTTATAGAGATATTTTGTTGTAATTGTTAATTCCATTTTACACACAATTCTGTTATTCTTCTCTCTCATGTAAATTATATTGCTACCATTCAGCTCGGGGTAGTAAATCACATTATGTTAATTTCATACTGGAGAGTCACGTAATTACACTTGGTTTTTTATTATACCAGGTAGTTATACTTTTATCTCTATCTCAAGTTATTTATTCATATGTAGAAATTGTTTAAACACTCTGAATTTCTCTCGTGTGTAAAATATATCCGTACAAATCGCTGTTCCATCATCTACAAGCAATATCCCACTCCAAACCACAAAAACTAATTAAAAAAAGAAAATTTACACCTAGCCCACTATTGCACTAAACTCAGCACATATATAACACATTGCAACCCACCTCTCTGGCCAGCAACCTTCAGGACACCACAGTGTCAACATCGTACATAACTCCTGCTCCCCACAAAATGATAGAAAGAAGTACAAAAAGAAAATCAAGAAAGAAATAAAATAACTCATCAATGCATTTAACCCTTTCAATAAATTTAATCCTTTCATTAAAAATAACCCTTTCAATTTCTGATCGGATTAATATCGTATTAAGGATTTAACCTATTTCAATCAATTTAATTAACCGTTTTATGTCAAATTGAAAATCCGATTAATCGAAAGCGACCTAGAATCATCACCCCCTACTACTTTTAGTTGATAATAGAAAAATAGGAAAATTGTTAGGAAGAATTGGAAATAAAAGAAATTTCCAGATCTCGACAGCCAGCTTTGTGGCGCCGACGCCCCGTGCCCTTAAGCCAGACTCTTCTATTTCCTTCTACTTCCATAACACTCCCATTGTCAGATATGAATACCACACTAGTGTTACACATGTGATCATGGCCTCAATTTCTTTATAGTAGCCACTGCCATGTTAGCATCATCCTCACAATACCGTGCCAAACAGTGCACTGTCCACACCACGAATACCACATTCAAATAAAAGCAATGAAATCCAGAAATAATTAGCATTTCACTCGTACGTCCCCCTGATAGTTTCATTTCTGCAGCAATCAGGGAGAAGCGACCACCTACTGTAGGAAAACTACATTTTGCTAAGTACACAACTTCGCGCACAATTGTTCCATCCATTATTCACCCTCCTCCCCCCCCACCTGCCATTACTAGCGACAAGGTCCTAGTTCCTTCGCCCCCTCCACAGCACACATGCCACACCAGCATCATGTTGTCTCTGACCAGTCAATCAACGCACATCTCGTAGCCTCAGTTATCAGCATATAGCACCAAGCCGGCACCTACATACTGACTTCCCCTGTCACCAGCGAATTCCAGCACAAATTGAACACCTGTCACTGCCCTCAAAACCGCCCAAACTTCTGGGCTGTCCCTCAGGGGGGTGGGGGTGGGATCACCTGGCCATGGACCCCAGCATGCGCAAACCACAAACTAACAACTTAAACCAGTAAAATCTCAATCCTGTTTATTTCCTCCTTAAATATTTATGCCCTCACAAAGACCACAGAAAAATAAAAAGTGGAGAACCTTGTTTCTCCAAACCTAGAATTGTGCCGGTAGTCACTCACATGGACTTTTGATTGGCTTTTAAGGTTCACTAGATTGAAGTAACACTTATTTTTCATATTTATCGTGTCTTTGATGCTTCGATCGAAAACATTAAGTTCAAGACAAGCTATATATGATTGAATACATAGAAACATCTTATGTCATGAAATTTGACATTCACAAAGCTTTCATAATCTTAGCTGAGTTTATTTTGCAGTCTTTTCCCATTTGTAACTCCCTATTTCACTCCCATTGTTCGACTCTGGCATAGTGTTCGAGCTGGAGCGGAAACTGCCGCACCAGGGAGAGCAGAGGAGCGGACTGGTAGTCCCGCAGCAAAACAAAGCCTCACTCCAGTCTCCACAATACCAGGCATCTCAACAGCCACTCCTCGTCAAGGTCCCACTGGCTCAGTCCCCCACACCATCAGACTAAAACATCGTTCCACAGCAAATGTAACATGGAAAACACAAAGTACAATATATGTCTGAAAAGTTACCACTTAAGTCTCTTTCATTAATAATTGACATCAAGATGATTCACATGCTAAACACACTCTTCTCTGTACACGTTATTTTGCGTAGTGTACAAATAATCTCAGTAGGCAAGTAAAAAATCTGTATGACGAGGTATGATTAAGTCATTGGAAATTACCGACGATGTCAAACACTTCGAAGTTTTGCAGCAAAACTATCACAAGTAACAACAATTGTTATAAACATCAAAGCAAACAGCCAACCATCCACTGACTGACATACTTAAAGAAAAGAACAGCTTAATATCAACTGACTAATATAATTTAACATAAAAACTACACTTAATGAAAAGCACCTTTCCACCAATCGGGATCCCAACTCTGGGGAAGAAGAGAAAAATTGGGTTGTACTAAGGGAAGAAAGAAATTGAAATAGCACTATGATCCACAGAAGAATTAGGGTGAGGATGAGGTAGCTCCAAAGGTAGAGTCCTAAAGTTCCCGGAATAAACCACAATTCACGATGATGAATGTTTTTCTCAAAGGCTCTCCACTAAAGACTCGAGAGTCCGATAGCATACATTTTTCTTGAAGGGGATGAAAGCCACTACTCCACTGGCAGGGTGGCACCAAAGTCTCTGCCTCGACACCCTACACCCAAGTTACAGGCAACTTTTCATCCCAAGTGTTAACCTCTGACGGCTCCTACTCACTAGAGACGTCATGGTTGGCAGTGATCACCTTCGACTTTAATACTCCAGCTTGTGAGGAGGGGTACCCCTGCCACCATTTCTCGCTGGGTCATGGTGTCTCTCCATCTGACTCCACCAGAACCCATCTCTGGGACTAGATGTTCTTCGGAAGATGTTGACCCCCAACAGTTTAAAACAAAGTTTAGCCTGCACCAATATGGTCTAACATGCCCACTTCTTGGCAGCTCAGGCAGTGCCTTCTACAAGATCCAGCCACCAGGGAAAGTTAAAATTTCTACCTTGAGCAGTTCATTATTCTGAAACACTCAATTCCAGCATTTCTTCAGTCTATAACCAAAGTGTCTATGTGATGACACAAAACAAAATAAAATGTTTTTCTTCTTATTAAGGGGCAACCCCAAAATAAAGAAATTATGTTGCCCAAACAATTAATAAATCACACTGCATCTTCACAGTTATTTGCCAACATGAATAATGGTGCAACTTAAGGTAAGGAGTAAAACATACATTGTATTGCGAGTGTAGTGTTAACATTTATGGCCACTGAAGTAAGTGTTTCTACATTTATAAGCAGTAAGTAAGAATGTGCGCATTTGTAACACATTCACATTCCTAGCAGTTCCACAGTTTAACATGAATGATGAACGAGTGAAATGATTATACCCATAGCAATGTTATTTTGACATATGGTAGAGGGATAAAAATTAGAAAAAAAAATGTCCTAAGTAGGACTTTTGGAGATTCTCAATGATCCATGAGTAGCATACACAAATAAAAACATTACTATTAATCGTAGCATGGTGGATTTGACTTGAACATTGAAATAAGAAAACTATGACTTGAACTACAAGACATGTCTGAAAATTACCATCGATAGTAGGGTAGTTAAAATCTATGAAGTTCCTACGTTTTAGTTGATCAGGTATATATTTAAATGCACTATTGATCCAGATTCTTTAATAGTCTGGCAGATTTCGTCATCCTTGTAGGGGAAAAAAATATGTGAGCACTTCTGCTAAGAAACAGCACATGGCATATGATTTTAAACAACTAAATAGTAAGCTAAAAAACATGGATAGAGAAATCTATCTTTCACCTGTCGCATCATATGAAATATTGTCATGTCGAGCGACTTTCGTGGCCTTATGTACCCACAAAGCCCAAAATGCCACATGACTAGCAGCTGATCACATTCACCTAGTGTGACATCATTCTAAACTGTATCACCATGTGCTCCTATGTTACTATAACAAAGTTTCAAGCAACGCCTAAGTAAGAAGCTTTCCAGCAGCAATGTACTGACCTGCGTTCGAAACTAAACGTCACATAATATTTTTTACTGAAACTTACAGAGCAGTAGTTATAAAAAGTTTCTTCGGGTACTGGATTCAAGGAGTTGGAGCCAGGAGCCACCAGTCACCTCGGTTGTCGAGATGGCCGGCGGCATGGGACGGCCATGTTATCGACAAATAATTGCATGTTTCAGCCCAAGCATCATTTCCGAAATTAATTACTTTACAAAAAAAATCACATTTTTTAACGAAAAATTTTTTAACAAAAAAAATGGAAATTGAGGAAATCCTATTTGAAGCTACTGGAAGGAACAACAGAAAAATCATCAGGTGAGCAAGAGGATTAGAGGCTCTTATCGGAATGAGTCACTTAATCCCCAGAGCAGTAGAGAAAGTTCCAAGACCCCGAGCCACCCAGGTTCAGCGGACCGGGGAGGATCAGCGAACCTGGCCTCTCCCCCGACCTTCATCCTGCACTTACCACACTCACACCCCCTACAACTCTCTCCTCTCCAAACATCCCTCTTCACCCTTTTCTCAACCACTCCCCACCTCCCCCTGGCAATTATTATAAAAATTGCCAAAAAATCTAAAGAAATTGTAAGAAAAATCGAATAACCTTTATTGTTAGCCTCACTTATTCCACCTCCGAACCTTGCCCCTAGACAACCACACACCTACCAATAATAAAAAAAGGAAAAATCTCAAAAAATCGATAAAGTTAAACTAAAAACCGGGGAACATAGAACGTTACCCTCACAAACCCCACCACCCTAACATCACCCCCTATCCAACCACATCCCCTCTCAGCCATAAAATATCGAGAAAAATCGCCAAAATAAATCGAAATACACAAATAAAAGTTTAGGAACATTTTACATCACTGACACCGACACCCATGTTGGATGTTGGTGACCATGGCCCCAATGACCTTGAATACGAAAAACCGAGAAAAAATGGTAAACATGGTAATAAACTAATACAAGTTTAGGCACATATTAAATCACTGACTCCGACACCCATGTGGGATGCTGGTGGCCTTGACCTTAACCCAATGATGTTGAAAATAATAATTTACATAAGTGGTAAAAATTTTAGAAATAGAATAACTCTACGAACTTATTACATTAATGCCTCCGACCTACATATTAAATGTTGCGAACTTAACCTTGACCCCACAGACCTTGATCTCTAAAAAATGGTAAAAATTCTGATAGACGTCTGTAAAAATCGATGAACATAATACATTAGAGTCTCCGACCATCATATTGAATGTTGGCGACCATAAACAAAACACCAATCACCTTGAACTCAGAAAATTAAGAAAAAATAGCGAAAAATTACAAAAATGTAAAAACCCTATTGTGTAAAAAATTACTGTCCTTATGCAAAAAAAACCAAGTTGGATGTGTGTGGCCATAAATGTTCAATTATTCTAAAGAAGGCAGAGCACAGCCAATCCATGTTACTACGATCAGCATACAACAGAACTCCCACCTCTATATTTCATTGGGTATATAGCCAATGAATCTTACGACTCCCAAAGCGAATTATTAATTTATGTAGCACACATGCCTCCTCCCCACACCCTCGCGACCAGCAACACAATTCACATTGCTCCTCTTCTGTCGCTATTTACTTAACTTAAGTCAGACACCATCAACATTTTCGCATGTCAACAACCATTCAACCGACCCCCTCCCCACAAATCATAACTAGTTATAGCTACTCCCCTCCCCATCCACTCTCATCATCAACCAACCACACGATTCTCCACTTCTCCACCTTTCCTTAAGTGGAACCCCAAACCGTTCCTGAAGAGACACAACTGTACCCAAGACTGGCACTTCAGCTTGGTCGGAGACGAAGCTGAGGACTCATGTTTTTGTGGTATAAATACTAATTTCATTGTATATGTGTGCATATAAACTTATTAAAATAATACATTTTTTTTGTTATCTCGGTATCTGCATGTATTCTTCTGGAGCAAATGAGTATGTGCATTTTCTCAGAGTGCTTCCTGATACTTACTATAAAAATGTATGACAGGATGCCTTCTGTGAGCAGCAAACGTGCTCTTTACTGTAAAAAGAATATATTTTATATACAAAAATGAGAGTTGCAGTACTGAAACCATCTATTTGTAAGGGCTCTCTCATACAATAAAGATGAATCGTGAATTTTAGACCTGCCTTTAACCTCAACGAATATGGAGCTGCGACTTGCATCAACATCACTCGATTGTACAACACAACCTATGTCAGTGCTCTGCGAGTAGAAGCTTAATGTTAATTGTAATTTTCTAAAGCTATCTGCATTCAGGGGTCTTCTTAAATATTATATTTCATCGAATATGTGAATTACGTCGAAAAATGTTTGATAGTTCCTGTCAAGTATGAAACCTAATATGGTACACCAACTTATCAATGAGGTGGGAAAATACGTCGGTGTAGAATATACATTGTGGCTGGACTGTATCTATACGAAACCACAGCCCCACGATTACGAATAATGAATTAGAAACATCAATATTTCGAATTAGCTGTGTGTATAATAGACACAGAAGAAAGCACTGCTGACTATAGTACACAGAAGTTATGCCCAAACGAAGAATAAATGGATTCCAAGGGTTCGGATTGGACCCTGGCTTCAGTAAATCACCTAGAGCTGAGAACCAGTGGGTTCAATCCACTTGGCAAATAGGCACTTACTGATCTCGTTCTACATGACTACAGAGGATTAAAAGATAAAAAGCCACCAAACGACTACATAAATGCGAAGACTGGATTGTGTAAGGGGTCAGTTGCAGGGCATGAGGATTCATTTGCAGAAGAGTAAGGTTCATTTATGGAGTATGAGAGTCATTTTCGGAGCAGAAGCGGTCATTTAGGCGTCATTTGGAGAGCATGAGATGTCATTTGCGGAGCAGGATGTATCATTTTTCGGAGCAGGAGGAGTTATTTATGGACATGTCTTGATAATTCATGGGACATTATGGAACATTTATATGTAATTTGCAGAGTAGAATGGGTCATTCGCAGAGCATGAGTTCAAGCTGAGCAAAGAACTTGTCTGGAAGAAACTGTTAGAGATGTAATGCATGGTAATGTGATCAAGGAACTAGAAAAAATATCTGGTTGAATGGACTCATAAAAATACTATAATCTCACTAATGAAATATGTTATTCTGTTTTATATATAGAGCAGTAGCTAGGCAAAGTAAATACACAAGTAGTTACTGTTGAAACAACTTATGTTTTTTGTGAATATGATGCAAGCTAATGATTGTACGAAGTCTACTATAGAGCTTACCTCTATGGATGTACCTTCTTTCACAGCTGGTAAATTACATGGAAAACAGTGTTGCTACTGTGGAAAGATCTTCAGCAAAAGCTGCCATGCTCGGCGATATGAGAGAACCACCTGTACGAAGAGTCCTTTTGCACGATAAAACATTACACCAATGACCACATGCAGATTATGCAAGGTAATACATTGAAGGAACACATCAAGAATTGCAAGGATTAATTTTTTGAGAGCCAGCAAGTGATATGGTCAATATCCCTGCTGCATAAACAGGTACTGATTCCAAAGACGATTAAGTTGAGACAGTTATTGCTAAGGACGGAATGGGAGTCCTACAATGCAAGGTAGAGTCAATTTAGGCAGAATGTACACTTGCAAGACTTTCACATGAAATCTTCGAACTTCAAAATAAATGTTCATTTTTCTAAACACTGAAGGCCATACAACTCCTCCTACAAAGCAAAGTATATTTTTTATAGAATTCATAATGTCGGGTTAAGATGACTACGAAGACAGCATTATTGAAAATAAACATGAAGACAGTGATGGAGCAGATGAGACTGTTGGCTAGTATCCATGATCTGCAAACATATGGGAAATGTAAAGATGGACTGTTTGAAATTAATTTGATAAACATAATGTATTGTTACAATTTCTCTCTCTAGAAATTAAGGGGGCTATACCAAGTCCGTTAAGGGATGGAGGTCTTAATCAAATAAAAGAATTAATTATAATATCCTTATTTTATTTATAATAACTACAGAAAAATTCTCTGAACTCAAAATCTGACAATAAATTGGTAGCACTTACTGTTCACAACTAATAAATCAAATTTCATACAATTTATAATTACCACAAAGAAATCAATTAAATAAAATAAAGCTCAGTCCCAATAGACAGTATATCAACCTATTCATATATTCTATAAAATATGTGTCCAAATTGACATTTCGAATATTCACAATAAAATCCGTATTACACTTCCGTTCAATCCCACCTCAATTCAGTCCATGTCCGCAGTCGAAATGTTCTAGAGTCCTCCAAGCGCCCTCACGCACAGTAGGCTTCACTTGTCTGTTTCACATCTCTCGTCCATTTACGCCACGAACACCTCGCCCGCCGTCGTCCCGCAATCTCCTGTCGTCGTCCACAATTCACTTTGCTCGCCTATACATGGCCAGGCGGACTCCGTCAAAGATTGCCAGCTGCTGGGTTACGGCAATATATATATAGTGTCTTAGACTGCCACCTATAATCTTCCCCAACACCGGTGATGCATCGTGGAGGACCGAGGCGCCAGCCAGTCTCACCAGAACATTCTTGCGTCGTCGCCAGACCCATCGAAACCTCCAGCAGGAGAGAGGGGCCGTGACGCATGCAAGGCACCGAGCAGCGCGACAACCCGCTGTCCATTATTCACGGGTTTCCCAGAAAGGGGAGTCAGGAGGAAACCCCGGGGGAAGGGGAGGAGTCTAGTGGTTCCACCGCCACAGTGCCAGGCAGCAGCACATAACAGTATATACGACAAGTTAATAAAGTCAATAAGTATACTTATGATGTGAGTTAAATTTTTTATTTAGACCATTCTGCTTATCTGAATGACTTATTAATTCCGTGGTTTTTACAATCGATTGCGAGAGGTAGTTTTAGATAAAATTTATGCAAGCATGTGCAGGAGGAGGTCTATGGTACGATGCATTACTGGAGTCAATTAAAATCGTCTGAGTTCTATAAGGCGAACGAATTAACTGGGGAATATTTCTGAGGAATATTTCGCAAATCGTTGGTTGACTTGGGCATTCGTATTAGGCAACATTTTCGAGAGTGGTTGTCATAGACAATCTGTATAGTTGGGTGGTATGGTGGGTTGGTCTTGTCAATGGTTCTAGCCATTTTTGCAGGAATTGGCCTTGGCAAGAGCCAGTCTTGTGTAGAGTTAGATCTTTTCAGTAACCGGTTGGAGTTTCGCGTATTTACAGGGGGAGGGGTGGAGAATCGCGTGGTTGGTTTGCAGTAGAGGGTGGATGGAACTACTGCGATTTATTTTGGTTGGGGGAAGGGTGGATTCGGTTGATTGGTTGTTGAAATGCGTAAAAATTTATGGTGGTTGAGCTATGGTAAATAAATAGCGACGGAAGTGTACCGACGAGAGGTGTTTTAACAGAGGTGAGCGTGAGGCAGAGGACATAATGTAGTACATAGAAGGAATAATTCGCTTTGGGAGTCGTAAGATTGATCGGCAATATACCCAATGCAATATGGAGGTGGGGTTCAGTCGTCTACTGAACATCGTACCAGGGAGTGGCTATGCTCTGCAATCTTTATGAGAATCGAACTTTTAGGGTCACACACATTCTTCTTGTTTTTTTCGCATTATGTATTGTCATTTTTTTGTAAATTTTCGCATATTTCTTAATTTTTCGAGTTTAAGATCATTGGGGTCAAGTCAAGGCCCCCAGCATCCAACATGGGTGTCAGAGTCAGTGATGTAATATGTCCCAAACCTTTTATTAGTTTCTTTCGATATTTTACTATTTTTCCTCACTTTTTCCATTTCATTGTCATTGGGTCAAGATCAAGGTCACCAGAATCCAACATAGGTGTCGCAGTGAGTGATGTTATGTTTCTAAACTTTTATTAGTATATTTCTCTTTTAACCATTTTTCTCGATTTTTCTAGTCCAAGTTCATTGGTGTTAAGGACACCAACATCCAACATGGGTGTCGGAGACAAAAATGTAATTTGTTCCTAAACATATATTTGTGTCATTCGATTTTTTTTTTTTTTTGCGATTTTTCTCCTTTCCTTTATAATTGGGAGGGGTTTGGTGTTTTGAAAGGGTGATGTGAGGGTGGTGTGGTGAGTGTGAGTTTAATGTTATATGTTCCTCGATTTTTACAATCAGTTTTTAAAATTTTTGCAATTTTTCCGATTTTTTTGATTGGGAGCGGTGGGGTCGGGGAAGGGCTGAGGCGAAAGCATTGGGATGAGCTCGGTGTTAACATTATATGTTTCTAGATTTTTTAATATTATGGGCGAATTATATAATAATTTGCGAGGTATGGGGTAGTAAGTGGGTGAGGTGAGGATGAATACTGGTGTTTGGCGAGGAGGAGAGTTGTAGGTAAGGTGTGTGGATGTGGTAAGTGCAGAATGGTGGTCGTGGGAGGGGTCAGGTGCGCTGATCCTCCCCGGTCTGCTGGACCTGGCTTGGAGTCTCAAATCCTCCTCTACTGCTCTGGGGATTAAGTGACTTATTCCAATAGGAGCCGCTAATCCTCTTGATCTTCTTTCAATGAGCTTCAAATACACTTTTCACATTTTTTTTTTTTTTTTTGAAAAATCTTTGGCGAAGAAAACTATTTTTTGGTCAAATAATGAATTTCGGAAGCGATTTTTGGATGTAACAGGGTATTTTGTCTATAACATAGACATTCCAGGCCGATGGCTGCCACGACAACTGAGGTAGCTGGTGGCTCCTGGCTCCTTCACCTCGAATCCTGCACCCGAAGGAACACTTTATATCTACTCACAGCAAACTATCTGTTATTCGGATTGTTGGTGGGATATCTTAAATATACTTAAGTCTAGGTAAATACGAACAATAGTAGGTATATTTAAAATGTCGGCTAAATTTGCATCACGACAGCAAATCTTGGATCAGGTAGGAAAAAGCCTTAGTCGTAAACTTCATAATAAAGATAATAAATTCCAACTAATATAAAATTTAAAGGCTATCCTACCTCATAAAATAGGTAGTACATTAATATCTGAAATCGTCGATATTGGACTAGGACAAATGTGGATATCAGATTGTCACTTGTATAAGACTTTCGATCGAATTTCCAGAATGCACCAGCAGTTACTGTGCCAAAACACCTAAGACTTCAGAAAATTCCCGACTCGACCAGTGACAAGGGACCTACCAAAGTTCACTGCCCTATTTAAAATATATGATTACAGAACTCTTATTTTTATACTACTAGCTCAAGTATTCAAGATTGTGTAATTAATTCTGTTCAAGCATTTCGTTAGCTTAAAACTGAGTTTCTGATTCGCAGTATAAAGTAAATATCTATCAACATCGCTACATTATTATTTTCTTACTTAAGAGTGTCGTGTAATTGGTCTTCTCTATGCCCATTACAGAATGGAAGTTGTGTTCGCTTCCCAGGCTCAGTCATGTTCACATGACTTTTTTGGTAGCACAGACACTTGAAGCCACCATTACTAAGGGTCTATGGTCACTTAATCTTGGCAAACTACACCATACCAAATAGATCTTTGTCTAAATGCACAGTTATTATGGACTTAACTCTCCCACGTGTTGGAATATACCCTTTTGTCTCCACCTTGTATTATATTGCCACATCGCCACTCATTCATCTTATATATACTTATATGTTAACTGCCATGCTCGAATCAGTCTACCGTTGACTGTTAAAACCCAAACACCTCATTCAGGATGTTGATCCTTGAATTTCAGTAACAAGAAGCATCCTTTTCGTGGCTTTGTGACTGCAACTAGAAACATGGGCTTTAAGATACTGTAATGATATTTGCTCAAATGCTCGCCACCGGTACACTGTTCATTCATCATGTTATTCATATATTGTGGCCTTACCGCCCCCTCATCCTACTGTGAACACTTATGCGTACATGAAGTTTTATAATCGTCCCCGAAGCTGGCAAAATTCGGCGCACTTGAAGCCATCCTACCGCAACAGAAGCCAGCATAACTAGTATGTTTTTGCTATACATCTCGAATACCTCCATAAGGAAATATTGCTCAAGTAAGCAGTGAAATTCACATGCAGTGAATGTTACATCCACCGAGCAATTAATGACTTAAGCTTTACATTCACCTTTTGGTGTCGTTGGACTACACTGCCTTATTCTTAAGTGAACTACTGTGAAGGCAGGAAACAAAACCCAGAAAAAAGTTGCAACCTGATTCAGCCTGTTCTAATTCACGCACCTAACAACAGCTTTGATCATCGATATCGCCTGTTCAACCACATAATGATGCCAGCTATTGAGGAATCTGACATTTGCATTTATTGCAATAGGGAAGCTTGAAAACCTGCTTCAACTGGTATATACCCTGATTCCATCAACATTGGTGTCGAAACTCAACGAGACATAACGATGTTGGGCAAGTCAACATGCTTCTGCATCAAGCTCACTGCAAACCATAGAGGCAAATAGATCAACATAAAATATTTCAATAGGGCATAATTGAGACCAATGTATCACAAAACCTAAAACTCAAGTGACCTGACAATGCCTAATAAATCATACTGCTCATGACCAAGGAAAGGTAAGCTAATAATTCATGAAAAATGAAAAACTATATACCAATTTTATGGTAGTAGAATAATTCTTCCGAAAAGCAAATTGGCATGACAAGTTCAACCAACCGAACACTTCTAATGTCTTTGCAGTTTTCGGTATCCCAGTCGCAGCATATCTCAGCAGTACAGAGACGATCTTCACCAAGTAGCTGCACCCGATGCCCATGCCCTTGCAGCCACATCCTGGTGCCACGACGTAATTTTCGAAAGTTCTGTAAGCCACACTATAACAGCAAGCCCATCAATCAGAGAGCAATGTGCAGCTTACTGTGAACACGAGATGCCATCCTCAAAACTATACGACACTAAGCTTACTATTTGTCAATTTCTCGTCACAATTCTGAGCACGCAACTGGGTACTATGAAAGATGCTACTGGTGCAAGCACCACATCTCAACATGCGAAATTCAGTAGACGGAATTGCTCTACTTTCAACATGTGGAGCTGCACTTACTGCTGAGGTTACGATTACCACACCGAGGATTAGAGAGGAATGAGATACTGCCTGCAAAGGATCAGTGTGTAATACACTCGGGACGAAATGGATTAATAGCAAGCTCTTTGACATTCGGTGTATCTTACGACTGGCATCCAAATTATTATACAGTGTTACGTTCGTAACTCGAATCCCTGTCCCACCATCAATCGACTATATATTTTTTATTCATTTGTCCCTCCATCATCTGCCAAATGAAAAAAAATAGCTTCTGCTGGGAGCCTGGAAGCCAACTGACGCCAAAGTGCAGACTGCCGTGTGTCATTATATACAGATGCCCGAGCAGCAATGAGAAAATTGATTTCATTGCTAATGCATATTAAGATCCACCTTGAGTGGCTGATAATGTGGAATGACTGCATCAAATTTATGTAAGATAAACTCTAATAATGTTTTATAATCATGTCCACCAAACTACTCCACTGTTTCACAGGTATTCATTTCTGGCAACTCCAGAGTTTGAATGTACTTTTACTGCCAAATTAGATTTTTTAATGTATTTGTCTTCTTTCTCTTTGTATGTCACTTTTTATGCAGTTTCCTCAACATTATAGTTGTGAATAGAAATGGAAGCGCCCTCCCTTTAACATCCTGTACTAACAGGTTAGTCCATCAACACCATCTGGATTTTGACACATCAAACCGGCACCATGAAAACTGATATATATTACTGTGAAGGCTATCATTATGTGTTGACACGACTTGTGTAAGAGGTAGAGGGTGATTCAAGAGCTTACATGGTAAACTTCGCTTGAACAATCAATGACAGCACTAATGACCAATGAGAGCACTACCTGCCTGAGGAGTAAATAACTTGCATCGTCTTAAATATGCTTCCAGTAGGGAGCAGTTTCATTAACATATATTCACAGAAAAAATTATAATATTCTTACAACAAAAAATTACTATTGAGACATTTCTTTAAACGTTTGTGTTGTAGAAAAATTAATGATGTGAACCATTTACAAAGTCTTATATTATTATTATCCAAATATACTCTTGAAGTGTTAATGTTAATACAGACTCTAAGTAATGTTACCATAACCAAAAGTTTCATTATGCAAAAAATAACAAGAAGATTCTAATATTTTATTTTAATGAGACATTAAACAATTGGTCCAGCCAACACAAATTTACACTCACTTGGCGTTGTAAAATGGTGGATAGTAGTGAACAGCGATAACCTCGTAAAATTGAACCAATGTATTTAAATATTAAAGCATAGGATGAGTACTAAATGTATCTTTGACCAGCTCTCAAGCCTTGCAAAGCAGTTTATAAGTGCAAATTAGGCATATATTTATAGTCTAAAGTATTTACATGTAATCAAAGAGAACTGCAGTTTTTCGTTATGTGGTACTGAATATCAGCAATTTGAGCAATTTTCTGAGAAGAAAAGATAGAGAAGTTTGTAAGGCGCCAAGTTCTGTAAAGTGGAGAACATTAAGCACGCTGGCCATGATTTCGATCTCCTTCCAGCTGTCCTTTTTTCTTTCGAAGGTAAAATTTATTTTTGTGATAAAATAATTGTGATAAAATAATTTTACATTGGAATGTTTTTTTTAAGCAGAGAAAATAAAGAAAAATTTTAACACTAATATTAACATTAATTCAACACAAAATTTGTTTTGCTACAACATAAACACCACCTTAATATTGACAGCTCAGTAACAAGGTAATGTCATTTGCAGAAATACTTAATGTTACATTTGCACTAATAGCTTAACAATATATTACATTAACAGCAACATTAGTTACTGGTGGCTCACAAATAACAAAAACCTACGCTTATAGTAACACTGATGCTGCTGTCAACATTAAACTCTTTTTTGTAGGTCTATATAAATTTCTACAGTCGCAGTGCAAAATTTCACATAATGAACACCTTAAATCAACCATAGGCGAATGAATACAGGAACACACTAGCCCAGCACATCAGACCAGATGGCAAAATGTGCTACTATGTTTTCCATTTTGTAATAAATACAGGGTAGTACATTTCAGTGTTTTACTTCTCCAGTGTATTTTAATAAAGGAAACTGTATATAAATATAAAGTAATATATCTGCCTTTACATATAAAGTGTCACCTTGTGGGATAAATGAGAGAGACAACATAGAAAGGTTTTCATTTTTGAAATAAAAGCATAACTAAACTTAGCGCAATGTTTGCAAAAATTACCTGGACAGCTGCAGAAGGTGATATTTACTCAAGTGAACAATGTTACCTTTCTTATGTTATGTGGATTTACAAAATTAGACAAAACATTCTTTGGTTGTGTAGGGGCGTTCGTGATTTATCCCTGTGGTTATGAAATTTTATGAATCATGTATAACTTAAAGATTACCTGTCCAGATGGAGTGGAATCCCATTCGAGGTTTGGGAGTTACTATACATGACTATCCCTGTGTTTATGAAATTTTATGAAGTGGAATTATGTATAACTTAAAGATTACCTGTCCAGATGGAGTGAAATCCCATTCGAGGGGCGGGAGTAACTACACATGACTCTCCCTGCCGGCCATAACACAGGACGGGATATTTATGATCAATTAAAAGGTACCGAGAGGGAACCACTTGGCTTAATACTGACCTACACTTGATTCCTTATTATATATGCTTAATTTTGGTGTAAACTTTTCTCTTTACGCTTTGGGATCCTTCATCTTGTATTAGCATAGACATTGGCAATAATGCTTGAATAATGATTATGCACCGATGTACTTTTAGTTAGTTAGTTGTATAGTATATCTAATACGCCTCTAATTGATTTTTCGGTAGAAGTTATTCTGTTTCTGTATCGCAAATGACATAATAGACTACCCCTAAATCTCATGCAATATTTGTAAACTTTTTTCACTGTATTATTACATTCCTTCTTAAGTGTACTGTATAATAATGCAGATGTGCCTGTAATTCGTCGTGCCTATATTACCGATGTAGAGCAGGCATTTAAAAAGCCACAAACATGCTAGAGAACATCCAAACACGTAAATATTACCCTTAACAACCACCTCCTTGGTAAAAAGTGCTGTCCTTGAGGACAAATTTCACGAGTTAGGGCACACGCTTACTTACCCAACTGGAGTCATATTCGGTTTTCCATTGTTTTGTGTGTTACTTGCTGTGATAGAGCAATCCTATTATGAACTGTTAAAATAAAAACAATTGTTTCTTGATGAGGAACGCATCACCCACATACAGTGGCAATGGACTCTTGAAAGCATTTTTCAATGGAGAAATTCAAATGTATTTGCACTGTTTCAAATTTTAAAACACCTTTTGGCAGTAAACAAGTTTCAAACAGATGCAAACCCTGATGATACTTTATGCGAATACAGGTTCTTAGGGCATATTTGACTATCAATTGTGCCACAGCATAACAAATAGCAATCGCAGCTACGACAACATTCTGTTGTGTTTATGGTGCAGGGCATCTACAGAGTGTCGGGTGTGAAGTCGCGGGTGGAGAAGCTGTGCCAGGCATTCGAGAATGGTGCTGACCTGGTGGACCTCTCTGACATGCACCCAAATGTGGTGGCAAGCGTATTGAAGTTGTACCTGCGTCAGCTCCCTGAGCCACTGCTCACCTTCCGGCTGTACCCGGAGTTTGTGAGGTGATTCCCTCCTCGACTGCTTGCCCACAAAATATATCATGAGTAGAGACCTGAAGAATTCGCGGATTCATTATGAGACAAGCTAGAATTCAAAACACGTGAGTTTATATAACTTAAGCCATTGGTCCACACGGTGTTTACCACCTCCTGGAGAACGGTGTCCAATTGTCACATTCCACTGTGACAGCAGACAACCAATCTGCAGTTGATATCGACATATGTATACATAAGACTGTAGAGTCTAGCCTGCAGGTCATTGAACTCACAAATTTTTCAGGTTTCTAATCATGAGAGATGGGAAATATTTATTTTTTCTTTGTCAGAATAACTGTGTAAAGTAATATAGTTTACTTTTTGTATTTGTTGAAATAACATAGTATGGTGTTTATTATCTTACGATACATAATTCAAAGTATGCATGCGCTACCATATGTGTTGGATCCAGTCATAGTGCCAGTACACTCGTACCTTCAAACATTAATAACTCGCAAGCAGTTGGGTTGATCTCGACTCGTAATGGCCCTTTAGAATGTTTGGAGGCCACCAAATTATTTGTGGTATGCATTCCCTCAGTTTTCTAAATATTGGCATTGGTTTGTAATGTAGTGAGCCCAAACAACACAGCAACCTCCAACTATCTCAGTATTTGACGAGATATGTTACTGCTGGGCTTCCTTGGGATTTCCTACACTTCAAACAAAGAGCATAAACACTCAGGAATTCCTCCTACCCACCAGAGAGTTATCCAGCCTCCTACTATCTGTCCATCACAGTACTGGAGCTATATCATCAATCAGTAATTACAAACATCATAAAGAGGGTTGAATACTATATATAAGATAATGCAAATTATATGCAGTTTATGATTTTAGTCGAATTTTCACGAAAGCCAATATTAACTCTTTCAATATAACATATCACCAAAACCACGTTCTTAATGGAAGATGGACTATTTTTTTAAAATTTTCCTATTGTTTAACGGGACAGTGTTATATTTTATATTCATATAAGATGTTCAAAGTGTAAACCACTGCATTTACAACAAATTTAAGCATAACGCAATACATCTCTAATCATTGTTTAGGAGATAAAATCACGAATTTTCTACATGTATTCCAAGATAAATTATATTCGTAGCACAGGAGTAATTTACCACGTTGTTATTGCTGTGGTGACAAATTCGAAAGTTTTCTTCGAATAGGACCAAAGCGAACCGGGTTCAATTCCCGGCCGGTTCACTCCGGATTTTTGTAAATTTGAATCGTGCCAGACGATACCGCTGATCGGCGGGTTTACTCGGGGATCTCCCGTTCCTCCGCCCTTTCATTCCAGCACTGTTCCTTACTCACCGCACTTCACCCTCATCGTCTCTCAAGACATCGATGTTAAGAGCCGCCCAAATCTCTTCACTCATTTCACTAACTCATTCTTAGAATGTGAAGTTTTTTATTAATCTGGTCAGTAAAATGCTTAGGACATTGCTGTAGATGTTTATATTTCCCTATTCATCCTCCAGCTACGAAGTAGTTCTATGATTACATATTATATTTTATATACTTTCCTAAAAAATGATGCTTCCACCCTACGTTTTACGCAAGTATGAATAACTTGGTATCCTGAGTATCAAAGGGATCCTCTTTCTTTTTTTATTTCATAATTTCACCATAGAAAATTGTGTCTCTAAACAAGTCCAACCGAACTTTAACATGTGTTTCACAATCCATATCACAGTGTATTTTAAATTTTTATAATGACATATTCTCTAAAATGTGATCTAAATGACATTATTTTACACAAATAAAAAGATTTTCAGGTGTTAAAAATTGTATTAGACCTGTTTTACATATTGGTATAAACTTCATAAGAGTGGTTGAGGGAAGCAACATTTTCATTAATATTGTTTGCTTCATTAACACTTTGAAATTTTAATTATTTGAGGAAATGTGTTAGTTTAACATTCACAGATGCCTTTGATTATCTAATGTCCATTACATTGTCAAAGAAGTTGTTTGAAATTTAAGCCAGAAAATTAATTCTATTAAGTTTTTTATTCTTCGGATGATTTTCTGCAAGCGCTTTGAATAATAATTAGAGGTCTTCTGACGCATGCATTTATTTTACAAGAAATTCTTCTGACTGAAGCGTAGTTTTGTAAACTAGACATGTCATGAAACCCCAAAAGAAGAAGTCCAGGAGCATGAGGTCTGAAGCTCGAGAAGGCTATTTTGCTGGGTTTCTGTGCCATGTACAGCTGTCACGAAATATGTCATTCAGATGGCAATGAACCAACGTACCAGAGTTTCACATAGCCACCACATATGGCGATGTATCTAGCAAGAAGACATATTACAAAAGAAGAAGTCCAGGAGCATGAGGTCTGAAGCTCGAGAAGGCTATTTTGCTGGGTTTCTGTGCCATGTACAGCTGTCACGAAATATGTCATTCAGATGGCAATGGACCAAATATTTGAAACAACGTACCAGAGTTTCACATAGCCACCACATATGGCGATGTGTCTAGCAAGAAGACATATTTCACAAGAGCCAATAATACAGTCGTTGGAATTCCAGGTCTTCAGTTTTTTTTTAATCTGTGTTGGCAACCCATGGATTTTCATTGCCACATGCATGCATAATTTCTGAAAATAAGTACAATTTTATTTCATTGCACTGCTTTATTGCTGAGTAGGTTGACGTTTATGAGCTGAGTTTCGGCTGTAGTTTACTCACAAGCCAATATCCTACATTTGGAATACTCGAATTGCTGCTGATCTGTGGATTGTTGTATCGTTTATACCATGAATAGGAAGTAGTGCACTTCTGAGGTGTATCTAAATGCTACTAAGATTATTCACTGCGAGAACACAGTAGAGCTAAACCTCAAAAATGTATTTGATTTGTAAATGTAGAGAAAACACAGGTATGCAAACAATATCAACTATTTTTGTCACTGTTCTAGTTTTCTTATGCACAAATGTATTTGTTGGAAAAAGTTCTCATTTGTTGTGCTTACAGTAGTATGTTACGTAATACTTTATGCATGTCTTCAGTATTTCCAGTTGTATGATAACAGCACATTTAACAGCAATCGAAATCATGAGGAAATCACACCCCATATTTTCAACTCTTTAGCTCATTGACTAATGTTCCTATGACATCCTATGACATTCACGAGCTAGATAACTAGCCATACATACAATGAGACTGCCTCGTAACATATTCCACTTCCAAGATGTCGCACCATCATCACTAGGGTGCACCACAAGACAGAAGTTAAATATCTAGTTTATTGTTTGTGCATTAAGTGGCAGAGGTTTATTGTATATGTAGGTATACAGAAGCAAATACTTATAGTGAACTTTAACACGGAAGTGTACGAACCTGATGGTTGGCTCCTGGTTTCTCTTGAAGTAGATTCCATGTCTAACTTTCTATGGCGTAGTTGTTAAACGGACAATTGGAATCTTTGTCTCTAAGTATCGATTGAAAAATGACATCCTCCTATATTAGTAGCAAGTAAGGCCATTTATTGCCTCATACAGTTCGTTTTTAGGATAGCTACAGCAACTTCGCTTCTGTAAAAGCGAATGTTTTGTGTCAAATATTTGCTTTAAGTTTCTGTGTTTCGCGTCTTGAAAGTTTCATTCTCTCACTGAGAGAAATATTTATCTCCAGGTATTAAAAAAATTTGCTAGAAAACTACTTGTTTACAATGAAACATATTTTGTTCACTCAATTAATCTGCTGTTTCTCCAAACATCTGCATTAGTTTCTTTAAAGTAATTAAGTCTTTTAAATATATATAAATTGTTGTGCCAAACAATTATTTGGTTGTTCCAACATTATATGAATGTGTGTGTGTGTGTGTGTTTACTTTTAGTACACACAACCTCATTACAGCGACTTTCAACCAATCGGTTTGTTTACCGTAAACATTGTAAGTATCATTGCAGAGTCTAATCAATATTTCATCTGAAGCAAATGAAGCATTTTGTTAGATGGAACAATCTGATATCTATTATTAAAGTATTTGTTGCTGTAACAATATGAGCATGGTCCAGAACTTGCATTTTTTTTTGTTGGCTGTAGAATAGTAAGGTAAAATTGTTTGCCTTCTTCCGAAAATACGGTTAGAGAGTTTGTTTGTAGTTTTCGTGACAGATATGATAGCAATAACGTTAGTTTGTGCATTTATTGAGGCTTAATATTGGAGTAAACAATCCCAATGAAACTATTTCACCAGGAAACAGAATGTGAAAATGTAAAATTTTAAACCATGTATTTACTTACGTGTTCTATATTACAACACTACGTATTTTCAAATATTTCAATGCTAATATTTCACACATTAGCTGAAGTTTTAATAGAGTAGCATTCGGATAAAGAATAAACGAGTTCGAATCTCAGCTGTGCTCACAATTTTCTTGTGATGAACTAAACTGTTGAATATACGTAGTGTTATACAAATATGTAATTGACCAAACCCAATATTACAAGTTTGTGGTTACCAAATATAAATAAAATCTGGTTTCAGCGAAAAAATTAATATCGTCCCTATAAAATATTAATTTTGCTGTACCGAACAAACTTCGTTTTATTGAACAAAGCCTTTTCTCAGTGTATGCATAAATAATTTGTTTATTTTGTTAAATGTTAGATAATATGTTTTAGGTACTTCCTATTTTTTTTACGTATTTCAGGTACAATAATTAAAACAATGCGTGCTACATAATTCTAGGTGCATTGCACGCGAAAGGGAGTTGGGGGGGGGGGGGGGGACTAAGTACACAAGGCAAATAACACATCATACGAGTCGGTAACCAGACCAAACCATTAGGAAAGTATACTTAAACGCAAATATTATCTGGGGCAGCAACGTTAAAATGGGAGGAAAGAATTCTAATAATTTTCCTGAAAAAAATTCATATTCATCCACGCAAGTTAAGTATTTTGAGAATGGTAGTTTAAAAATAACCACTAATTATCTAATACACTCTGAGTCAAATGTTATAACCGAGAATACTGATTACCTTGAATGGCTAGGCGTATTGTTAATTTCGAAAATTGATGCTTAATTCTGTGGCCATACAACATTGTATGAATGGGATGGGAAACAATCAATAGATATGTAAACGTTTGCAGATACTCTGAGAAATGTTATTGTGAGTGTGATATCACCGAGTGTCCTACTTCTCGGCCATATAGTTGGAACATTTTGTGAAAATTCAGCAAATTATACAACTACCAGTATCAGCTTTGAGAGACGCCAATCTCACATTCACATATTACGCACTGGAAATTCGTTCACCATAAGGTATAATATCTCTCTATCGTCAAACATGGAGGTCTGAAAATAAGTGAAATGGAGAAAAGCCACCTGACAATTGAAACATCCACCACTCTTCTCATATGCGAAAATCGGAATGTGATCCCACCAGGAATCGAACCTCGATCGCCCTGCTGGTATACTAGTTGCCTGACCACTTCTCTACCATGGCTCTTCGTAACATCAGGCAGTATCATCCTGAATTCAAGAGGCGGTTATAATTCGGCTTAGTGCTCGAATCAGCAGTGATACATGCACAGATATACATATATTAGCATTATATTATTGATCACTTGATGGCGGTGAATATTTAATTTTAAACCTACCAGCTTGACCAGACCGCATCTGTCACAGGATTAAGATACAAGCTGACTATTAAGGAATACAATGCATAAATACACTGTCACATTGCAGTTGGTGAATTTCATATGGCACATGTGTAGGAACTTCGATTTCTCAGAAAGAACGAATTGTAGTCGTGGTGTGCTGTGTATGTCGGACACCCATCAGTAGAATTTCTGACGAAGTGAAATAATTATTAACTTTAGGAAGCGTTTTTACCTTAAAGAGTTCCAATGTTAGGTTATAATCACGAGTTTCTATTAGTTACATATTTATATGGATGTGTCTGAATGCTATGAAATTCATGATAACTTAATAAATCTACAACTTCACTAAAAGTAAATGCAGCTATTTATTTAGCAACTTTTCTGAAAGTATTCCAGAGTTACAAAACACGAACAACAAATACCAATTTCTTAAAATAATGTTATTTCACACGAGGGCTGGGGTCTGGATAGCTATTAGCACTGCACTATTCTGAATAAGACTCATTTCATGTTCTCCAGTTGAATTATGCTTATTAATAGAGCGCATTAGACACATGATCTGTGTAGGCCGTTGTGATCGACAGCAGCATCAAACCAAAAATTTCAATAGGTGTACTAATATAATAATAATACACATGAAATGCCATATTCGTAATGTATATTAAAGGCGCCGATGCCTATAAGGGAAATTAAATCTTAAGCATTGTCCTATAACCATATAAAAAAGTTTTCTTTTTGGTTTAGGTTCTAGAACATAAGTTGTCGCTATGAGAACGCAACATACGTACTGCGTATGATATAGGCAATACATCAGGGTATAGCAACGATGTGTGCACATGTGGAGAAGGGAGGAAAATGTGCACCCTTCTCCTACATGCGGTAACAGTACACCCTATAATCTACACTACGTGAACTGCAGTATGTCTGTGAAAATATTAGATGATGAGTAATACCATGAGGCATCTGTGTTGTTCTATTGTTAGCGTTGAGCAGAAATCTCGACATATTTATTGCAAGCACAGTATGCACAAGGTGCGAAATAGGCTTCTCTGGCCTGCGTCGTCAATTTCGGTGGCCTGCTTTTCTTTTTGGCAGTGAAAAATTCGAGCCTTCCAGGTAAATGTTGCAAGCCATTGTGGTTTCAGCAGACATGAAGGGATTTTTATTGCAAAGCATATCGCGTTTACTCATCACGAACTTCGAACGAGTGAGGATGATTTACTTTCCAGTCATGGTGGTGGGATTCATGTCACCATATTGCCCCCTCCCCTACCACACCCCTCTAAATAGTGGGAGAGTGTATTCCATCCCAGTCCATTTGCTGAAAGGTTCGTCGTTATCCTCCATTGATTTATTTTATCACAGTACACCTGAACCACATAGCCACGTCCAACAGAGCTGGGTGGGCACACTTGGCACAAATATGACGGTAAAGAATCTGAATCAGTAACTGATTGCCATACAGCGCATTGACATGGAGTATAGGAACTCCTAATAACTCGCACCGTTGTTAACCTAAGTAGTAAGAAAAAAGGAGCCCGGAGCCAGAATAGACTTCTTTCTCTGTTATACTGGTCGGCTAGCAGCCATTTTCTCTCAAAATTTCCCTTTTCCCCACGAAATGGACCATTTTTTATGCCAAATTTACCTTTTTCCCTTAAAATTTCCCATTTTTCCTCTAAAAGCACCGATCCCCTCATTCGCAAAGAATGATCCCCTTATTTACCAAAACGATCCATTGGAAGGATTTCAGGGATATTTTTTATCTCTGTCCTTGACCTTCGACATTGACCTTGGATGTCCTTGAAGACAAAAAATTACGAAAATTCCCAAAAAATTTAAAATATTAAAAAAATCGAGGAAAACATTACCTCGATGACTCCGGCCACCATGGTGGGTGCCAATGACCTTGTCCTAATTGACCTAGTAAACAAAAACGCGATAAAATGGTAAAAATAGAATATTTTCATAAAAGTCGGCGAGCATATTGTGTCACTGATTACGACCACCATCATGGAGCCAGACGACCTTTACTTGTGACCTAGACCTTTACCCTGTGCCCGTGACCTTCAATGACCTTGACGAAATAAAAAATCGATGAAAAAATACATCGATGTAGTCCGACTGCCATATTGGATCCAGGTGACCTAGACACAAAACGTTGACCTTAGATGGCCTTGAAACCAATAGACATGCCAAGTTGTTTTAAAAGTATCCAAAAAATTATAAAAACTGTTAAAAGTCATTTTTAAAATTATATAAATTTTATTTTAAAAATGTATTATTATTATGAAGACAAAGGTCGTTGGTCCAGCAGCAGTACTATCATCGACTTATTCGGGTATGATGCTGATAGTACTATCGATTTCTTCGGATGGATCTCTCACAACAGTGCTGTTATCGACTTCCTCAGGCATGACGCCGACAGCATCATCGACTTCTTCGGGTGGATCATATACAGCAGTGTCGCCATCGACTTCTCCGGGCATGACACAGACAGCACCTTCGTCTTCTTCGGATGGATCAACCACAGCAGTTTCGCCATCGACTTCTTCAGGAATGTCATCAACTTCTTCGGATGGGTCACAAACAGTAGTGCTGCATTCGATGACTTCGTCAAGGCATCGTTGTTTTTACTGTGGCCATATATTTGCTTACAGACAAGGTGCAAGGAAGCATAAAATAACTACTTGTGTGAAGAGCTCTTCGTGTGCTATGCAACAATGTGCCAAGTCAATGATGTGATAAGCTGAAGCGACAACTGTAAAGATAGAGTTCCTGCAGCTAAGAAACGACTTGTACTAGCTGTATGTGAAACCACATCGAATTTATTCTGCTTTAAGCAATTAATAATTCAAAGGCATTTTAAAAGGTTATGTAATTGGAAATAACTTAATTAGTACCAAATACACATGCACATATGGACCACATTAAGCAAATGATAATCAATCAATTAACAGAATATGTCGAAGAAGGTCCCATAAAATATCATGCTTGGCTGGAGTGTATCCTATGAAAGGCCTCAACCTTTGAATAAGAAATAAGCTGGCTGGCATTCAAGACTGCGAATGAAGCATTGTACAACGTTGATAGCATTCCAGATGCTGTAGAGACCTTGAAATAAAAACTGTCTCGGAAAGAAATATATATGGCTAAGGGTTCTGGGTGGTTGCTTGATAGCACAGACTGTCTCGAGTTGCGTATAAACAGATTATATTAACTATGTGAAAAGAGAGTATGTTGCTGGAAAGATAGTACATGTATAGTACGGAGAATGCAAGGATTCTGTTTCTTATGTTTGTAGTCTGATGTACATAAAAATTTAAGTTTTCGACGAATAAACAAAAGTGCTTTATTTCTGGCTAGTGTTGATATAAATTGGCCTAGCATGCCTAATTTCCCTGATATAGGAAATGTGGTTAGCCTTGGTTTTCAGATCTGCCACTAAAAGCTGTTACAGTAAGTGCGCATGATAATATAAATATACAAAACATGTCAAAATATACTTATTTGAAAGTTAATACATCAAGATTTCTTATGTAGGCCAATCTCTGAATGTGCATAATTATTAAAAAGGTAGTAAAGGTATATGTTGAAGCATACAAAAACGGGTTAATAATGTAATTCATTCAAAGCAGATTAGATGTAGCAGTCTTGGCAGTATGCTGTTAAAGTGTTTGAAATTTTACCCTGAGAAATTAAGGGAGGGAAGGGAGAAGGCTGAGTAAAGCCTGGCCAGACCTTCTGCTTCAGTGCAGTCCATGGCAAAGAGAGTTCCTACATATATGTCTACATGCCCGGTCCTGCTCTAATAAACCACAATTATTATTCAAATATACACACATTATGAACTAATTAATGTGCAAGATATTGATGGTTAAAGGACAATATAATATGTTATAATCAAATATTGCAGAAGTGATGTAATCCAATATGGTGGTTCGAGGGTACCGAGTAATTAGCAGGCTACTAAATCGAGGTGGAATTTCAGAGCATGGATAGAATCTATGATGATGACCTAGCGAATTAATCAAGTAGGAATGATAGAGAATCAAAGAAAGATTACTAAGATAAGTGAAATAAAATATTGTAAGCATGGCATAAAAAGCATGAAAGAAAGGTGTAAACAATGACTCGCCTGTTAGCCTAGACAAATGAAATCGTAGATGGCTGACATTGAATAATGGAACATATGTATATGGAAAACATGGTGACGATGTTATGTAATATGGTGGTAGTGATGAAATCTAAGATTATTGACATGGAATAACAAAGTATTCATAAAATACAAAATGGTAGATTGCAAACAGATGAGATGGAAAGACTGAGCATGATGGAAAGGTGACTAGGCAAAATGAAATCCAAGATATTAGTCGGTGCCAATAATGTAATTTATCCCTCGATTCTGGGACTTTTTCAATTTAGTGTTTTTTCTAGGTGTTTTGGGTTAAAGGTCACCTAGGGTCAAGGCGAAGGTCGACAACAATCAACACACTGAAGAAACAACAGAGGGAACGGTCTCCCAAAGCATACAGGCAGTGCAGTTCACAACACAGCAGGTACTGTAACAAACCATCTTTAAATTCGAAGTCAAGTAAACAGTCTTGACGAAAACACAGAGACAAGTTTCTTCCCCGGGGAAGACACGGTGGGCAACCAGGGACATGTCCCAGCGCCAAGAGCAGGCTCTCTTCTCGTTCTGAGGGTGAGGCAGGGGCATGAAGTCCAGATGACGGCATCTTCTGGCAGCAACCAAACTCCAATCCACCCCAAAGACAGGTACAATCTTCTCTGAGCAGCCCAGGAGGATAACGGGTTAAAACAAAATATAATAGGGAGATTAGCCAGAGGGAATAAAAAACAAGCTCAAGCCATAAGGGAAGGAAAAAGGTACAAGGGATAAAGGGTGCAAATTCACTCAGGTACACAACAACAACACAACAGCCAAAATCCAGCAACAGTGACACAACATTATACTCTAGAAACAAATTTCTTCAGTTGGCACACATATGCCTTTCTAAACATTTTACCTGAAGGTGGGGAAGTAAATTTAACTGTGTTGGGGTCAAGAAACTTACAAATCTTATAAGTGCCAATAAACTTGGGCATTGACTTGCTGGTGGCATCGTTGGCGAGATCAGACAAATTATAGTTTTTTACTAAAAATTAATCCTCAACCGTAAACTGAGCCAAAGAGCATGAAGCGCTCAACGCTCGTTAACCAGAATTTTGGCAGATGCAAGAGGCTTATGTACTTCCAACAAACTGTCCAGATCAGCCTCAGACAAAGGTCAAGAAATGGGAAGCATGTTCCACAGGTGTAAAAGGGGGTGGGTCAGTGGCCGACCTAAAAAGGGCAAAGATGGTGTGGTCCCTATAGAACCATAACAAGCGTTGTTAAGGCTGTTTCAATTGTAAAAAATCGTCGTGTTATCAATTTCATTTTTAACAGTCTAGTGTGTTACAGGCACATCCCAATAGCAGTCCTAACACATGACATATTGCATGGACTAGCTACATAAGCTCCCGGGCCTCATTTTCCCGTTCAGTCGCCTACGAGCGCTTTGCGAGGAAGGGTCTAAGCTCTGGGCTCCGTGCGCGACTCTAGTGCTACATAGCATAATACAGCAACGGTCACCCTTGGCACTTCTAGTGGCAGCCTAGTCCGGAGCTAGTGCAGAGGGTTGGAGGAGGGGAGATAATCGTCAGACAGGATTTACTCGAGCCAGCCAGGGGTTTGTACTTTGAAGAGGGAGGTTGGAAAATTGAGAATGAAGCTAAAGGCTGTGTTTGAGGTGGAGGAGAGGTAGCCGAGACAACCCGCTTACAGCTACGTTACCATCCCCCCCTCATAATTTAAGGAGTGTTTCGTTGCCAACGACACATTTAAAGCTCTCGAAGGATTAATTTAATTGGCGTGAAAATAACTACAAAGGGTCACCTCCTGAAGTCATGTTCAGCTGGATCAATGACGGAACGACAGCACACTAGTCGAGCTCCAAGTTTCTAGACGTGCATGATATTCGACGTGAGACATTAGTTGTTATATCCGACAACTGCTCTAGCCAAAATGAAAACTGGAACGTGGTAACCTTTCGGATGTGTGTAATTGCAAAATGCCATATTCGTACCATTTAAGAGCACTTTCCTCTCTCTGGACACTCCATGTTGCCAAGTGATCGTGATTTCAGTGTCGTGGAAATGTATTTGCGTCCACACGTGCAGTATTTGTACTCACCTCACGACTGGGTAGAGATCATAAAAAGTGTGTTCGAAAGAAACCAACTTGTGTCCGTTAAAATGCATTCAAATTATTTCCTACATTTAGCGACACCAAATGTTTTCTTCTGCTAGAGGAATGTCAAAAAGGAAAGATATAAAGTCTTCTCCAAGATGTGGTGTGCCTTACTCTTACAGCAGAGGACCTTGGGAGCTTGCCAATATCACGGACGTCTACTGGTGAAGACTGGTATATGATAAACTTAAACAGGAGGGGCTGCCTTATCCACTTATAGAGCGTTAGCACTGTAAAAAAAATACTCACTGCCACTTCCAATAGACCACTCAAAGAGAAATACACCATGTCTGCGCTCAAGTGGATACAACCTGTGCACCATAAATGCAATAAACTATGCTGTCAAAGAATGAACACACTCTATTTGGATATATCTGAATACGAGGTGTGACGCGTGTGTTCTTATGACACGTGGCAGCAAGTTTATTTGTCGTGACTAATCTATAATAGCATCTGGTGAAGGGAATGATTTTTTTGTGTAAAAAAATTGAATATTTTTTTTAAAATAACAATATTATTGTATAGTAGATTTGAGAGTTTACTAAACATTACATTTTATGTAGCAACAAATTTCTTCTCTTGAAGTCAATAGTAATAATGTTTTGGTGAGTGAGAAAATGGATAACAATTGTTTTTTTTTTTTCATCATACTTTATTATAAAATCCTGTTTTTTATACATTATTTGTATTACAACTATTAAATTTTATGTTTGACGTATTGCATTTATTTATTCCATGTATGAGAGACGTGACATCACCACTCTTGATTACAGTTCATACCAATAAAATAGAAAACAAACAATTTAATTTTTGTTTACTTTTATTCTATCAATTGTAAGACATTTTGTTTTTCTTTTATAATACTTTATGGGTTTTAATTTACTGTCTTTTGAGTATCTTCCGTGCCTACAATATCTAAGAGCAGTTCTAACCATTGTATACATCACTCAAAAATGGATTGCTTTGTAAGTGAAATCAGAGGTAACCCATACATTCTTTGTACATTACCTCTATACACTAGTAGTAAATATTTAGTATATTATTATTGAGTATTTGTTTATGTCGCTTTTGCTGTAAAAATTATAAAATAAGATTATTAACTGTAAACATTAATGACATTAATTTAGTTTCAGTGTTACATTATACCAAACGTTTATATGTGCATAACTCATTTGTAATATATCGTGGGTTACCGTTGTGTCTTACGATACCCTTTGTACAGGCTAAGTATTCTACACTTAATTTATTACAACACAAAGGTTTTACATCATTGTTAAGCGAAGTGACATTTTAAACAAGGGCTGTTCATATTTACACAGAGTTCGTATGAAGTTAACAATTCCATCTTGACTTTAATGTCAGTCTAGTACCACTTATTTCAAATGAAGTGAATAATCGAAACCTTGCCTATGTATGTAAAACTTTATCAATAATGTGCTTTAAATGGTGTCATACAATCACTATCAATTACTGTTGGCACTATTTCATTATCTTCATCTAGCAAATTTGATTCCTAGCCACTGCATTAGGCATGCTGCGCGATTGACTTCGTGTTTCAAAGATAGGACGAGAGTCCCTTTAAATTCAATGAACTATGGCTCCATGTATGCTTGTGTTTGTAACTTATATTCTTTGGCATTATTATTACGACTCTTATATAAGGCACGAAAAACTCATCTATGTAATTTATGCCATCATGTATACTTTGTTTACTGTTGTAATTTTAACATATTACAAGACTGTGTGTATAATTTTCAACTGTGATTTTCTATTCGTCAAAGGGGAGAGTATTATGTTTCGTGAAATGGTTGATTCAATTCATTGAAATGCCACCACATTGAAAGTACATTATAATAATAGTGTATAATGGGCATCGATAGAGTCCCTGCATTTGTTTCGAATTTATTTACATGGGACGGGTATCATTATAATGCCTCAGAAAAGATGTGACAGAACGGTCGAATTAACGGATTCAAACGCCCTCGCATAATGCAGGAATTGCAATGAATTAGACCATAAGTCACGAGACACATGCATGAACAGTTTCTGATATAGGCAATCTGTATTATTGAAGTATGTTTTAATATGTAAGTGGAGTGCCTATAGACCCTGAACGAACACACGACATGTTGAGAAGTAGAGTGCATCGCGAAGATGCTGCTGTGTCATCAACAGCTGATGATTTTGTTACTAACGTATACCTGCTGCAGAATTGCTGACGTGTTTCCGGATAGGCCAGATTGCCTACTGGATCTGGACGAGCCCACCGTATGCCGTGAGCTGGCAACACTAATGAAGAAGCTACCTCACCGCCAGTGCCTGACGCCGTGATTCATGATGCTTGATATTTGCAGGATTGCTGTCATGTTACAGGATAGGGTAGGAGTGACCAGCAATCCTAGACTAGCCCACAACATGCCACGACTTGGTGACCCTCGTAAAGAAGCTGCTTCTCCATCTGCACCCGATACTGTCAGTGCTGACATGTGCCCGTTGTAGGATTACTGTCATGTTCCAGGATAGGGCGGGAGTGCCCAGCCACCCTGGATGAGTCCACAATTGCTGCGAGTGAGTCCCTCGTAATGAAGCTGCCTCACCACCTGTAAGTGATGCTGTCAGTGCTGACATGTGCCCCATGCAGAATTACTGTCATGTTCCAGGGTATGACGGGAGTGCCCAGCCACCCTGGATGAGTCCACAATGTGCTGCGAGTGTGTGGCCCTCGTAATGAAGCTGCTTCACCACCTGTAAGTGATGCAGTCAGTGCTGACATGTGCCCGTTGCAGGATTTCTGTCGTGTTCCAGGATAGGGCGGGAGTGGCCAACAACCCTGGATGAGCCCACAGCATGCCGCGAGCTGGTGGCCCTCGTGAAGAAGTTGCCTCACCATTTGTACTTGACGCTGTCAGTGCTGATGCGGCACCTGCACCGCGTGTCACTTGAGGCGGCTTCCAACAACATGCCGGCCAGCAACCTCGGTATCGTGTTCGGGCCCACCCTCCTGCGTACAACTGATGGCTGCGCCTCTCTTAGCTCGCTCGAGGACACGGTGAACCAGACGCGCGTCGTCGAGTTCATGATCCAGCACGCCGAGGAGATGTTCTCTCCGCACGACGAAACAACTGCGAGGGAAGTGCACGTGAGGTCGCCTCCGCAGCCTACTCACTCCTCGTCCTTCGGACTGGCGAGGTCCTTCTCGTTCATGGACAGGATTAAGAAGGTGAAGGACAGTGAGCACGACTCTTCGGAACATGCATCAGAAGGGACTCCATTCATTTCTAAGGAGCTGCAGAATGGTAACTGTCACTCCAAGAACTAACTTAATGAAATAATGGGTGAAATTTAATTTATGGACTTCTAACCCCACCATATCATTTTCATTCCTGTTGCTAAATAACGTAGTTTTTCAGTCATTTCCTTATCAATTATTTTAAACAATTTTTCTAGCATCATAGTCATCCATTGTAATATTATCATCCAATAAAACAAACAAATAGTTACATTTCAATTAAAAATCGTTAATCCTATTGATGTCTAATATATTTTAACAAATCACTTTAGAATATGGTATCTTGGTTGTGACTTCAGCTGAAGACCAAATTATATTGATTTTGATTTTTTTTGTGTATTTTTGTTTGTTTGTTTTGTGTCCTACTAAGGATATCCCATGATACAGAATCCGTTTGTATGTCTACTTGATATTAATCAAAATCGCAACGAGCTGATTTCATATAACTGTGTTAAATTATTATTTTAAGAGAAAATACCGTGTCAATAAAACTGCTGCTTATGAAAGAATACAATAGCTGTAAAACACCTGTCCCATTGTCAAAATTTCGCCTTCAGCTATAATTTGACAATAAAATTTTAAGATATATTACGGACATCAAATTTTTCCTTCCAACAAATTTTATCAAATAATCTCGAATGTGCTTGAAAATGTGTCACGCTGTCAAAATTTTTACTAGGGGAATCTAATTTGAATTATTATTTTTAAATTCATATAATAGTTAAATTTTGAATTAGTTTTTCCATGCAGTCCATAACAAGAAGAAATGTAAGGAATGTTGTAATTTATTTTCGCTTTCTTTACGAAATTCATATTTCATTTATCAGAGATGTTTCCTGTACAATGACATTTAATGCCTCTGAGTTCGTGGTATGATGTGCAATATTTACTTAAAGTATAATTCATGCCGAGACCGTTTAGGCATAAATTAATTATTTTCATAACCTACTTCTTTTTACAGCAATTGTCCGTTATTTTAATGTTACTTGACGTCCATTTTTGTCCTGCATGATTCTGATTGGCTGAGACAGTCAAAGATCAAATAAATTTAAAAACCGATCCAATCAACTAATGTGTGATGGAAAATGAATCCATCCATCTTTCTCAGACAAAAATGGCGGTGTTTATGACGTTTCAATGACGTCATGACTGTCCAATTTTTTATTTGGCAAAACTTCGTGGAAGCAGTTTGACTGAAAAACTTGGCAGTGTGACAAGGGATTAACAAAGATGCTACAGGAAATATGTAGTTTTTCATTGATATTCGTGTTGTCTTCCCAAGGAGTGAGCTCACATGTTTTCGACAGACCCAAAAAGTGTGGCTTAAAAAAATTCAGTGCTGACGTAAGCTTACCATATTTCACCAAAGCTGCAATTTCTTTAATTTATATAATTACGTAAACAGCATGACATTTTATCAAAATGATCTTTTACGTGACATGACTGACAACTTTGAAATCGACTCGATAAACATTTTTTAGTATTTACATTGGCGTGGTCTCGAATAATCCCCATAGTGTAATGTCTGCTATCACAACGAATATTTTATTTCTTGGTTTAAAACCTCATAAAAATAAACAGAACCTTTAATTAATAGTTTGTATTGTACTGTTTCTTTAGATAAATAAGTATACAACAGAGTTGTATTTCTACATATTATTCGCTGATAGTAAATGTCAATATTTTTTATATTATAAATGCTAGCAACATCTTACCCTTTTTCGAAAATGGAAACAGCGGTCGAAAATCAATTATTTAGAGCAAGGTTTTTATTACATCAGATATATATGATTTCTTTTTTTTTTTTGTTATATTTTTGTATTTTTGCTGAAAGTAATTAGCTAGACTCTAACCATTTCGTAGAGTGCGAAAATTAACAGCGCATGAGATACCTGTAGTTAATTTGCAAAAGGAGACAGGGCGAAATACAAAAAAAAAAAAAAAAACTCTCACATTTGATATACTCCAGATAACTAAACACCTATAGTTTTAAAAATTAAGAAAAAAAATCACCACTGTCGTGAAATAGTTTATATAAATCATACATATTATATGATCCGTACAATTATATAAGAAATATGAACATGTCCCATTCTGCAAACTGTTTACGTACTTGTCCTGTTTTGTACCTACAAAAATCCTAAGTGTTTCCTTAGAAATGCAATAGAAGAGACAGTAACAATAAAGAACCGAATATGCTCAAAGAAAACAAATATATGTATGTCAGAGAACAACTTTTTAGTCTACATTTCAAAGGAAAGAATTGTTTACGAAATCACTTTCATGGCTGAGAGTCTATTTGTTTGTGTGTATGTGTGTGTGCTTGTGTGTGCTGTTGGTGTGTGTATGTCTGTGCGTGTGTGTATGTTGGTGTGTGTATGTCTGTGCGTGTGTGTATGTTGGTGTGTGTATGTCTGTGCATGTGTGAATGTCCCCTTCAATTTCTGAATGCGTTTACAGAATTTCACCAAACTCGGTACACCTATATCTAAGTATGAACACCTGAGTTTTATAGTTTTAGAGCACGCCGGGCACTTACTTTCAAAATGGCGACAATTAAAAAATCTAGGGCGATATGCCATATCTCGAAAATTATTCAACCGATTTGAACCAAATTTTGTTTGCTGATAGCGCAAGTTGTAGTAAGTGAATATAGAGGTAAATAGTGTTGCTGGTACACCATTTTAGATGATAGTTCTACACGAATAAATACAGATTTTTACAATATATCTCGAAAACTATCTAACGTATTTTCGCCAAATTGAGCATGTAAGTAATACTATCATTGGCCAGAATTGAAATTAATTAGACAATTATTTTAAAAAAGGCAGCCATTTAAATGTTTTAGGTTTATTTGATATTACTGCCATAAAGCTTTACCAATTTCAACCAAATTTTGTACGTTGACAGTAACTATTACAAGCATCAACTATGCAAAAAACCGCTTTTATCCGCCATTTTGTAAGACAGCGTGGTATGAATTAATCAAGTTTTTGTTCAATTTCTCGGGGAACAATTAACAGATTCCTACCAAATTTTAGAAACTAGTAGTACTGCCGCAGTTGATATGTAAAAATATATTTTCTAGTAGACACATACTTATTTTCAAAATAGCGGTCATCTAGATATTTTAGCATAGTATGCTATATCTTCAAAAACATTTATTCAATTCAAACTTAACTTTGTATGCTGGGAGCATAAAAGACAAACATCAAATGTGTATACACGGAGCCGTTTTTGTCCTCCATTTTGTGAGATAGTACAACATGAATAAATAAAGTTTCATGTTATATCTATGGAGAAAATTGACCGATTCCTACTAAATATGGCAAACTAGTAGTGTTACTGCTGGCAATGTTAACTGATATGTTTTAGGTATATCATACACTTATTTTTAAAATGGCGGTCATAAAGCAATTTTAGTTTTGTATGTTATATCATTGAAACCATGTAATTAATTCCAATGAAACATTGTATGATGGCTGTATATATTACAGCAATCAAATAAGTACACAAAATTTCCTTTGTCCGCCATTTCGTAAAATATTAGAAACTGCAAAATAAATCTCAACTTAACTTTGTATGCGGACAGTATCAGATATATTCATTAACATTTTCAATTAAAAACCTCGTTTCTCCGCCATTTTGTAGGATAGCCCCACATGAAATTAAATAATTTTTATGCCGTGTCTTGTGAACAATCCATAGATTTATTTCAAATTTGGCGAAGAAGTTGTACTGTGGTAGACTATATTAATTTATATGTTTTAAGTTTGTAAGTCTCTTATTTTCGAATGGCGTGCAGTTGATTGCAAGCTGGCTTAATTTTATGAGTTTTTCTGAATTCGAATCTTGGGTAAGTCACTCGTCTATTTTAATTGTCTTTGTACTCTTTCGCATGTTTCTGTTTTCATCCCTAATAATATTGCTGTTAATGAGACGTCTACGACTACTTACCATCTAAGCTTTCATAAGCTTCACTAAAATTTATTTGCTCCTATGTAGAGGAAGTAATCTCATTAGTCTCCATAACTTCTTATTTAAAATAGGGATTTCCTTAACATAACTGGCATATTCTTAAAGAAAACAAATATATTTGTGCAACAGAACTATCACTAAATTACAATAGAAATTTCCTTAATACAACAGGCATGTTCTCAGAGAAAATATATATGTGTCCATGTGTGTGTAACAGAAATATTACTATTGACATACACATGGTCTCGCTACAACTTTGAAAATATTTCTGCAATTTTAAATTACATTGCCTTGATATCCATCATTTATATCACAAAAATTAGACTTGAGTTCTTCAGCATAGCCATCTTTTTCTCTTGTTGATGAACCTTCCGCAACTGAGTTATAATTATGAAGAGTTGTGCGATTTATCCAATCATCCCCATAATGGGCACAATGTAGGGCTACAACATCCTGTTTTTTGCCTCTTTGACAGGTACTCTAGTTTTAATTAAAACAGTTCTAAAACTAGTAATTGACATTCCTAGTAAGAGTAGATATTTAACTATGTCAATATCACTGTTGTAGTTCACTTCACCTTGTACAAGGATATTTTTTTTACCTGTGTTACTTTTCGTATGAATCGTTTTGATGGAGAAAACTATAAATTACAAAATTGTGGTTGTTTCATGGCAGATTTTTCAACTTTTTCCCAATCATACACGTTACAGCCTCCTTCAGCTAATGAAACTTCAATCGTAGTTCCTACAGTTTTCAACATTTCTGTGTACTCTTCTGTTACTATTAGTACAGATCGTTTTTGAATACGGTTTTCAAGATGATGAAACACTCAGCCGTGGCGCAAATAAATAGCCATAAGACGGGGAAGATAAACTAAGTATTTGTAATATCTTGAGGTTCCTTGCTGCTAAACCACACGCATAACATTCCTTTAACTATCTGATCCTTATTTTCTCCTCACACCCATCAGCAAACAGCTTAAAAGTGTAGATATTGGTCAAATATATTCAATTTATACAGACAAAAATGCAAATAGGCTATTTCATTGGAGCATATCTTGTGAGTAGGGGGCGCACATATGTTTGATGTTCAAAAAAATTCAAAGGATGCCCAAGGGACATTTGATTAACCTAAAAGGTGTGCCGGAGAGAGGGATACTAATGGGTGCTGTCTTTTCAAGTTTAATTAACATAACCCCCTTAGCACCCAACTCATCATTGCTAGGTGTGTTGTGATTTGCTGATGGGTTATACCCCTCCCCTCCCCTATGGTAGGTATGTTGTGATTGGCTGTTGGCTGTGGGGTACCCTTTTGACTGACAAACCACCCAAGTGACATTTGCGGAACTTTGGAAATTTTTCGATGATGAGAGGGTAGCTGCACGATAAGGGGGTAAAGGGCTGGCTAAGGGTAGTGTAGGGTTGGAGCAGGAGGTTGAGAAGTTACCCAGTCCTTGGTTTGAGACCCGTTGAGGGTAATTAAGTGTAATTGCATAACGAGTAATTACATAATCACTAACTGTTAAATAATTGCATGATGACTGATTGCATACTAAGCACACATATTCACCATTTGGCTGCCAAACCAAAACTGACGAGGTTGAAGGTTAGGGTTGCAGGGGTAAGGGAATACAGAATGGGGGAGGGGGATAAAGGTTTAAGAATATAGTCCTTGGTTCGAAACCCGTCGAGGGTAATTCAATTTTTAATTGTATAATTACTAATTTCAATACTAATTACACATAATGAGTAATTGTGTAATTAGGTGTAAGTATGCATAGCGAGTAAGTACAGAAAGTAAGTACACATGTGTACCTACTGGATGCCAAAACACAACTGAGAAGGTTGGAAGTCGAGAGGTTAGGGGTAAAGAGCTATATATCAGGGTAAGGGGAGTATACGGTTTAGTATTTATACCTTTGTTCGAGACCTTCGAATGTTATTAGATTTTTAATAGCTTAATTACTAATTTCATACCGACTAAGTACATGTTATTAGTAATTGCATCATTAGACATAAGTATGCCTAATGAGAGAGTACCGAAATTAAGTACACTTGTTCACCCATTAGATGCCGAAACACAACTTACGAGGTTGGAAGGTGTGAGGTTGGGCATAAGGGACCTATAGGGTGTAGGGTTGAGGACAAGTATTTGGTTCAAGACCTGTCGAGGGTAAATATGCATAAAAAGTAATTACTTGTAATGAAAAAGTATGCATAGTTGTGTAATTAGTATTGGTATAATGAATACGTACCAAGTGTAATTACATACACTAAGTATGTTTACCAAGAATAAGTACATGTAATTACACATTAAATATAACTCTAGCCCTAAATACTGCTAACTTGGATTTGATATGTGATTTGCTAGTATGTTTAAGTTATATGGTCACAACGTTGTAATATCAAGCACACTGCAGATCCGGAGGACATATATAGCGATACTTCCCAACCCCTCTGCCAGGTTGTATTCAACTCTCGAGGTGTGAGGATGGCTCACATACTCTCCTCTAGGCCCTTTACCAGTGATCGCAAGACCGCATTTGGCGGTGGTTCTTACAACGACAGAGGGGTATCTAGTTCTCTGCCACCCTTCCTCCGTCATCTGACCCCACCATCCGAGGTGTAAAGATTTATCCGCTCACCCAAACGATACAGGTTTTCACGAGACCGGTTTGGCGGGGGAATGTTACACATCGGCAGAAACTACAGAAACCTCCGAACTTGTCTCCACATATAGTTTCGTATATAATATCACAAATATAATTCCGTACGCATATTAATTTGAAGTATATCGATATAAAAAATTAATTTCCAATTTTTTTTCTAATGTTCTACTGTTTCAAATATTAATGAAACCCCAAATGAAACCATTGCTTCAATCAAAACATTAACAATACATGGTTCCTCAATATGTTTCAATTACGAAAAATAAATGCAGATATTGTTGTATTTAAAAACTATATATTAGTTCACCATAATTTTTCCTACGTATACCAAACAGGCATTCATTTCAGAAAACAAAATTCTGCAATTCAACATTTTTTTTAAGTACCACTCTTTTTAGGTGTTTAAAAATGCCCCCTGGTGGCCTATGGAACTATGCACGCGCCCTCGCCCCTCATCCTTTTTGCCAATATTTCACGGAGTGGCCTGCCTTCCCTCACATTGGCATGTCCGCGAAATATTGGCAAAGAGAATGAGGGGGAGGGGGCGTGCATAGTTCCATTTGCCACCACCAGGGAGCATGCCGGAGAGACATCAGTATTCCTCCGGTGACTGACCACGTCACACAGTCATTTGTAGGGTGAGAGAGTTGCCTCTGCATTAGTAAAACTGCTCTTTACAGTTCTGTTCTGGCAGGCTGTCACAAGTTGACAGAGGGCTACACCAACCTCAATCACCTGCCTTGGCCTATAGATACATAAATGTTATCAAAATCTCATAACTAAAATTTGTTACATATATTTAATTGGGGTATATTAATATAAAAAAGGAAATAAATGGCTTATTTTTAATTTCTTTCCTTATTTTGTATATACTAACATTTAAAAATAAAATAAAAGGCATTATTTTACAAGTGCCACTATCATGTGAACCATAAATATATAAATAAAATTTCTTACATATATTTAATAGAAGTATATCAATATAAAAAGTAAGAATTACTCTTATAGAAATTTTTTTTTTTTATTTTGTACATACTATCATTTAAAAATAATTCAAACCCCATTATATTACAAATGCCATTAACATGTGAACAGCCATTTCTATGGTAAAAGTAAATATATTTTTGCTACCATACTTTTCCCTACATATACTATACAGGAATTAATTTCAGAAAACAAATTATGTAACCAAACAAATTTTGTTAATTGCAGCTGTTCTTAGGTGTATAAACTATTTAATCTCAAAATCGTACATTCAACAAACCGTGAAAATATTCTGCTACATACACTACTACTTATTAACGTACCTTTGTTTAAATTGTTTCCTTTCCGTATACTTCAGAACTCACCCCTCACTAACAACCTCCTTTAAACTTTCCTTTACCTATTTTCAACACTGACAGAAATGTGTTTTTGCAAACTTGAACTTGGTGATGTGCATTATTTTCACTTCTCTTTCGTTAAGTGAAGTTAAACTGACACATCTTTCTCATAACAACAATTAACGTTGCGTTTCCTCTTTTTGAGAGATGTTTCTGTCAGTCTAAGAATAATATCATATTGTCTTACGCTCTGCTGTGTGAATTAAAATATTTGGTGGCATATTCTGAAATTCTGCATGTAAGTTCGGAATAGTTGGTGACATGAAGGGATGGATGGAAATCTCTTGGCAGAATATATGTAACAAAAAGAAACATAATAAACGATTAGTTACGCACACTAAAATTATATTTGAATTATAATTATGTACATAATGTTCTTTGAAAAAAATGCAAATTCACTACAGGCCTACAGCCAGACAAAGGGTGTCAATACAAAATACTGTTCGCATACTACAAACCTACAACATACTCCAGTTAAGCTGACTAACGTCAAGCCACTAAGCTTTATAGAGGTTTTGGTCTTTTTACTTTTATGCTTTTATTACAACTGTCGGTCCACTGTAGTTAATTATTCACTGCAAGTTGTATATGCCACTACCTGTGATTTAAATACAATTTGAATTAACCTTTCCTATTTAGCGACATTTATATTCCGCTTTGACGGCCGTCGTCTCTTTCTTCGTTTTCCCAATTCATACCTTACCATACTTCTGTCATGTTGGACCTCAGGCTCACTATTACCATACTTCTGTCATGTTGGACCTCAGGCTCACTATTACCATACTTCTGTCATGTTGGACCTCAGGCACACTATTACCATACTTCTGTCATGTTGGACCTCAGGCACACTTTTACCATTCTTCTGTCATGTTGGACCTCAGGCACACTACTACCATTCTTCTGTCATGTTGGACCTCAGGCACACTACTACCATACTTCTGTCATGTTGGACCTCAGGCACCTATTACCATACTTCTGTCATGTTGGACCTCAGGCTCACTATTACCATACTTCTGTCATGTTGGACCTCAGGCTCACTATTACCATACTTCTGTCATGTTGGACCTCAGGCACACTTTTACCATTCTTCTGTCATGTTGGACCTCAGGCACACTATTACCATTCTTCTGTCATGTTGGACCTCAGGCACACTATTACCATACTTCTGTCATGTTGGACCTCAGGCACACTATTACCATACTTCTGTCATGTTGGACCTCAGGCTCACTATTACCATACTTCTGTCATGTTGGACCTCAGGCACACTTTTACCATTCTTCTGTCATGTTGGACCTCAGGCACACTATTACCATTCTTCTGTCATGTTGGACCTCAGGCACACTATTACCATACTTCTGTCATGTTGGACCTCAGGCACACTATTCCTAAACTTCTGTCATGTTGGACCTCAGGCACACTATTACCATACTTCTGTCATGTTGGACCTCAGGCACACTATTACCATACTTCTGTCATGTTGGACCTCAGGCACACTACTACCATACTTCTGTCATGTTGGACCTCATGCACACTATTACCATACTTCTGTCATGTTGGACCTCAGGCTCACTATTACCATACTTCTGTCATGTTGGACCTCAGGCACACTTTTACCATTCTTCTGTCATGTTGGACCTCAGGCACACTATTACCATTCTTCTGTCATGTTGGACCTCAGGCACACTATTACCATTCTTCTGTCATGTTGGACCTCAGGCACACTATTACCATACTTCTGTCATGTTGGACCTCAGGCTCACTATTACCATACTTCTGTCATGTTGGACCTCAGGCTCACTATTACCATACTTCTGTCATGTTGGACCTCAGGCACACTACTACCATACTTCTGTCATGTTGGACCTCAGGCTCACTATTACCATACTCCTGTCATGTTGGACCTCAGGCACATTACTACCATACTTCTGTCATGTTGGACCTCAGGCTCACTATTACCATACTTCTGTCATGTTGGACCTCAGGCACACTACTACCATACTTCTGTCATGTTGGACCTCAGGCACCTATTACCATACTTCTGTCATGTTGGACCTCAGGCTCACTATTACCATACTTCTGTCATGTTGGACCTCAGGCACACTATTACCATACTTCTGTCATGTTGGACCTCAGGCTCACTATTACCATACTTCTGTCATGTTGGACCTCAGGCACACTATTACCATACTTCTGTCATGTTGGACCTCAGGCACACTATTACCATACTTCTGTCATGTTGGACCTCAGGCTCACTATTACCATACTTCTGTCATATTGGACCTCAGGCTCACTATTACCAGCTATTATCTCATTAGTGGCATTAATTCACCGCATTGAATTTAAATACTTCTTTGTCATTATTTAAATAACAGAAAAATCTTCAAACCCCTGCCGATAATGTCAACACCAACTTGCTCCGAATTACAGGAAAGCATTCTAGTTAATAGTAACAACATCAGCTGACACACTACCAAACATATAAAATGTAAACAATAAATGGATATAACAAAAAAAAGCAGAAATATACCAATGTTTATATATGATAATATAAAATACTAAATTACGTTTTTATAAATAGAAAAACATAATACCACCTGACAAAAATGATACCTGGTAATGTAAGATGTCCCTTTTTGTAGATGTAGAATAATCACTCATAGAAGGATACAAGGAGTTGGTACATTCTGCAGCTGTGAAACTATAGTCTGCATTTAACCCTTCTAACCGCACTGAAACGTGTTCCCTGTTGCAAACGTGTGAGAACTTCACACTTAAATTTAAGTACTATCTGGTATGATTTGAACCGGAACCATTTGGTGACTAGGTACAGCTATGCGAAGTATAGTGGACGGAGTATAAATATTAGTTTTGTAATTTTTGGAGTTTTCCCCTCTTGCTAATAGACTAAAGATATTTAAGAGAAATGACTGCAGACAATGGCTATAGATATTTTAGTGGTGAATTAAACCCTGAAAATAGATAGTAACTTCCTTGAAACTGAACCAGAAAGGATTCATTAGAAGAAAAGTACAACTTATTGAAGTGTTGTGCATAAAGTATATCAGCTGTAACTGAGCTCTGTGTCCTTAAAAATGGCATAGGCAACTTAATATAAAAGAGAATTAATAATGTAGTTAAGGCTCACCCAGCGGTTATGAAAAGTATTATATTGTAACAGCCATATCTGACAGATCAAAGAGAGAGTTTATCTGATGTAAGAGTTGCTATATTATATTGTGTATGATTAAAACGATTATTATTGTTATAAAAATATGTTTATCAACTACAAACGTCCTATTCACTTTACATACTGGAATGCTTTGTGAAACTAAAAATTAGCGATTTGTAAAATAATTATATAATGTGAAATATTATTTTGAGTGCCTGTTAATATTGTTAGCAGATGAGAACTTATAGGATTGAAATGTGATATTTAAACATAGACATATTTTCTAAAATACCACGGTATTTAGTTTATTATTCCAAATTCGTTTGTTCTTACACACTTTAAGAGTATTTAATTTTTTAGATATTATTTTTTGGAAAAATGTACTTATAGTTTGTTTGGATCTTACATTTTATGAAATCAATACTCATAAGAGTTATTAGATAATCAATGCAATAAGTTTACCATTATCTGAATGTAAAATTTTAATTTTTGACACATAAACCAAAATTAAAATTAGTGTAGACTAAGTTTTTTGGTTAGACTCAGAAATCGAGACAACTATGTTTATTAAATTGACCACTGGTTCAAAAGTAATTATTCTTTGGTAACTACAAACAATGGGTTAAGAAAAAAAAAAATTAGCAATAATTAAATCGGAACCAACAGTCGTAGATAATCCAATAAAGCTGTTTTTTAATGTAACGTCACTGAACAATAATTTAAAAAAATTTTAACTATGATTTTTGTGTGTTGACAAAGGATTCTACAGCCATCATCGAATTTAAAATATATCAGTGTAATTTTTAAAATTTTGGAAATCAGTGTGTGCATAATAGAGACACTAAGCTAACCTGTTCGCAAATAGTCTTTAAATGGGGAAATTTAAATGAAGTATGACATATGTTCGGATACCATTGAAATATGATTTAAATACATAATTCGCATGGAGGTAATATTACAAATCAGTGCATTTATATGAGTGGCAGTGGAGAGATTGGGGCGGTTCTTATCATCGTGGTAAGGAGTAATGCCGGAATGTAATTGGCGGGAAGCGAGAGATCTCCGAGAAGGCCCGCCGACCAGCGGTATTGTCCGGCACAATTCCCACATTTGACAATCTGGGGGCGACCCCGCCGTGAATCGAACCCGGTTCACCTAGATGAGAAGCAAGCAGTCCAAGCACTACACCACCGCGGCCCACCTCTATATCAGAAAATTTGCGCCCAATTGATGCCAGAATTTATTTTAACAGAATTGCGTAAGCAGTATTCTAACATCTTATTCGACCTTGCGTAGATTGTTTCAGAGTTATCACAACGATTTTTTTAATATCCATTTACTTCGGCCCTCAACTGATACAGTCATAAAAATGTATTGTGTATGTAGTACAATCGTCAAAAATTATAGTGAATTTCTGAAATTGTAAGAAATGCAATTATGAATCCGAAATATTTGCGTTTATTTGTGACAGCAACCAGTTTATAGATGAGAGAGTAATGCGTTTCCCAATTGAGTGAATTGAATGGCCGGTCTTAATTGTCTACTACCGGCGATGCCAATATCCTTGTTTATAGCTAGCTTTTCCTCTTGTCAATAAATAATGTATAATGCAATCTCTCAAACCAACGTAAACTAATTACGTCCATTCGCAAAACTGTGAGTTTTACAATGAACCGTTTTATAATTGGAAGCTCTAGGTTTTAGCTTTATTTGTATCGGAAAAATTTGTTTCACTCTAGGTCTTTTCTACTTAGTCATGTTACAAGTTACGAGTTATTAAAATTTTTGCCAGAATATTTAATGTTGCATGTTAATTGACAAATTTCCAAGGACCAAATCCATGCTCATAACACTACACTCTAATATTAATAGCACTGTTCAGCTCTTACATCGCCAGTGTAGTAATAATAATAATTTAACTACCGTGTTTATATCAATTTGCATTGAAGATAAAATCATGAAACCTTTCATTCAAGAATATTAATTTGATTTGCGTTTATCCCTGCAGTAGCCACGTGGACTAAGATTGTAGGCAACCCATTATTACATTTGAATATTATTATCATACGTCGTATTCAGTAGCCAAATTATTATAGTCAGTTTACTTGGCAACCATATCTGCTACCGTAAGTGTCGTGGAAAAGCCCTTTATCACGTTTTCTATCGATGTAGTCTACGCGAACAATAACATTTCAGATTTTATTGCATTGCGGTAGCTAACGTAATACTACTTTATCCATAATTATGTATAAATCTAGTAGTGATTAATGTATAATGTAGTAGAATATACAATTATATATGTTTTAAGTGGTAAGCACAAGTATAATAAATCGTGCGGCAAATACCAAGAGGAATGTTACAAAAGCAGTGTTTACAAAAATATTAAATTTGTTCTCAAATCTGCCATTGGTAAAGAAACTTCTTCGCTAGACTGAGCTGACTTATTTGAATGTCGTTCAGAAGAGCAAATCATACCTGCCATTAAAATGTTTGTCCAGTGAGAGCGAACAATAATAATGAAATCGTCAATCTTTGAATTTCAAGATGATTTCCAGATAGGATAAGAATTTCAAGGATGTACCTAAATAACAACATTGTTCCTAATACACAGAGGCTGCAAGAAATCAGGAAACTGTTGCTTTCTGCAAGAGGTCCAACACTAACATTCTGAATGGCAGTTTCGAATGCCCCATCGAACCTTAATGCACGTTCGTCTATGTAAGAAATAATAAATGCATACGTGGAAGTGTGTTTTACAAAAATTGCCGTGAGATATTATTACGTTACAAAGAAACTCCCAAGATTTCACGGGAAATCAGAACCAGAGATAAGCTCCTTCGTGGGAGAAAGCCTGTATTATAATTACCTGCAACTAACCTGAACTACATGTTGCTGGGATATTAGCATTAGAAAATAGTGACACAAAATGCTGCAAGCACACTATACAGCCACAAGTTATCGGGTACGCATTGCTGTTATTTCAAAATGTGTCAGCTGTGAAATTATTACATTCTTGGACCTCGATGTTGTAACAGCAGAGTATTATCCGTTTGATACAGGCTCTCCAATAAGTTCTGGTACACAGCTGGAGAATTTCTTTACCATTTGTCCTGCAGCGTGGTTAATTGTTGACGTTTATCTGATGACCAAGTTGGAAGTAAAAGTTGTTTCGGGTAGTATCTGTACTTGAGGTGATTGTTCATTTCGTAAATACTAATTAAAAATATTAATTCATTATGTAAATATACACTAGGAATCTTTGACGCGATATAAAGCAGGGAGTAAATTCTTAATCCTACCGTTGTCTTCCAACGTCGTTTGTTGTGTTTATCGGCTGATGGGTAGTTGGTTTCGGTTCATTACGCACATACTACTTTCATTTGGATAGTCACCAGGCCAATGCTCTCGATAATTTACTTTATACACAATTATTTAAAAATCTTATTAGCCTGTGTGTTCCTAAAATCAATCCAGAAATTCTATTTGCGTCTAAGTAGTCGATCTAGGTAATCATTATTTGCTATGCGACTACATATATTTTACTCTTAATGGATGATGAGGCGAGTATTCAACTCTCCAGATGTAATAACCTTTAACTTTTTCGGGGATCGAAGCCGATCTAAAGCATTATAAAACCTAGTGTTGGTGGGGGATTAATAAAGGTTTTAAAATTGTAGTTAACCTAGGTATTTCTGAATATCTTGTCTGTTTGGTGTATGTAGAAAAGCAATAGTATATCAGCGAAATATATATTTTTTTTACTTTTAAAATAGACCAGTAATGTCAATTTTGTTTTCGAATCGTGTTTTGAGAAAATGTAAGGGTTTTAATTAAATTTTTAAAATGAAAATATGTAATAAATTGAAAAAAAAAAATAATCCAAAAGAATATTAAATGATACAATTACATTACTTATGTGTAAAATCATTTTGAAATATTTTCAATGCGAAGATGAGTGGGTGTACATTCCCCTATACATAGCGAGTAGCTGTGTCTTTTTTTGAAATGCGGAAAGTGTTATCCTTCAAGAGTTGAAGACAGGTTGCCAAAGAAAGGGAGGTGGGGGTAGACTGACCTTCATTGTTTGATGACCTGCGGTAACTCGTTAGAAGAGCGATCGCGGCTACTAGAGAATACACTAGGGTATGGGATGCCACACCGTTTGCCCGGTCTGTAGTGTGCTTGATAATTACAACATTGCGGCTGTATAAGTTATATAGAAAAGAAAAACTTTGGTTTGCTAGAAGTGAACAATGGTTCTGCTCTGATGTGTATTTAAGTGTGAATTTATTCTCAGTGTTTTTTTCATTATGTAAATACTGCTTACAGAATTTTTTAAGTTATGCTAATCAAATGTAGATATCCTTGATGGTACATGAATCGAGGGCTAATTTCTCAAGCCTGCATTCGCATTCCAACCTCATAAAATGTGATCCGACACCTGATGTGCATTTAATTTCATCTCGATATGCAAATAGTGGATGTGTTCGGTTATTCGTTATGCAAATAATCTCCATTATTCATTTGTTACGCAAATAAAAATTCTAACTAACCTTGACAGGGTATGAAGCCAGGAGTATCTCCTCAATCCTATATTCGTTATTCTGCAGTGTCATCAAATGTGTTTCACCTCGATACGCAGATACATTCAAGAAGTAAGCATGAGCAATACGAGTTGCTAAGCGTGAACCGAAGCTGTTGGTTTTAAAACTTATATTAGTAATTTTTGTAATAAAATGTTTGCGTTATATTTCAATGTATTTTAGTATGTGTGTTAGGCCGTCGGATTTTCACTACAGTCAGCCAAGTCACCAATATTTTTTTAGCATGCTTACACAATATTTGAGAAAATGTTGTGAAATACATGATAAAACACAATTCATATAATCTTTACAGCAGTGAAATAAAGTGATTATTTCAAAAAAGAATTATGCAAAGAAATTATAGTACATAATAATGCACAAGCAATTTGAACACAACCTAATGTTTGGTAGAGATGGGTTTGTGTATTCTTCCGACAAGCCAGTTTCGTCGGAATATAGAGGGATGAAGAGTTGACCAGCAAGTGTTGTGCCCTAATGGAGATATGTCGAACTTCCCCAATTGCTGGTTTTAGAGGGCTAGCATTCAATCGCGTGTCCCTATGTGTGCATTCCCCCAGCCCATTGCTCACCCTCACACCCGTTAGGAAATGCCATGACTTGTTCGGTGTGCCAGTGGCATGCGTCTGTTGAGGTACCATTATATCGGTGCAGGTTAAAATATAAGGATAAATGCAAATCTCAGTTCAATGTCGAGTGTACAGTCCTAGCGAGAGTTTATGTAATTCATTTCTCGGCACATGTAAAATATTAATTACGCGAGTGCATCTTTATTATTTTATTATAATTTTACTTGCTTGATTTAATAAATCATTTCAGCTAATAAGTAAATGTGGTAAGTGTAGGATTGAATAATCTACTTATATAAACTAATTACATATGTTTGTCACTGTTACAAAGTAACATTTTGTTAACTCTTAGGGTTAGGAGCGTAACTAAATGACAAAAGGTGATATGGTAGAGCACTACTGTGAATGATTGTGTTTATTAGGAGTGTAAAAACACAATAACATATTACGTTACTATTAATTAATAAGGGGGAGCTTATATTGAATTTATTACACAATTTAACTGATATGAAATAGTTACCACAGCCACTAAGATGGCAAACCAACTGAAATGTCCTTCCTTATACATGGTTCCCGTTGTTGTTCTGGTAGGTGGCTATCGGCGTTCGGACATACCCATTCGTGGATGATCTTCTCTTGTTGGCTGGATGAGGAAAGTCGGCGCGCCCAGCCTTGTGCTGGCCTATATTGCCGTACTATTTGGTATAGTTGTCCCCGATTACTGGCCGGTGGTGGGGGATTTCTGCTGCTGGCTTTTTCGCAATAAGTTGTTGCAATTCTTCTCGCTTCCTGGTTTGATTAATATATTTTATGTTAATTTCAATAATTAATAATCGGAATCTATATAAACAGGATGTTTCACACTGAGAATGTCTGTTGCGCACACAAAGCGATATCGCCTCCTTCCAAACGGATACTGATATATTTTCTTTACAAATTCCACCATATATATATATATATATATATCTCTCTTTAACACAAACCAATATAGCTGCCAGTCGGCGGAGGTAAAATCCCTTGATACTATCAAACTCTGTTCAGTTGAGAGCAGGCTGTCCTAGGAAGCATATGTCTATGGATGATTTGTACTTAGTAATCATGCATGTGCGTACTCTCGCTGTCATGCAAGTCTTCGATTAAATATTCAACGCACATAACAACTAATTGCATAAATAAATTATTCATTGCTGAATATGCAAGTGCAGTTATGCAAGTGCGTATGTATTCTCTCTTGGTACATGTAATAAGGAATTTATTGCACAATTAAGTAATTTATTGCTGCATATGCAAGAGCATATATACCCAGTACACAATTAAGTTATCTAATTTAGATTAAAATATTTATTTATTCATTGTGCGAATAAATATTCAATGTGCGATTCAATTAGCTATTTACACATCCTACCCTATGCAACTGCCTTTATCCCCCTTACTGCTCATCCAGCTGCTACATATCTAATAGCATTTCCCCTTCCATCCTTCTCAGTCTGCCTCTGGCTGCCGTACGAACAACATGTGTAATTATTAATTGAGCAAAAAAATATAAGTACCCTTCCTATCCAGCCACCGGCCGCTGCAATTACGTCCTGGTGGATAGATACTTCTCGAAGGCCGCCAAAACACTCCCTCACATCTCCAGCACTCACACAGGAGGTGAAGGGGGGTGGGGGATGTGCATGCTCAAATGTAATAGCAACGGCATCAGACTGCTGCGGTATATCTCCAAATATAGGAGAGGAGAGTGACGTAACTTGTAATGGAACAACTCCTGGAGGCATGGGAGGAGGTGGGGTGGTAACAGAAATGGCTGAAAGTAGGTCACTGGATGGCAAGGTGCGGAGAGGAGTCCTTGCTCTCCGAGAGCCTTCCCAGGTTAAACAAATTCACCCGCCGTCATTTTTTTTTATAAATTATATCGCCCGAAGCTTTCTCAGGCTCTACTGCCATGTGTCTGATCACTTAATTCATCCGCCTGTCAAGTGAAACTATAAAACTATTATAAAAGTAAATATCTCACAAATGTGCTAATTCTTACACTTATTCGCACTAAAAATAAATATCGAAAGAGAAAATTTCAACATTCGCAAATGTTTACCTAACACTTTAAATTCAACTTTAAGACATGGAACTACTTTCCCTCCATCGTTATGAACTTTACTGTGTGCATGCTAGTTAGGGTGTCGGTTTAAATGTGTGCTGTGGTGGCAGCGACGTTTTTCAAAGGTTGATTTCAATGATGGTCCAATTAACCGTACACAGCCTGTAATTTGGTTGCGCTAAAGTTAGTTCCACTTAGGTTAGGAACAAAACGAATTTTCTTACGGGACAGTTTTGCATATAGAAAATGTTCTCCGTTTTTGCGCAGTGTTCCAACGAGGTCCCTTGTAATACAAATGTTAAGCACGTGAATAACAAAAGATAAAAATTTAACCTAGTTACGGTGTTATTTTATATTTATTTTATGATTATTACAATTATCTCGTTTTTAAAGTATAAAATTGAGAAAAATCCTGGCACACACTTACCTAGTGGCGAAAAATTTTGGTTGCAAAACTTTTAACATATGACCTTCCCAACGTGAGTATAAATAACCTTAGTTGCCCTAAGGTTAATTCTAATCAGGTTCGGAAGCTCAAAGCTTTCAGTTTCGCAACTAGAATTTTTCGCCACTAGGTGAGCGCTAGTGTCGCACCGTGTACCGAATTTTTTCTATTTTCTATGTTAAATAACAAAATGATTGTAATTACCAAAAATAAATTATAAAATAACTTCATAACTAAGTAAAATCAAACTTTTTTATTATTCGTGTAGCTTAGAATTTTAATTAGAGGTGACCTCTTCGGAAGACTTCGCACCTAGCGGTGGAAATTTTCGCTATTCCAAACTCTTTTACAAGAAAACAAGTTTTGTTCGTAACGTGAGTAGAAGCAACCTTGGTGTTTTGTTGGTTGTTTTTGTGAGTGCGAGGGTAAGTGAGGTTGTGTGTCGGCAGTTGAGGAAGTGGCTGGGACTCCCCAAGACGACGACCTCGAACTGCCTTACTTCCTTCTACCCGATGACTCGCCGCACTACAGGACTCCTTCTGTGGTGGCGCAAGGCGGGCCTGCGCCCAGTATCTTCCGTGGCTCCCTCAAGGACTACCAAGGACTGGAGGGCGTACGTATACCCACTAACGGCACGAACATTCTCCAGCCACCTTCCTTTTTCAATAGTCCATTCGCAGTCACTTCCAATTTCTCTCAAGCACTGCTAAAGTTCTATTTCCAGGATGTTCCTCCGCCTCATGCTAACAAAGCTTAACCAAGTCTAGAAAATTGCAGCAAAGAACAATGCACTAAATTCATGCACACTCACTTTAAGAGCCTGTTTCACCAACGAATATTAGATTTTCGGAAAACCGCGATAATTTTTATCGAAGTAACAAGTATAACTGCGATTTATATCTTAATAATTTTGAACGTGCTTCACCACGTATTATCCGTCGTTAAGAATATCGAGATAGAATTATCACGATTTTCTTACTTTATTGCGATGTTGTACTTCGCTAGCTCAGCCAACAGAAAATGCTTGAAATTTTATATTTAATAAATGGAATAGTTTTTAGAAGTCCAGATGGCATTTTCACAAAAAAAGGCAACAAAACAAACAAGTATTGCGAAGAAAAAACTGTTTGTCAGAGATAGTAATGGAAAGTGTCCACATAATCCAAAATAAGTGGAAAATTGCATTTTTCGAAATATTCTATGAAAACAATATGTAATATTATCAATTATTTAAATGTTATTTTCCTTACAACATACTTTATTAATGGCGAATAGAACAACTGAGCACTTATTTAAAGAAATATACGTATTCATGCAAACATTCTGGAATAAACGCTATACTGTGAAAATTAAACCTCTGAAAATACAGGCATATATATGTTTCATAAATTACAGTTATTTTGCGGCATAAATTACAGTTATACTTTGTTGTGTAGCTCATAAATTTGATTATTTTTGGAATTTTTGAACGTTTACGTGTTTTACATCCAGGTCTGAATTCATAACCTCAAATTAAGTGTATTATTGTTTATCGAATCTACAGCCGGTAAACTTAAATTGCAAGAGTCTGGCAACATTGAAAAATCTATCAAAATTTTATAAAATTGTTTTATATAGAAAACAGATAACCATGAAATTACTGTTTCCCAAAATAGTTTCCATACATTGACATTTTCCTAAATACTCTTGCATTAATTCTGCTACAATTTCCAGGTTATAATGTGCTTATTGCTGTTTAATGTTATGCTAATAATTACACATAATAATTCTCTATCACTTTCCAAATTCCTTTGCGAATATTCTAATGTATTTGTGTATATTTTACTACCCCATTTCGATAAAGTGGTTTTATCCACCAAAATCGGCGGTTAAAATATTTTATCTCGATATACAGAGAAAATGTGAAACCTGGTGCTGTAAAATACCATGGGGGGTCTAAAACATATAAATTTATACATTTGTTCCTAAATTTTCGAATATATCTGCTAACAATAATACCTCATTTTTAAAATATAAATCATGGTATTCGCCAAGATTTTTATTCAAAATTTGTTCCGTACATATTTTGCATGTTCCTATTCATCATAATATATACTATTTTCGTTTAATTTATTGTAAAATTCACTCTTTGGTGGAATTTCAGTTTCTTCAAATTTCTTCCAGCTATCCATATAATCATATGGGTAAACATCTTTTGTATAACTAAATGAACTTGACCTTCTGGAAAATGTTTTTGGTGTGTTTAATTTTATAGTAACTTAAATAAAATGATAATTTATCTAAACTACTGGCCATAAATGTAAATGTGTCTATAAATTGGATTTTAAATTTTCTGTATTTTTTTCAAAAGTTATAAACTTTTCTTCATTATTTGCTTTCAAATCTATCTTTTTATCATCATATCCTATCTCTTTAATAAATACGCGTACATCATACCCAGATAAATTATGAAAATTAATTGGTACAAAATTTGGTAATTTTAATTTAGATTACAATTGTTGCATGTTGGATTAATGAATTTTCAACTTATGTGATCATGATGACGTACTTTTTTATTGTCCTTAGAATATTCACACTCGCATTAGGCGCATTTTTTAGATTTGTTGTATTATATTATTTTTTCTTCTTTAATTGGTTCAATTTATGAATATATTTGACCAGTTTCTTCTACTTCTATTTATATTGATTGTATAAACATTTTATGTGCATTTCGACCAGGATATACAACTGGTGGCTTATAACCACAATAACTAGATACAATATAATATCAAAAACCAGAAGATTCAGGTAATTGTGAATCATTTTTGTGCAGGATTTGTGAGTCAATTTTGAGCAGGATTTGTGAGTCATTTTAGCAGGATTTGTGAGTGATATTTGAGCAGGATATGTGAGTAATTTTATGGCTGGATTTGTGAGTCAATTTTGAGCAGGTTTTGTGAGTTATTTTTGAGCAGGACTTGTGAGTCATTTTTGAGCACGATATTTGAGTTATTTTATTGCAGGATTTGTGCATCATTTTGAGCAGGATTTAAGAGTAATTTTTTTGCAGGATTTGTGACTAATTTTTGAGCAGGATTTGTGAGTCATTTTTGAGCAGGATTTGTGAGTAATTTTTGAGAAAAATATTCTTCTTTAAAAATTTATTTATTTGTAAATAACACAAAAAAAAATGTAATCTCTGTTCAACAAGTTGAACAACTCGCTTGAATTCATCAAACTACAATATCTAGAAACAAATCAATTGTTTACTGCTACAAATTTTGAAATTTATGAATACAATTTTGGTAAAAAAATTAATTGTATTCTTGTTGGTAAAGGAAAAATTTTAATACCAGAGCGCTATGTTAAGATACTCGATACAAATTAATTGAAACTAATAAATGATAAAGGGGTTTTTATAATGTATAAAAGCATAAAAGAAATGAAAAATGGAAAATTTGTCCATGATCTAGAGTTCTGTTAAATATATATATATATAATTTCTATCAATTATATTTTTTGATATTTTCACTCGATTTTGTCTTTAATTTGCTTTATTTAGATTGCTCGCTTGCAAATTGCTATTTCTAGAAAACATGAAAATGTTGCTTGAAAAGCGAGAAATATGCTTTATTTTGTGATAAAATGGCTTGTTTTTAAGGTGGAACAAATCCTGCTCGGACATTTTTGAAAAAGTGGGAAAATTTACTTGGTTTTGCGGTAAAAATGCTTGATTTTGCAGTAAATTTGCTTGTTTATTAGAATGCTTAATTTCTTAAATTACAAACCATGATTTCGAAGCAAAAAACCTCTATTTTGGAGCAAAAAACGACGATTTTTCGATAAAAATTGAGTTGCGCTAGAACTCCCCTTTTAAATCTATCTACTTATCTTCCATGGCGCTTAACCCCATAGCCGAGATTGCAGAGGATTGTCTCTCTAGCACATGTTATCTCCTTAGAGACTTGTGACGTACTGATTGCAGGTTTTGCACGACAGGTTCTTTTATAGCTTCTGGTAGGCGTAAATTTTATTCCCATTTTTTTCAAATGCAGGTTTAGGGCAATTACTTCATTTCGGGTGTTTACTAACTCTCCGCGCTGGTCGACGACTGTCATTCCCACTTCGTGTGCGCTTTCTCGAAAAGCAGAATGCACATGATGGTTTGTGGTGAAAATAACGATTTATAACCTGGAGGGACCATAGGCGAAAATTCAAGCAACGTATTGCTCTGCCTTCCATTGAGGTACCTGCCACTCGCCAAATTGCAGGTTATTCGTATCACTTTGACCGGCAAGTTATTTAGGGACTGCGATGACATGTGTGTTTTGCCAGTTTCATTGATGGATGGCTCGAACCCCAACATCGGACTGATAGTAACCGGTTTCGTAAAGTCGATATCTTTGCTACGTCTGATAACACTCTTAAGAATATTGGGATTCCCACATGGTTCGAATTCTGTGTCGAGGGACAGCGAATCTTCAATGTACCTTGCAATATCATCTATTTCATAAGAGCCAACAGGCAGCATTACCTCATTGAAATCATTAACAATTTTTACGAGGTACAGCTTGCAGTTTTTTTTCCGCCAATGTTCAGTATCGCATTGTAAGTATGAAAATCTACAAGGCATATGCTCCATTACCCCTCCAGGTAGAGTGGTGGAAAAAGTACTGAAAGCAGCTCAGAGCTACAGCCCGTCAAGGTAAGTGATGGTTTCCTTACAATGTACAGTCGTTTTATACAATTACTTCCACGAACAAACCAGGAAGCAAAGGCACAAATGTCCACAGTTCCAACTTTTAGGCAGCTGCTCCATTACCCCTCCAGGTAGAGTGGTGGAAAAAGTACTGTAAGCAGCTCAGAGCTACAGCCCGTCAAGGTAAGTGATGGTTTCCTTACAATGTACAGTCATTTTATACAATTACTTCCACGAACAAACCAGGAAGCAAAGGCACAAATGTCCACAGTTCCATTTGTTAGGCAGCTGCTCCATTTCGTAGTTGTACGTTAGTTTGTTAAATCTCAAATACTCGCGCAATTCAGGCAGACGAGGCAAATTTTTAAGACTATCATAAAAGTCTGTGTGTTTAGCCTTTTTTATGTATGCTACCCAGTGTGTGCCGGGCTCTGCTATCATGTCCAGATCAACAATGGCGCATTAGTTTTTCTGGGGTTTAGTGAGCAAATAATATCTATTAAACACACGTCTAAAACCAGGTATTTTTCAATTTGCGTGCAAACAGTTCTAATTCCACATTCGTGAGCGCTCGTTTCGGTAGATATTTCACTATCGTCTCTTTCTGCTGTGTCGCTTTTGCACTTTTCTGCCTCCTATTGGGAATGGCCTCAGGTAGAAGCCTTGGCCGTTTATTTTACCTGTGGTGATAGCTTCCATATTTGCATTGTCCCTTTGTGCCTAGGTAAACTGGTTATGTTCGTTCCATGCTGTTTTGAAGGCTCGGACGATACCAATTGTGACTCCGATTAGACCTCTGAGGGCCCCAACTGCAGGCAAAAGCAATAGAAAAAACTTCCGATAGATATTTCTTAGCCGTGTGTGCTTTTCTTCCTTTTGTAACTGCATTTCGTTTAACTTGGGAAACCGCTCCCACACGAACGAGATTATATCCATTGTCGAAGTACTGATGGAGGGAGGTTATATGCGATGAATTGTTTGGGAATCACCTACATGTCATCTTAAGCATGGCACCTTGAGTGTAGACAGTCACTCACCATGGTGACTTTCAATAAGTTAGTGTGCTGGCGCGTCTAGTATAGGAAACTATGCATCATGGTGACTTTCAATATGTTCGTGAGCTGGTGACTCGAGTGCAGGCGGTCACTCATCACTGCGACATTCAATAAGTTCGTGGACTGGTACATCGAGTGCAAGAAGTCAAGCATCATGGCGATGTTCAATAAGTTCCTGGTATTGTGCTTCGACAGCCACGCATCATGCGCCCATGAACTTATTGACTATAGGAGGTTTTTCTCTTGTAAACTTATATATTTCATTTCGAAGCAGGGCATTGTGCAAACGGTAAATTTAAGTTTACAATACTGTTTTCACAAAGGGTCATTTCCTGAAACTAATATGGGTACCAAAATCTTTCATGTCAGTGGCGGTCAACATGTATGAACGTTTGAGGTCACAGGTAGGAACTGGGAAATCTTGCTATATATTGGCGGGCAGGCTACAATTTTAATTCCTCTGTCGTTTTTATCCTTAACTTTTTGTTTATTGGTTGCTTTCCAATGTGTAGTTGGTTTTATGACGGACCAGGTAATTAAGGACTATGTCTTTTTTTTTTACTTGCAGGTGTTTTAGTTCCCTAGCACAAAGCAGCTTATGATGTGTATGATAAACCGAATCACGTGCACATGTCGTTACCATACTCGCAGAAAAACGCACCAGTGGAAAGACCATTTCCTCTGCATGTGAATGTTTTATTCTCTGTTATCGCAGGAGAGCTCGGCATGGGCGCTGTCGGAGCGGTGGCACGACGAACAGCCGACTTCGAGGCGGGACACCGCTGCTTCTCACCCGGGTCACTCGTGACCTGTCCCTCCACTTTCAACGCCATCATTCACCGCCGCTCGAGCCAGCGCAATATGCCGACTCCGCCCAGGAGCACCTGACAACGTCCAAGCTTTCTCCATCTGCCTGTCTTTCTTTCTATTGCCATGTATACTGCGCATGATCACTGCTGTGTCGTTACAGGCGAGAAGCTGCTATTCAATAAAAGTGGATGCAACTACATTCCCAAATCATTCTTGTCGTGTCTATGTGCTTCATTTGTTCGCAAATCTACTTTCGTCTCACACGAACGCCAGTTTAGTGCTGTTGAAACTGCGAGATCTGCACAAGATAAGTCCAGCAGTTCATGAACATACTCCTGTTCTCTGCATTCCTACTCTCCACTGTCCTACCTGAAAATCCGCGGCACTCCGAACATGCGTACTGTACTCAACAACGTTTATAGTCCATTCAACGTTATTTCAGGCTTTTCCGAAGCCCTGCTGAGGTTCTACTTCCAGTATATTCCTCTGCCTTGTGCAAACTAAGCTTAACTAATCTTGGAGAATTACACCAGTGGGATAACGCACCACATTCGTGCGCACTCAGTTGTAACAGTATTTTGTATAAAGACTAATTCTCACTAGGCGCTACCAACATGCCTATTTCCTCCCTGATTTTTATTCAGATTATTTATAAATGAAACATTATAATTTATAGATAAAATATGAATAACATTTCAATTTAACAGAAAAAAAAGTAACTTTAATGAACACAAGTATAATGTGCTTGTGATACAGGCCGTATTTGGGAAATAACTAAACACGTCATACATTGGGAGACTTTTCAAAGGTCCGATTCAGAAAGGCCAAAGAAACCGTGAATGGACTATATTACTGGCTGGTCATCATCCATTGCGCGCATAGTTTATTTTTGCCCCAATATAATATATTTTGTTCTTTAACATGCTCAACGCCCTAAGAAGCAAACAACAAGAAGTTAACAGATGGCATTTATGACTATCCGCCTTTCTTATATGGTTGACAATCAGGTCATATAAACAAAAGTGACATGACTTTTTTTTTTAATAATCGTAAAATGGGCCATTGCTCTCACAATGATTGTTATAGTTCAACAGACGCTCCACAAACAGACGATATACGAAATGCTAACTGTTACTTACTGCTGGGAAACTATCATCAGCAAAATTATGGGCCGTTTACGGCAGACCAACTGTTACTTACTGCTGGGAAAATATTATCAGCAAGCTTATGGGCCACTAATGTCATGCCAACTGTTGTTTACTACTGGCGACATACAAGCAGCAAACTTGTGGACCACTTAGTCCATGCCATCTGTTAATAACTGCCGAGGATGTGTTAGCTGTATGCTAATGGGCCACTTATGGCATGCTAAATGCTGTTTAATGCTGGCGACATAATAGCAGCTAGCTTGGTGTTGGGAGGGGGGCCTTTTGTGGTATGCCAACGGTTGCTTATTACTGAAGTAACGTTATCAGCAAACTTATGTGCCATATATGGCAAACCAACAGTTAGTCTTGAGAACATATTACTGATAATTTCATGTGCCATATATGGCATGTCGACTATGTGTTGTTGTGAAATAGCATATCGCATTTGTGGATTCACTTGATATTTTTATTTCATGCATACATGAAGTAAAATTACAATATGATATTACTAGTAATATTTAAAAAAATATTTCTGTACAGGAAACCTGTAAAGCACAACACATAAAATAACGGTATTTTACATTTTAAATGCTACCTGAATATAGCCCATAACAAAAGCACGAGTCTTTTAAACAAAACACAGAAATTCCAGTATTGACTTTTGATACTAACATAAATAGTGTTTATTTAAAGGCTAATAATGCAACTTTTTAGGTGTAGAAATTATTGAGATTTACTTTTAAAATATGATGTGAAACATTGCAGAGAAGTTGCTGGCATTCTACAGTTTGAACGAAAGGGTTGTGATTTCGAGTCCAGGTTCTCACAAAGAAAGTTACTAACTATGAAATAATTCTGAAGATAACATGTATGACGAAGGTAAGTAGTTTTGTTTGGTTGAAACATAATAATTTTCGGCATTGAAAATGTACTTGAAGCTGCTTTTAAGTGGGCCACAAGTGGCCAATAGCTAAGTTGTAAGTGACAAACACAGCTCACCTACAAGTGGTCAATAACTGGGCCATAAGTGGCTTGCCAACAGTTAGCTGACGACATTTGGATAACTTATGGCAGGCCAGAAGCAGTAAGATAGTTGGCCACTGCTGCCACTCATGGCCCACTGATGGTGCTGAAATACTTGGGGTACAGTGACCCAGGTGTGGCCAGTTGCATACAGCAGTCAAGAGGCATCATGTGGGCCCAAGCATCTGCGGGTGCATTACAGAGGTTGACTATGTAAACCATATGCGGGCTGCTCATGTGCAAGGAGATTTATTTCCACAAGCGGGCCGACTGACATTTGATACTTATCAGGATGTCCATTTGCCATACAGTCAATCGACTATTTAAATTTCCTCGCTTTTAAAACCATATGTACTCAAACAACCCATTTCATTGTGAAGCCTGGCATGCAAGGAGCATAAGGAGAAAAAACATTGAGACATGGAGTCTCATGACCTGCAAATGTCCGCCAGCACGGTGTCCCAATTTTACCATCCGCCCACTCTACGACCCTACCTACTGGCCGGCTGATTGCCGGGTCTGCTACATGTTCTACAGCAGAAACTTTCATGACATTCCCACACGTAAATATTTAATAAATTGTATTTATAATGACTTAATTGTAAACGTGGATTCCCTAGCTGAAGGAGACGACGAAGTGTGCCGGTGGCGTATGTGAACAAGACGTGCTACTTCGGTGACATCACGACGCCCGGTAACACGACCGTACGAACCGAACACTCATACATGACTGAAAATTGCCGGTACGTCTGTGTTGCTGTGTTTGCTGGCGTGGCCGCTTGGGGTGCTAGCAATAGTGGGAGTTTGGCTGTAGCGGACCGTGGGAGTTTTTAAGATTCATAAAGAGGACACTGCGAGCACCGGAAATGAATTTATGTAACCAGAACTTTCTGTGTCGTTTAAGATTGATCTACTAGTGTATTTTAAGTAAAGGTGGCGTTGTGTTCGCCTGATATAAATTCTTATTTGAGGAGAGGATGAGCCGATAGGAATTTAGGTGGGGTTTTTCTCCCCTGTTGGATTTTTCTGGTATAATCAGATTTCCCAGTGGATTTGTCTGGCAGGGGAGACCTGGCCGTTGGGGGTGAATCCAGAGCTGCAATTGTGATATGAGATAAGTACCGTTCTTTATAATAGGGCATTTAAGGCCGAAAAGTCCTTACAAATAGGTTTTGAAAGCCATATATTTGTAGAGTATTCTCAGGTGACTGGAATTTCCTGGTTATGTAAAATTTTAAAACAACATCGCCATCTGTAAAAAATTGCAAAGAATAATATTTTCTTTGAAAATTCAAAACAATCCCGCATTGTAAAATGTTAATGCGTAAAGTAAAAATTTGTTTTGATACCAATAACTTTTGACAGCACCAGAGACTAAGTACAATAAATTCCATTATTATGGAATTGAAAAGGTTCCCGGTTTTAAATGAGATAAAAGTTTTCGTTCCAAACCCGAGATTTAAAACGTTTATAAACCAAGTTTTAGTGGTAAAAATTTTTGCAACTTATTATAAAATGAAGGAAAGTTATTTATTAGGATTTTGCTTGATTTTTATCCTATTTGTATTTCCAGAAAGAGAACATATTATTAGACTATGTTGGGGACTAGTAATAGTTTTTAACTAGCCTAAAATATGTAAAATTTTGAGGGTGTTAACAGGCTACTCTAAAAGTACTTTTGTTCCTACAGAAAATAATAGAAGCAATCGTTTTGAATTTTAGGGAATTCTTCAACTGTGTTTTCTTTAATCCACGTGTGAAATGAAATCTAGACACCATGTGCTATATTTAAAGATATGGCAGAAATTTGTACCAGTTTTACTTTACTCGTAGAAATATGTAATGTGGGTGTTGAGATATTTGAATAGGAAGTAATTTTTCCTAACTCTTGTGTGTTTACCTTTGTAGTTAGTTCGGTTAACCTTTTTAAAAGCATCAGACATTAGGGATTTTAAATTTGAACTTTTACGACTTTGGTCTTAGGAATAAAGAGTCCTTGCTTCGTTATGAGTTGAAGGGCTTAGCAAGGGCATCAAAAAATGCCCTTTAAAATTCACCACAAGGCTTCAAAATACCACTATTCCATGATATACGTGAATGAGGTTTATAAACGGATAAAAACAATTTGTACTGTTCGCTGTTGTTACTGGCGGACTCAGATATATGCTCACACACTTGAACACAGACAACCATTGACAGACTTTCATCTGCACACCTCACTGGCTCTGTGTGTACGAGCGAACAGAAGACATGACGAAAGCAATACGCAATGGCCAGTTACAAATTTCAGCTCTTCACAAACACGCATAGCCATTTCACGTCTAGCGCTCTTTAAGTGGTAATTTCGGTTCTAAAATTCGCCGAGTGTTCAAAGTAACAATTTATTCAGACCCAGTGTACACTATTACGTAAATATCTCAAAGAAAGGTTCGTGCCAGTCGCACACTTCACTGCACTGGTGCTCGCAGTTGCCAGTTTAACCTCCCACTTCTCACCTCTCTCAAAACTCGTTTTTCTTCTCACTTACATTTATCGCTCGAGGTCACACAATCGTGCAAACTCCATACGCTCATCGACTCATGTAGTTAGTACTGTCCAATACGAGGCTCAGTGTCTATTTATATTTCCTGCAGGTGATTGAAAGACCTGCTAACCACTCTGTATTGTCTGGTTCATATCACTATTGCTGAATTCAAAGCCTACAGCTTAGAGGTTGTGATAATGTAGTAAGTTCTGTGTCAGCTTATGTACAGCATGCGTAAAAATATGCGTTATTAGCAACATCAGGTTTCATAAATTAATGTTGGTCTGAAGGAATTTACGAGATTCACAATCAATCATATCCAACAAAGTGGTAAAAAAAAATTTTTTTTCGACTATAAAATAATTGTCGATTGGCTGTATAGTTCCGTTAATATCCTGTTAAGCATTAACGAGACCCACGATCTAAATCAATGAGAGTTTTTTTTTATTCGAGAACAAAGGAATTTGTAAAGTAGCATTGCACGAGCAGTACTCAAGTGTAGCCCTCAAAGTGATAAAATGTGTGGGTTGTGCGATCCACGATCGTACACATCATGACGGTAACTCCACGATCACAAACGAGACACCGAAGTACAAATTACCAACTTGATGTTCGTAAACAGTGACGTATACTTTCGCGATAATATTTCCACGCTGGTCAGACCTCAACATCCAATGTGCACACCATTACTTTTCTTTTGTTTACTAGAAGACGGAAGGGAGCGCAGCGGCTAGAACTCACATCCCACCAAGGCGAACCGGGTTTCGATTCGTGGCGTGGTCGCTTGCGGAGTTTCGCATGTGAGAATCGTGCCGCACGATGCCGCTGGTTAGCGGGTTTTCTCCAGGATCTCCCGTTTCCTCAACTCTTGCATTCTGGCGCTGTCCCATGCTCACCTCGCTTCACTTTCATCAACTGTCGAGAGTCTTGTGCGCCTGGAGATGTGCCGAGGCAGAGAAACTAGGCAGCAATAAGGGCGACGCCGACCCTATCCCCTACCGCATCTACAAGCTAGCATCTGCAATGTGTTCCTCTTGTGCCGCTGTAACAATGGCATTTTAAGCGGTGACCCTATAATTGAATTAATGTAAAGTCTGTAGCAAGGTTTAATAAGGTCTGTTCACGATAAAGTGAGCACTTTTCAAATCTACCTAATAAAAAAGTCACTGGCCCTGGCTGCATATATTTAATGGGCCCAATGAGAGACATGCGCCCAGTAAAGTTGGTAACGACGGAGGGGAAAGTAGTTCCATATATTAACGTCAAATAAATAGTGTTACGTAACCATTTGTGATAACTGAAATTATTTATCTCGCTTTCTGTTTTTTTTTAAATACATCGAAATGTAAAAATAAGCAAATTTATAAAATATTTACTTTTCTAATAATTTCACAGTTTCACCTGACCGACGAACGAATTAAGTGAAGAGGCCCATGGCAATGTTAATTTTACATACGGCGGAAGAATACACAACTTGTAAACAAGTACATTTTAAGCAGGACTTCCAAAGTTTCTCATTTTACCGTGAACAGCCTATACGTGTCCCCGCGCTAATTCCGAGTGTTTCCTATTAGTACGTTATTTGATAAGTCAGTGTGAAGATGCAGTCTTAGCCCTGTTTGGTAGCCTTGGAAATGTCATTTGGGATGTGCGTGGGGTCTTGTAAGTATTTTTGCGCCTCGCCTCGAGCGTATTTTCTTTTCGTAGATTAGTACATACGACGCAAATGAAGTTATTACGTAAAAAAAAAAAGTGTATTTCATTCAAACACTTAGCAATCCATTTTAATCTCCGTGTGTAGTTCGCCCATATGTCTCCTCTACACTCTAGGATCAGTTTGACCAATTACATTACGGAAAGTGTATTGTGAATCACATAAGTGAAACTGGTGGAGAGTGGAGAGATTTTGAAGGCTTTTAACATCGAGTTAACCCTTTCAGACCCGGTGGCATCAAGTGATGCCATTAAATGTAGACAGTGTTGTGTCTTTAAAATTACAAATACTACAACAAGGGCCAATTTTCCTCATTTTAGGATCATTACTCTATGGTTTTAGATACTAATACCATCTGTGGGGCTCAGAATGAACTAAATAAAAAATATTTTTGAAAAACCAGAAAATTAAATCAGGTCTGAAAGGTTTAACTTAGGAGCCGACGAGGGTGAAACTAGGTGAGTTTGGAGCAGCACTGGAATTCAAGGGCGGGGGAAATGGGAGGTCACAGAGAAAACCCGCCGACCAGAGGCATCGTCCGGCACAATTCTCACGTGCGATAATCAGGGATTGATCCCGCCGGGATTCTAACCCCGTTTCTCCTACACTCTCAAAAAAATTTGTAATTTTTACGTAGAAATGATTTGTAATTTTACAAAAACTCGTTACAGTACAATGATTGTTCTTGTAAAACTACTTGTTTGTATAATTACAAGGTCCGTGTTTGTAATAGACCTTAGGAAATGTTTGTTCTATTCTGGGCTATATCCACGAGCTTCAGCATAATGGCGGACTCTCAACAACAACGTAAAACCACACATAGCTCTTTGTGCAAAACTATTGGTAATATAAAATGTAGCTGCGTGCAAAAATAAATGTATTTCAAGTTGGAATTACGTAAAACACTTAAAACAAATCAAATAATCATTATAAAACGACGATTTTAATAAAACGTGACCGTATTATTCATTAATTGTTAATGTTTCTTAGCAACACAGAACTATTAATACCTCGTCAAAATCTCTTAACGCAACGCCTATTCTTCTTGACCGTATAACTTCAATATTATTTTCTATGAACTTTGACATGTATTTACGGTAAAAATAAGCTTAAACATCGGAAGTCAAGTTGGTCTTTTGGTTAAAGGTGCGGGCTAGAAATACAGGGGGTGTTATTTCTACTCCATGTTCTGGCGAAGCGTAGTTTTTTAATTATGCTTTTTTAGATGTTGTTTCCTGTTACTAATTCATCACAATTGTTTTTGATAAGAAAAAAAAGTAATTTTATGTTCACTTCTCAATAATGTCCGTTTTAATACAAGGCTATAATTATAATGTTATAAAGAAATTTTTTGCAGATTTTACAACAAAACTCTTGTAAAAGTACAAAAAATTTTTTTGAGTGTTGGTGGTTGATGAGTAATCTGGCCATTGCATCACCGCGGCCCAAAACTGGTTCTTGTAGTTGGAAACGAGACTCCATACTTTGTCTGTTTAAGAATTGATGTGATCGATAGAGCATACAGTATGTGCTGACAGACAGCTGCAAGTGAACACAGGAAATCATCAATTAATATATGCGTATTTTAAAGTTTCAGATGTAATAACTTATTGAATATCAAATTCAAATGAAACAATTGTACTATCTCGTCGATATTTGAACGAAACTTATCGAATTTGAATCATGAAAATATGGCTGGCATTATATTATATAAGTAATCGTAAAATGTATATAAAATAGTAAAATTCTGTTAATGGTTCATCTTATATTGAATTACAAGACGGGATATCGTTTCGCAAAAACCGGACGTCTCTACTAATGTTCGTTATTGTTTCATCATAAAAAAGCGCTCCCACCATACCTACTTGGTTTGTGAGGTGATCTCTCATACGAAGAATGGACCAGAAAGATTGTCTCATGATAAATACAATAATGAATCGTACAAATACAGTAGTAGTGAAGATGTACCAAATAATTTATTCGAAAAATAAAGAACCTCAAAAGAAATTTACAAAGTTCCATTAAAAAGTTTATATTGAAATGAATTATTAGCAGAAAAAAAGAATTATTTACCAATTTGGACCAAATTTGGTATGCGGAATATGTGTATTACAAGTATCATATACGCCAACAAATAGTTCAGTTTGTTCGCCATTTCGTAATATAGTTCCCCATGAAAAAATAAAAGTTTTGGTCATATCTCGGTAAACAATAAACATATTCCTACCAAAATTGGCATACAGGTAGGACTGTGGCAGATGTAAACTGGTACGTTCTAATTATGTCACGCACCAATAAAAATGGCGACTATGTAGCTATATTAGTTTAGAATGATATATTGTCGAAACCATGATATCGATTTCAACTTAACTGGCAGTAAATATTGCAACTATCGACTGTGTAGGTCTACACGCGAAGAATATTTGTCCACTATTTTGTAATATAGCACCACACGAATAATAAATACATTTTTATGTAATGCCTCGGGAAACAATTAAACGTTTCTACCCAATTGGACAAACAAATAATACTGCAGCATGTGATGTAAATTTATATGTTTTAATCAGGTCAGGTACTCACTTTCAAAATGACGGTTGTAGAGTCATTTCAGTTTAGTAAGCCATATCGTCGAAACGGTGTAATCAATTTCGCCTTTTTTTTTTTTTTTGCGGTCAGTATATAATTACAACTTTCAAATGTGTCTCCACCGATCATTTATGTCCACCGTTTTGTAAGAGAGGCAAGCTAGCAAAATAAAGATTTATATATGATATCTCGAGAAATAATCAATCTATTCCTTCCTAATTTCGCGAAGGAGCTGTCCTGTGTTAGTCCATATTAATGAATATGTTTTAAGTGTGCACGGCCCTTGTTTTCAGATATGCATACAATTTATTTTAGTGTTATATCTAAGACACTATGTAACTGATTATAGATAAACTTTCTATACTTGCTGGAAGTATCTACGATAATCATCGAATGTGCGAATACAGTAACATTTTTGTCCTCCATTTATGAACGTCGTTAAATGAAATAAAAAGGCGGTTTTGCGCAATATTTCGAGTACCAATCAACCGATTTCCCACTAAAATTTCCCGCAAGTAATGCTGTTATAGTGTGAGTAACATAACATGCTTGAGGGTTGGAAGGCCTGTTTTAACCATCGTCAATATAAATATATTACATTATTATTGTATATATATATATATATATATATATATATATATATATATATATAAAATGTGCATAGAGAAACTCTTTTGCCGGCATTGTTGCAAAGTATTGGCAATTGAGAAAATTATAAATCTAGCCGGATTTTCTAAACAATTCATCTAATTTCCACCAAATTTTACACACGAGTAGGGCTAGAGAAGACAATTTAAACTCACATGATTTAAGTGGGGTCAGACATATGTTTTCAAAATGGCTGCCATATGAATATTTTAGTAAGTTTGTGATATCTGTTAATCATTTTATCCCTAATTTAGCCAAAATTTGTGCTGACTTTATATATTAAAAGCACAGTGTACAGAACCTCATATTGTAGGAAATTTTGGAATATAGTACCAAAAAAAGAAAATAATTAACCTATTTACATAAAATTCTTCACACAAGTAGTTCAACAGTAGACCATGTAAACTTATGTGTTTTAACTGGCCTAGACTGTTATTTTAAAAATGATGGCCATGTAAATATTTCAGTTTAGCATACCCAATCATTCATAACATTAGTCTGATTACATCCGAAATTGATGCTCCGAATACTACCTCTGTAATACTGTTGATTGCACGATCTCTTATTAAACAAAGTTATCTCTGCCTTTAAGAATTTCATAAAAATTTATTTCTACTCATGTTGAGGCTCATTAGTTATATCAACTACTTATTGTTTTCCATTTAAATTTGTCAGCACTAATATAGATTAATTAAGACAAAACTAAAATAAAATATGTATATTCTCTTAACTTTTTAAAACATTTTGAAAACGAAACATTATATGAAAAGGAGTTTAAACCTACAAATATGTGGATAAAGAAAAATGCATTAAATTACAACCCAAAAAATAATTTAAATCTAAATAACAATTATATTTCTGGTGAAGATTATGTTTATGCCAAAAAAATTTGCAAAATATTTAAAATTTAAATGAATGCAGAAAACAATGTAGTGAAAATGATAGTTTATTTTAACTAATATATTCGAAAATTATAATTTTTTGTAAAATGAATTATAAACAAGACCCATGTCGGCAGTGTACAGCTCGAGGTTTATTTAGGGATACAGTGTAAAAATTACAAATTAGAACAAAATTTAATAAATGATTATGATATCAATTTATTATTAGCAAAATTATGAAAGGTAGAGTTTATTAATGTTAAATATATATTAAATCATATAATAATTATATAAGCATTATAACATTATAAAATTTAACAATTTTAAAGTATTTTGATGCTATTGATTTATACTGATGTGCGATATCCACATTTTTAACATCTCAACTATTTGAATGGACCAAATAATAGAAACTTGTATTTAAAATCATCGAAAATATTCAGAAAATGCATATATTTAATAAATTAAATTATAATATCCAAAAAATACATTGTATATTTTCTTGCTCGATTGAATAATTCGACTTCTTTAGTAGGGATTCCAATATAGTAAAAAAAAAAAGTTTTCATTACATGCTGTCAAGTGATTATTTGGATAAACATAGACGAAAATTATATATATGTAATTTTTCCTAACTCACTTCCTAAGGATGGTTTATCGTCAATAATACAATACCTAATTTAATTAGATCTCTGTAAGTATGTGTAGTGTTACAGTAAAATGGGTACCCCACACACAGAAGGGAGGCAGTCGATCTCTTCCAACACGACTGGATACATCTAGGTACCAACACCAACAACATATTTTTCCATTACCCATAACTTATATAACCCGACAATATTTTCTGTAGATGTGTATGTTCATTTGCTTGTACAATGCACATACTTTTAGAGGCATAAGTAAATTTTTTCTTCTTATATTCATGGTAAATCTGATGCACATCTTTACATTTTTGAGCTTGTGCCATACTTATAAAGCGAGTTAGGCTAAATGCCATGTATAATGTCAAGTGTAGGCCTGCTCAGTCAACCAAAATAAGATATATAGCCAGTGCAGCTATCCAAATGTCACATGCCGGCTCAGACAACTAAATATGACGTGTAGTGGTCTGCTATGCCTAAAATTACCAGTAATGCACCACCTACACGAATAATCAACCTGGGGGATAGCTCTACAAGCAGAGACTAACATAAACAATTAAACTAAGGAAACGCTCTTCAAAGTGTAGATAAATACAGGGCATTCGAGAGGGTACTCTCTCTTTTTCTAAGGTTCAGGAACATAATCAGTCGTGCCCTACACAGGACTTCTTTTTTTAAGTAGGTTACTACAACTTTGTTAAAATTTGTTTCATTTATTTGTTCCATCTCATTTCACCATTCCTTCCAGGGGTACATCTGCCAACTAGAAATTGGGAGAACACCAATTAGAAATATCGTGAATCTTATCCAAATCAAAAGAGATTTATTTTAGTATATAATAACAACTAGTTGAATATCAAAATAGAAATACAGAAAACAGTCTTTAACAAATATTACTTGCCTGACTATATTATTTTTAATAATTCTTTTCAAATAAATGAATTTACTGAGCCGATGGTAGAGTTCGTTAATTATGCTACAAATAAAAACCGAATTATTTACTAGGACACTTACCAAGAAAAACCTAACTTAGCTCAACTTTAGCACTACAAAATGTGATTCTTATTTAATTCAGTTGATGCCAGCTGACACACTCCAGCCTAGTGGCGCCTAGCATCCTTCTGCGCCCTAACGCCTGTAGTGCTGCTGTCTGACGTCAAACTCTGGCTCCTCTCCCAACGCGGAGCCAACGACTAGGGCCAAACCCACCATCACACATTATCCAGCTCGAAAGGCGAGCCAATGTTTTGCCTTGAGCTCATCACTCGCGCCCCGCCAATAAGCAAACACAACATGCATGTTTCCATAGTTAAAGTTCACATTACAACCTTCCCTAGTCACTGCCGATGGCCCACCTAGACGAAAACTCACAATTCTCGCGAAACCGAACACTGTTGCATGTGAAAAACGCTACACTTTACACGCACGTCCTCCGTTTCTGCTTCAGTGCAACGAATTTCCGTACCTAACTAATTCCTGAACGTCGTGCACACCACCACGATTGCTGACCCAGCGAGACCTCGGACGCTGAACCAGAAGCTGACCAGGCCACTTGACCACAGTTTTCGCAACAACTACCTCCAATCGCTGGCGAAAACTGCCCATCTCATGGCCGTAGTAAACTGAACCCTAGGACAGCTATTCATTTCCATGAAAATGTCAGCACAAACTGACGATGTCGACCTCCTTCTGCAAATACATGGCCCTGTCATGCCAAAGAAAAAATTAAAATAATATAGAAAATGAACAAATGCAGAACCTTAATTTTTCTTAAACGACATCTGTTCCCTCTCACTGTGCTTGTGTCCCCACAAGCAATTCCAAAAACCATCAATTTTGTAGGTGTTTACAATCTCAGATGTTTGTCATACATGTAAAAACATTTCAGGGTGACTGCTAAACAGGAGAAACAGTATGGTAATACGCTCAAAAAACGAATTGAACTCGGACCCCACAGTATAAGATTCTTGGGGCCGGTTTCACCAACAAGGAATAAACTAGGTTCCAGCAAAGCTATACTTAAGCTTAAGTGACTCTTAAGGATGTCGAGGTGTTTCAGCATTATAAAACTCAGTTTTATAAGCGCACCTTAGCTGGGCGTTGCTTAAAAGAAACAAGTTGCAAATATTCTCATGTTGGTAGTGGTGCATTGTGGTCATGTGACTAAACGAACCAATGATAATTATTTCAAAGAAGGAAAGATAAACCACCCCCTCCCCCCTTAAATGTTTTGTTTACCTTTGTCATGAGCATACAAATCCTAACCAAATATTTGTTTTATAATAAACAATTAAATCTTTATCTTTGCCTGACGAATAATAAGAAATAATTCAAACAAATGTCACTGCATAAACGAAAAATATATCTGTACTCGATTTGTTCAACTAATTACGTGTTCCGAAATTGATTTATTTAAAAATTATGTTCATGAATAGATAAGTCTTTTAATTTTTCTAGGCTAATTTACTATCGTGGAAGTGTCGTGTGGCAAATTATGTTATGGTTTATGATCTCGTTTTTATTCATTATCAGTGCCATGAAGTGTGATTTTTCGCAGCAAATTTACAACGATCTATATTACGCCTGTGATGTTTTTTATTGGTCAGAATGATAATTGTTTTATATTTTATCTACTCGGCTAATGTTTTAGACTCGATACATATATTTAAGTAGCTTTCGTCAAGCATTTATATATTAAATGCTTTATAAAAATAATATGTTTGGTTGATGATAAATTTTAAAATTAAACTGTTGTCTTGATTAGGCACTGATTAAATATTCCCTAAACGTAATGTATATTACGCATAAAAATCGTACTGCCCTCACAAAACAACACTGGGCCTACATTTACTACGGCCTACAAGACCATCACGAATTTTTCTACTTAATAGAACACTTCTATTTTTTACGTACGTCATTATTGCTATGTTTTACAGATTCTGTTTTGGCTTTCATCACTAACCAATATTTAACTTCCTGAAATTGTGATAGATTGTTGATAATAACATTAAGAATATTCTTGTGCAATTTAGAAACGCCCAGTGCCCGAATTTGAATAAATATGATTAGCACGTCACACCTGTATGACATTTTTAACTGGGCCCTCGATTACTTTTCTAATTCAAAACAAAGTCGAATGTGTACAAAACTTGTACTACAAATTGGTCATGTGTAGTGAAACGTAGGTGTAAATGCATTACATTATGTCAAGTCTCAAATTCAATCAAAGTAATTATATATTTTTAGGACTACATATTGTCAATTACAATTACATGCAGTGTAGTGAAGGCAAACATTTTTCTCCATTTATTTCAAATAGTGACTTCCGTAGCTTATGCGTACTCAATAAAATCATATTTTATTAATCAGCTATCTGCCTTTACACTAAACTTCCTATGTATATATTGGGTTTGCCTCTTGAAAATACGTGGTAAATTACACATAAACAAATATTTGCTTGCCACGAGTTTTGTTTTCGACCATCGTCATATGTTATCCCAGCAAATAAATAATTGCACCCAGACTGAATAACTTTGATACACAATAATTTCTTATTATTATTTATAAAAAAATTTATTTCATAAAACTAAATACTTTATAGCACATTTGAAGTTATGTACACACCCCTTAGTCTCTGTAGCAGCGATTTTACTTTTAATTTGTTTACAATGATTTCAGCAGTGCTTGAAGAGTCAGGCATCCGATTTAGGCTGCCTAAACGAAGAGCAGTTTAAAACATGTTAAGAAGAGCTTAAAGTTGATGAAACGGTACAGGCTCACTGTTGTTCACAATACCAGATTCAACTATTATATAAATAACAAAATTTACAATAATTACTCTGACTTGTCTCTTTGGTCAATGAAAATAGATAACCTGAGTAATATAAAAACAACCAGTGTTGACTGGGTCCCTGTAAGTCTTCTTGATTAAGTAGCTCTGGAAATGTAATGTTCCCTGGCAGGCCTCACAACAGTGTTGTATGGGCCCCTGTAAGACTTCTTGAATAAGTAGCTCTGGAAATGTAATGTTCCCTAGCGGCAGGCCTCACAACAGGAGCAGAATACAGAAACTCCAACATTAGGTGGGGTAAAAACATACAAGCATTGGCTCCAGGGCTGCAGATGCTATCTCCAAGCACACTACTTCTTGAAGCCACAAAGCCATCTCTGAGAACCAGGGCTACTCAAAAAGAAGATATTTCAAAGTCTTAAACATTTATACTCCCTTTGTGGCCTCTACACTAGGCCACACAAAAAATTCGCAACTTATGGATGCCATTTCAGAAAAACTCACAACTGCCACACAAGAAACATTAAAACCTAAACTGAAGCATTAAATAAATTTTATAACTCATACCAAAGTTCACACACAAAAACAGTCAATTTCACTGAGCCCATTCCGGCACAACAAACAGGATTATCAGGTTGGGATTAAAAGTACCAATCATGGCGCGAAGGGGTGAGGGGTACACTGAAGACAGATGAACTGTTAGTTGCCATTAGGCCTCCACAACGACGCCCGTAACTACATCATCCTATGTTCCAAGGCTCCGTCGCTCGCATTGTTCTCTGCAATGAAAAGTACGTTAGGTCCAGTCAAGCCAATGCTGGAACATCTTCAGTACTTCCGTCCTGCAGAGGATGAGGTCCCACCAGGTAGTGATCCCATCACAACTGCCCACGACTAGGACATACAGACTCCACTTCTCACTACATCAGCGACATTGAACACATGGAACTGTGAGGGGGGATAATCACACCAACTCCCACGCCTAGCAACTTTTCTGGCTACTACGGCCCTTTCCAGAATTCACTAAACTCAATAGCGTCATCATTAATTAACCTCATTCCTGGAAGAATTAAAGTTCAATTTCCAAAAAAAATAAGTATTTTAGTCGTTCTAAAGTCCAAAACAAACACATAGGCCTAAACAGATATTCTTTTTATACCAGTCCGAAATTCGTCAAAAGATTGCCCACTTAAAATACAAACTTTCCCATACTTCCCAAATCATTGTGCAACTGGACATCAAAAATCTTCAGAGATTTAGGGCGGGGGGGAAGGGGATTCCTAACTACCCACCCATATCAGTGAACAGCCATAAACGAAAGAAAACAACCTAAGTGTTTCTGATCGAGTAACTGAACTTTACCCCCGAAAATATAACAACCAAATGCTAGCTTTCAAATTAACTATTTGTCAATCCAAAAATGTGATATCCTTGTCAGCACATTATTATCACTTTAGTGCTTTAATATCCATCATACTGTTTGTATAACCATGTATAGTACTCTATGGTTCAACTGTTGGTATTAGGTACTGTTGATGTATATTCTGTGCCCAGTTGATTGTAAGCAAGTGAAGAGAGTTGTACTGGTTGCGATGTGTTTGTGTAAATGACTCCCCTGCACTCGTTAATTTATAACATGTTGTGGGCCGAGATACTGATAGTAAAGTAAAATATAATTAGTTAATTGTGGTGGTATATGTGGCAAGTCTGTGAAGTATGAAATTGTAAGTGTTTAGTAAACAATCAATCCTGTTAGGAAGTGGACAACATAGCTGTGTCACAGCACAATTCTTCTCAGTGATTAGTATGTAATTTTCCCAACAGGAAATTTAGACTGTAATGTAAACTGGATGAGAGACAGTGTAAGGCTGTATTGGATAATGAGTCAACGGAAAAATGAAATAACTTATCACTGCAAGATAGCAGGAATTACGGGAAAATTACACTAATGCACAATCCATTATTGTGCAGTGTATAATAGATTAGCAAATATAATATGTTAAAGATGCCAAGTCAGTCTATGAAATGATGAAGTGTTGCAAAAATACTATTGAACATAAAAGCAACTTATCAAAATTGTATTTAAGAATGTAGTTACTGAGTCTAAAGTGGAAATTTGGGACTGATTTGGAGGGATATTTTCTACATTAGGATAGGTTAATATGGGACATATAAGATAATGATGCCTGTCATGTCTCAGAAAGGGGTAAGGCTTGGCCTGTGGATGGTGGTCCAGTGGTCAGAATGAAAACTAGAAAATTGAGGAGTGATGTTATCTGGGTGAGGTGATTGGTATGAGGTATTTTACCTGGGGCGCCAGACACTATCCAGATCTAGTGCCATTGAAGTGGTAGAGCAGACTCTTCTTCACTATGGGCCGTGCGGCCGACGACCAAACGCAGCTATCCTTCTGTTGTACTGCATCACTATTTGTGCTGAATGTTGAAACGGTACGTGTAATCCGCTCTAATTATTCAGGCTATCCACGTGCCTATGCTAATTTACACTGTTCTGTAAACACTTTCAGAAATATACTCAACTGAAAGTCAATACACACAAGAGGGTTGGAGGGAAATTATAGGGGCCTCTCCTTGTGGCTTGCCTCAAATAAAACACTCGGTTCAACATAGTGCCATTTATTTAGGCGCTTGATTACAATGCCTCTAAGGCAACACTTTACATTAATGTACCAGACATTAACCAGTCGGCAGCGGTTGAACTGAGAAATGGCACGAAGGCTCATGCATGACTTAGAGTGCATAATAATGATTCCCCAGGCGATGCAAGCAATGGGGTAGGTGGGAAGCGGTATCCCGAGCTGTGTGCGAAAAAGGTTTAAGTTGAATTAAAGACCACTGCTGTGAAAATGACCGGTGCTAAACGTGAATGCCGCCCGGGCGCGGAACTGAATGGTACACGACCTGCCTCTCTGAGTCCTCGGTGTCTACTGTCGTTCCAACATGGCGTGCTCGTCAGTGTTGCCACCACAGCATGCCACATGGCACTACTTTCGTCATATTGCAGTCTGAATAACTATTCTTACTCCTGCTACACTTGCAATAACATACTTAAAAGTTCCCTTGAATAATGAACAATACACAAACACTGCAAAACAAAAGAAATTATGTGAGGATGGTAACACGTGAATATGATACACTATAAAACATTTCAATAACACTGATACATAACTTTAAGGCTTTCGAATTAATATTGTGGGTGTCCCTCCACTTGCATGTGACTGCACATCATCACCCTTGCCATTTTACGTAATGTTTTAGGAAAATAATGTACGTGAATACTACTTCCTTGTGTCCTTGCACAGCTGTGGATGTGGCTACGTGGCCACTGTTCTGCTCTGTGTTGCGTTGCACCTGAAACAAACACTGCACTGCATGTGCGCCGTGTCGGTCACCGATGTGCTGGGAGCTAGGCTCACGTCAAAACAGACTGCAAAATGGATGAGAGTGACAAAGTGGTCCATCTTTTATTGATTGTGCCATCTTCATATGACACAATTGTGACAGCACTTGAAAAAATAAACGACGCTTTGACCATAGAGTTCGTCAAAAGCAGGCTTCTAGATATTGAACTTCAGTGAAAGAGAGCATACAAATCGGCGATGTTTTAGCTATGGGGACTTAGGGCACTTAATTTCAAATTTCCCCAGCAGGAACTAGGCCCCAGCTAGAGGACGAGAGAGAGTCACATTCGAAAAAAGAGGTTATGGTCAAGGAAGGCCTTGTTATTACAGTCAAGAACAAAGTTAAGGTAAGCCTACCAACATTAATCACTTCAGGAACACATGGCACAGGTTGAACAACTCAAGTCACCTGTAACTATGAAGGTAGGAAATGGTTCTCTCCTAACTAGCAACAGTAATTTTTCTTAATTGTTTGAAATGTTCTGATAGAACTGTGAGAGTAGATGCTCTCACTGTAGAGGGATTATCTCACAATTTTCTGTCAATTTCAAAATTAAACACCAAAATAAATACTGTAATTTTAACCCACATCGCCAGGTGTGGATCCCACTTGAGGACGATGTGATACCATAAAGACACCGGTCATCTCCCGCCACCAGATCTTCAGTAGGTACGTCAGTCAGGTAGAGGGACACAGCAAGTCAGCATGCCGGGGACGCCCATTACCTCAGCCGACGTCGGCCTCATCAGGCGGAGAGGAGCGAAAGCAGCTGGGACGAGACAGACGGAACAGCGCTCTCCCCCTCCCCCTGCATCTAGATAAAAGAATTCGAATACAGCATGATACGTGCACAGCCTGCGGGCACACTCCTTTGCCAATACAGCCATCAGGACATCGCCACTGCCAGCGAGGTAGCAACAGCCGCCCCACACACCAAGGAACTTCGACCACCGCCCTGCTGCTGTATATAAATATGAGAAGATGCCATAGGCGAGTGAACATTCTCTGGAGGGGGCGGGAGGGTTTGACGTGTGCAGCGCATGTCATCCCATTCACCTAGCCTATTTAGCAGCACATCAACCTACACAGCAGCATCGTCGAACAGTAGCGACATGCAGTGCCACGTGCTACAAGTGTTAGGATCTGTGCTCAAGTGTATAAAGTGTAATTGTGTTTTGTTTTCATGGTCATTTTAATTCTCTTAATGCAGTGTTTGTTTGTGTTAGTACTTATCAATTGTCTTAAGTTTAATTCATGCTGTGTTCTATGCTGTCCACTTTGTGAAACTGTGCACTCAGCAGGAGTGCCACATGTGTTTTTTTCCTGAAGCTAATTTCAATTACAAGTGAAATGTAGCAAGCCTAGTGATCCACCCACTTGCGTTTGTTTATGTCCACTTATATTTGTTTTCTTTGAGGGTTATCCTGTGTATTATGGAACTGTAATGTAATAAAGATGTTTGAGTTCCCACCCTGCACTAAAGTGCTACAGCAGTGGAGGTTTGTATAGTCTTAAGTCAGGGTAATAGTTTTGTGTTGTGTATTCTAGTTGTGTGTGATTGCCAGCCGGACTGCCACATGGTGATATTCCATATGTAGTGTGTTGTTATTGTCACATTGTCAAGAGGGAGCACATGCTCTTGTTTAATTTTTCCATTGTCGTTTGTCGAGGAATATTTTCAATGTTTGTGTTTGCTAGTTTTAAGGGTCAACTGCAATGTACGTTTCATTATGGCATGTGCCACTAAATGGAGACTACTCAGAATTGTACTAAACTCCTCTTACGTGTCCACATATTGTTTTGGTTGCACTAAGTGGTGCCCCTAGTTGGCAGACATGACACTACATATATTATTTATCTCTCACATAAAATAATGTTGCCGACTTTGGCATGCCTAAGCAAGACGCACACACACGGTTGAGTTTTCAGATCTTGGTCTCTGTTTTCTGTTGGATTTGTGATTGGATGATAAATAACAGTCGTGTGGTGTGGTACACATTAGCGGGTGCATAAATTCTGCCATGCTTTCCAGTGAACTGGGTTCCATTGTCAATCAACAACTCGCACATGAATACCCAGTGGGAAAATAAATCCTACTGTAGTTTTTTCCAATTGTCCCCGCGTGTGCTCTGTCCAGGAGAAAAGCCTCAGTCCACCTTGAAAATTGATCTGTAGCCACTAGAATGAAGCACTTGCCAATCGGAGTCCTGGGGTACGGTCCCATGAGGTCGATGGCGATAGTTTCAAATGGTTCTGTCGGCTCGTGGGGCTGCTGTTGCTGAATGCCGTCTTGCCTGCAGCTTATAAAACAGTTACACGGAATGCACATGCATACAAAAATCCTTATGTTCGGTGCTAACACTGACCTGTGAAAATACTTGAGAATGTTGCGCATTGTTTCCGCAACCCCAGGATGTCTCGCAATGTCACTCACATGCGCATAGCGTATTACTGCATCTCGCACAGCAGTCAGCAAATACATTCACAACTTTTCACTGTTATCGTCTGCGCATGTTTCCAAACAGTTGTCAACAACACGCCACTTTCTTACCATATTTAGAGTGCAGGCCTCTTTCCATTTACAGAATGTCGGGCAGGTTGTCTGTTCCCGGACGATTATCTCCTGCAGTGCAGGTAAGGTAATCGTGTCCTCTGTCACATTGATGTTGTTGCATTCAGTTGTGGTTTCGTCGTGGGCTTACACTTGTGGATGTTCTTCGATGTTCGTTGAGTCGATTTGATTTGATTTGATAAAAAAAAAGGTAACCAAACACCCATATGACCAAAAAGGAAAGTTACTAATTCTACCAAGCTAAATTATTACGATACTTATAATTCCTAGTGTTAATGTGCTGGTGAACTAGCAGACTACACTGAGGGAAAGAAAATTGGTGAAGGTTCGAATGAAGAAATTCAAAATGTAATCCTAGCTCTCGAACAACATGAGACATCGATACCAGCTACCTTACCTCCAGGAGAAAAAGCCATCGACTCCAAATGGCAATTCAAGACAAAACAAGATGGTGGGAAGAAGGTGAGATTTGTAGCAAAGGGCTTCCAGGAATAGTCATCATATAATGTGTATGCACTGTTGCCATACTGCCTACAGAGTGATTATTTTTACCCTTTGCTCTTTCAAGAAATTGGGAAAATTCGTCAGTTAGACATCCCTACAGAATTCATGAATAGCACTTCGGATAGTGATGTCTGCACAAAAACCTTTGAAGTAATAAATTGTGTTGTGATGTGCAAATTAATTTTTTGGCTGCATCTCGGCCATGTGACCTGCTTTCATCAATTTTATGTAATTACCAATGGTGTGAAGGTGGCCCAGACCAGCCTTTTATGGGAGTGAGATAAGCCTATGGAAGGGTCTGCACATCTTCGCCTAGCCTAGGCCTTTGGATTTTTAGCTCTCATCAACAACTGCAACATTTTTAAGAGATGGATAATCATCTGGGGGAAATGTGGGCAGTTGACCACACAACCACATGATAATTTTTGTGCTCTGCCACTGAGCACTGGTGCCCAACCTGGTAAATCATGCAATCATAGATCCTGTCCACATAACCTGCATCCCCCAATGGTCCAGCAAACCAGAAATCGTCAGACTTTAATTTTTCTAGAACACTTTTATCTCTATTGTGCGCCTCCGAGTATACCTCCCATCCGGAACAGACTCAGGGCCCCTCTGGCAAATGTACTACTTAAATATTTGAACTACGTCTATGATGCTTTAGCAGCTTAAGCCTATACAGGGCTTTGTGCCGCATGCACTTTTATGTTTTCGGTCTTGTACCATCACATTACCAGTGCTGAATAGTCACCAGTTTTTTTGAACGAATGTGTTTGTGTTAATTTATTCTCGCTTGTCGAGGATGTTTGAGGCAGATGGACCTTATACCCGCCAAATACCTGTCAAGTGTTTACAACCACGTAAGTATTGAGTGCTGAACGAGTGTTTTGTTTTGAATTGTATCTCAGTGTTTGGAAAGACATGCTGGGAAGCCAGACTATCCCAGTTCGAGATCTAAATATTCCAGTTTATGCATATATATCGCTCTCATAACATCATAGTATTCATTGCCATGGGACATAGGGTCATTTAGCCCAGACGTTTCGACCTTGGCCCAACCTCAAGAGTCTCATGTAAACCCGAGCGTATCCCCCTCGTTGGTTAGCCGGTGCCCTCCACGCATTTACAACTCATGTCAAGACCCTGTGACCACCCTGTTAGCAATCAATCGGCCTGCCCATACTTGGGCTTCACCATGCAGATACCCGCTTGGTGTCATAGTTTTTTAAATGCTGTAAACATTGATATGCTAATATTAAAATTATTAAGTTACAACTGATAATTATGTGGTCAAATGTTCAATTATTTTAACACCCATGTATAGACGAAAATATTTACACAAATGTTGTTTTTTTTTGTATATTTATTTCTACTGTCATTATGTGTGAATGGAAATTTTGTCTTCGGTACTTAAATTTTGCAATTTGAATACTAACATTTTTTCACATGTTGGCAATCCTGGTTCTCAGGTCTTCTGTAGCTTCTATCGATGAGGGTTAGGCATTTTTTAACGTCGGGGTTGTGACGTCATTATGTGTGTGTGACATTTGACGATTTTGCGAGTTTAATAGACTTTAGAATAAAGGCTTTGTCGAGTTTTGAGAATTTACTGCATTGTTTAACCACTTTTTTCGTTGTTTTCGATGTTTGTTGTATTCCAAATTTGAGATTTTGCTTGCTGTACGGGTTAAGCCTAAGGCAGCGTGCCTTTGTACGATTTAGGTGAAGAAAATGTTTTGCATTCTCAGTAATTAAAGTGTTACTCAGTCAGTATATTTGTGAATACTTGCTGTCAATATGTTTTACCTCACAATTTTCATGTTCTTCATAGTCCTCACTACTATAATTTTTGTGGTCTGTAATGATAATGTCTTGATGCCCCTAGTAAATTCGTGTTGTGTGTAATTAATAGAGTGGAATTAAACCACATTCTGTGAATTTTTGCTTCAGAAAAGCAACTATTCTTAACAATTGCCAAATTTTGCTAGTTATGTTTCTGCTCCGGTGTGAGCATGAAATATTATTAAAGTTAATGTTTCGATAACTAAAAACAAAGATATTATCTGAATTATAGTGGGATGTTGACATGGACAGCGGTACGAGATGGGGGTGCCAGGGTGAGGTGGTGAGTAGAGGAGTAAATTTTGTATGATTATAATAGGTTTCAGGAAAATCTGGGTAATTTTGGATATAGTTACCCGGGCGTCAGGCATCACTAGCATGATGCCATACTTAGATAGAGCATTCACTTGTAGTCTTGGGGTCGTTCGGCCGACGACCAATACGGTATCCTTCCTGATGCTGGTACTTTCCGATGAATAATTATAACTGATGATAAGTAAGTGATTTACGGGCTATGGCGTTGCCTATTAGGGTTAGCCACAGCCCACAGTTACATTTAAAAACAGTATAACGAATTAAATATATACAAAAGCAAACATACTTGGTACGATAGACAATGCTTACACTTTGGCGGGAAGTAGGGCCCGTGCTCTTAACACTTTAATGACCATAGAGGGTGTATTCGACCGCTCAAGCTGTGTCTGTGGGTACCAGATCGGTCGTACGCACCTGTCACACACTACCTATGTGTACGGCCGCACTGGGACCACACGACCACACTAAGCTTAGATGAACGACCACCTTGGTCCCTCACAACACTGTGCAAAGTAACGGTTGTGAAATTTTTTTTTCCTCTTTATTTTTATGAACCAATCAATATTTTTATTGTTTATTCGGTTGTGTTATGTTCACACAATAAATATTTTTTTATTTATATGTTTATTTTGGTGAATAAATGTTTACATACTTGTAACACTTTTGTACCATATTTATAAAATATTAGCGTCCATGTACCACCATTCAAGATTTGACCTCGAAGGCCAGATCGGTCGAATATTCCCGCCACACACTGCTTGTGTGTATGGCCGCACTGGGACCACACGGCAACTCCAAGTGTGGATACAGCTACATGGAATGACTGCTGTCGTCCCTCATCGTGACACTGCACAATGTTTGGATTCTAATTTTTTTATTTATTTTTTTATTTTTAAGTAATGTTAGTTTTGTTGTTTCAAAAATTTAAAATATACGCAATCAAATTTGTCGCAACAAATTAATTAATTAACTTGAGAAAATATTTCCTTCTCTTTGTATCTAATTCTTACAAATGTAAACACATGAATTTTAACTGTTGAGTAAAATTTTAAATAAAAAAATTGAACAAAATTTTCCACATTAATATTTGTCACTCACTAAGAATATTTCACACAAGCTTTTAAAGTGGATAAATAGTTGTACAAAAAATTGAGTCTCCTATGACAAAATAATATATTAGTTGTTACAAATTTACGAAAATGATCAGAGCACAATATTTGTTCAGTTGCGGTTGTATAAATAGACACATTCCAAACAGGAATGTGGCTCATCTTAACAATCTCGGCAGAATGTTACCACATTTTTTACTTGGTTGTTTTGTTTTCCCCTTGGAGCACTACGCGTAACATACTTTACAGTACTTGTACACTTTGTCAAATTTACCAGGCTTTTTGTCATACCTATGTGACTGTCAGGATCGGCGCCTTGATGTTGAAGGCGAGTTCTCACATACGTCTATTTTGGTGGGCTTATTCAGTAGTCCCATCACTATTTCTTCCTTGAAGGCAGTGAGGGACAATTTATTCGTATAACATAAGTTATATATGATCTTATATGATCTGCGAATTCAAAAGTACACTTCCAAAAAGAAGCTCAACAGCAAGTCTGTGATACCATTTCACCATACTTCGTAAACTTGTGTTATATTTTGATATTTGATCTGAAATGTCAATTGACAATTTGCCTTTGTTGTAATCAAAAACCAATTTTGGGTTCCATTTCCTTACAATTATTTTTTCCCAAAACTTCCATTTCAGCTGTGTGTATGGTGGAAATCATTATCATGTAGGGTTTATTTTCCCTCTTTAAAACCACAATGCATCTCTCATTTTCTTTCGCAATAACTTCACCTTTTTTCAACTGTTTACTAATGACTACATTTAGATTCCCTTTACTGTTTTTCTTCACTGTTCCAATTAAATGAGTTTTTCTGTCCAAAAGGCAATTAGCGGAGTTGTAAGCTGGAATAATAATTATCAGTGACTATTGTTCTGCCAGAATCAAGTAGGCATTCAGATAGTTTCATTACTATTTTGTTGGCACTTCTCGGCTAGGATCCCTTTCCTTGCCACAATACAGACTGAAATTCCATGTATATCTGTGTACAGAACACAGTTTGGACAACTTGATTCCATACTTGCTCGACATGTTTAGAATATACTATTTGATTACCAGCCTTCCCTTCAACTGTACCAAAGACTCGTTGATACACACTGTCTCTAATGGAATATAAATTTTTCGAAAAGTTATTTTCAACTTTTTAGTTGACGGCATGATAGTGGAGCATAATGGTGTTCATTAAGGTTGGGAGCAGGACAGATAAATGTTATATAGATTCTCAACAACACTTCGGCTTGTAGATGATAGGCGCCAGGTATTTTAAGCGAAATACCAACTAGCTCATGCAGAGCAGACTCTTCTTCTCTCTGGGTCGTGTGCCGACGACTTACGGGCGGTGTCCACCCTGTGCTCCTACCGTCGGGCTTGACACGAATACAATTACAATACTGAAAACCCGCGCAGTGAGATCTTAGGGCGGCTCACACACCCATAATTAGTTGTACATAGATAAAAACACTGAAAGATAATACAAAACACTGATACATAACCCTTAATGATTTGTGGGAAAGGTGGGAGCCCATGCCACTATAGCCCGTAGGCAACCCGAATGAGAACGCACGCCATGTTATGTTAGATCATTGGGTTTTATTAAGGCTGCTCCAGGAAGGAACTTCAACATGCTGCCAGGCTTAACTTACCGGCATGGTGACACTGTACAACTGCACGAAGAAGACAAAGACTTTACATGAAACTAAAGCCTTCCTGGGCGATACTATTCCAAGGGAAGGGAGGAGTGGTAAATCTTGGGTGACTACGAAATATACAAAGGTTCCGTTTAATTAATGTTTGTTGCTGTGAAGTGATTGGCGAAAAAGATGAAGCGTACACATGCACGTGAAATGTGCCCCCTTGGTCAGCACATCCCACTCCTCGAGATACCACGGTCCTACTTAGTGTTGTGGGCGGCGTGCCGGGCGAGGTTTGGCGGGAAGACCAACTGGGCTGACTATTTTCTTACACACACAAAATCTTTGAAAACATATCCATGTTGCTTGAAACATTACAATTCTTACAAAAACAATTACTCTTAGCATGGGAACCCTTTAATAGATATGTTACACTCTGTGAAACAAAATGAGGATGAAACACGTGAAAATGGGAAATGATGGCAAAATAAAACACTGTAAATAAAGCCCGTTGGGGGCATAAAAATATTATACTGCTCCTTAACTTGGAGTTGCTGGATGGGCGTCCTTGAGCATTCCTTACTTAAACCCTATTTCACTCATACCCAATTTTGCAGGGTTTTCTTTTAAGACATGTGAGTGCAGGCGCATGTCGACTGCTCGGCACTTGCACTTTCCTACCTACTCATGTTACGAGCGCTCTCTTCGGCCCTTGCGGCCGCACTCATACCTGAGTTCTTCGCAGTTCGACGGCTGCGGTGTACTTTCCAACCGGTGCAGACGAGCGCCCGGTAGAGTGCTGGTAGCTGCAGCGGCTGCCAGCGATGGCGGGCAAACTAGCTAGGGGGAAGCAGATGGCAGCGGGGTTCCCGCGATAGACCTGTCGATGTCGGCTACCGGGCTCACCCCTGTCGGCAGTTCTGTGTCGGGTGTCTCTGGGCCTCCTGCATACAGATATACCTTCCTGAGGTACTGCGTCACCTCCCGTCGATGGACGGTCACCAGGTAGCTTGTAAGCACCCTCGCTGTCATGGGGGTCCTGGTGGTCCTTGTTCCTCGCCGATGGCTCCAGCTCCTCTCGCACTATATACACTTCGGGAATTCCTTCTCCGCTCATCCCTACAGTGTCAATGTCCCTCTCAGACACGGCGACCTTCTCGTTCGTGGCGCTGGCGTGACCTATAACCTTGGTGAACTCCATGTCGTTCGGCATCGATGCCCCACCTACACTCGTTGGTCTGACCCCTCCTTCAGGTCCTGGAGCACTTTCTGCTTCACTACCTCTGCTAACGTGCTCATCTTGTGAGTGGCCATCCTGGCCGATCTCGGGCTCATCCCCGCTTTTCCTTTGGAGCGCTCTCTGCCCCTGCCCGAATATCGTCAGGGTGGAGCCTTAACGTCTGGCGGGATGTCCTGACCAGGTATGTGGTCAGGCAAAAGGTCTTTACCACTCGGTGAAGCCCCGCCCAAGATAGTACCTGTCTAGCACAAAAGTTCTTGCAGGCTGCGGACTGTGGATGATCCCGGGCGTACATGGCTTATCCTATCGTTAGTGCTGTTGGTGGTCGCTTGGTTTTTGGCAACTAGAATTCCCGTATCTCGCCTGCAGATCCCGTTGTTCGCGATAACGTTGCCTGCGCCTCTCGTCTCGCGTGCAACTTGTTTCTCTCTCGCTACTTTCTCTCTCTTGAGGATAATTTCTCTCACAGATAATTTCTCTCGTTTGGCAGTGTGATATTCCTTCCTAGCAGGGCTTGGGGCGCGGTTTGTCCGGTCCAGGCATTTACTCTTCGCCTGAGTGTGAAGAGTTCGGCGGGCAAGTGTTCGGCCTGGCTGTTGTGTTGCTCACCCACACGGAGCCGGATTTGCGCCTTCAAATCCTGGTTGCGCCTCTCCGTGGGGTTTGCATGGGATGATAAATCTAAATTTTTTTGTATCGCACCCCTCAGATCGTAAAAAGTACACTGTATCTTTTCCTGGTAAATTGTGATCCATTGACCGTAAGTAATTCTTTTGGATATCCCCAGCATGATAATAATTCGGTTTGCATGCATTTCGCAATTTGTCTGGTCCTAGAGCTGTTTACTGGGTAATCTTCGATCCATCTCGAAAAGGTATATGTAACTATTAGTGTGAATCGCCTTCCTCTGACTGATTTCGGATAAGGCCCCATGATATCTAAACAGACCGTTCAAATGGTAATTTAGTCTGCCTTGGCTGTTTATGTTTATTTCCGTCAGATCGCCAGGATTTGAACAAATAGCACATGTGGCATCTGCGTACGCAATTTCTGAGATAATGAGTGACACCAGACCAGAAAAACTGTTCTAAAATGTTCTAAGCCCTCTGCTCTGCTCCCAGGTGTCCTGCTGTTATGCTCCCATGAGCGTGTTCAAACACTTTCTCCCTGTGACTAGGTGGTACATACAGTCTCCATTCGTATCATCTCGCTGTGAGTACATCTCGATACGCCCTCCTACACACCTACATCCGTCCACATGTTCCTTTCCGCATTGCTCTCTCTTCTTCCTCACAAACTCACAGGTTTTCTGTGCTAACACTACATCGCAGTACAAATCTGCTATCAGTTGGTCATTCTCTCTTACCGTTTACCTGTTTACGTTTGCCTCCATAACCGGTTCTGTAGTAACGGGTGGCAATATCTCCTCCGATTAAACATTGTCTGTGACCATTACTTTTGCTTCTGGCATTCGCGACATGTCCGATAGCTCTTTCTCCTGTCCCAGTATGTGTTCGATAGCAAAATCATATGCTTGCAGCAAATGTGTTCCCAATTTCTAAGTTTGCTCCTGGCTTTCCTTGTGTTGTTGAGCAATACTAGGCAGTGATTAACGGTTCACAAGGTGAACATACATTATTCTACATACGGCCTGTACTTTCGTATTGCCCATATCACGACAAGGCATTTTCTTTCATTGATCTCGTATCTGCCTTCGGTACTTCCCACTTTCGCACTCGCGAAGTCGATTACAATTCACTCACCTGTGTCGCCGTTCTGGTAGTGTATGGCGCCCAGTCCCTCCTGGCTAGCATCGGTCAGCAGGTAAAGGTGTCTTGCTGGATCTTACTGCCCTAGAGCAGGACATTCTCGGAACTTTTCCTTAATATGCAGAAAAGCTGTTTCGTGTTCGCTGCCCCATACGTGTCACTTTTGTGGATATTGCATGCCAGTGAGGGGCGCGGTGACTACTGCAAAATCCTGCACATGTTCACATAACCAATTTATTGGACTGAAGAATTTGCATAGTTGTTTACGTGTATGAGGTTTTACCTAACTCTCAATCAGCCCCAGCTGTTCGGGGTTCGGTCTGTTGCCTTTTTCGTTCACCACGTGGCCTAGAAACTCTAGATCGCCCTTGCCAAGCCGGCATTTCTTAACAGCACATGTTAGTCCATTTATCTCCATTCTCTCGAGTACAAGTGACAGGTGTTTAAGATGTTCCTCTCATGACTCCGACCATATGACTACATCGTCGAGGTAGGCGAGTGTAAATTCGCCTATCATACCATCGAGGACCCCTACCAACATACTCTGGAATGTGGTGGGAGCACACTTTAACCCAAAAGGCATGGCGCAGAACTGATATCGTCGGCCATCCGGGGCAGTAAAGGCTGTCTTTTCCTGGTCCTCCTGGCATACTGGTATTTTCCATTAGCCACTTCGCAAATTGAGCGAGGACATGATTCTGGCCCTTCCGAGTGAACTAAGGGCATCTTTGATACTGTTATAGGGCGGTATAGTACTGCATGTCACCTGATTGATGGGTCTGAAGTCCATGCAGAACCTCCAGGTACCATCCTTTTTTCGGCACAAGAGTTATGGCCGAGTTATACCGGCTCCTAGTCGGTTCGATTACCCCGTCTGCAAGCATCTCGGATATCTGCTGTTTTATTATTTTAGCCTGGTGAGGCAAGCAGCTGCGGGTGTTACTGAAGATAGATTCTTCCTGAGTCAGCGGAATAATGTGTTCTGCCACTGCTGTACTGCGTAATGCATCATGGTTCGCGAAAACAAGTTTACGTTTATCTAGAAACAGTTGAAAAGCTGTTTGGTGCACTGTGTGTATATCATGTTCAAATTCTGTTAAATTTACTTTAGGCACATTTTCATGGCCATGACTGTCTACATTATAAACTGTTCATATTTCCTCCGCTCCAAATTGGATGCGACAATCGGCTGGTTCCACTATTGTGCTTTGCTCTGAGAGCCATGGTACTTCAAAATAACATCTTCATTAATTTCACTAGTAATTACTACTGTGGTTATGGTTTCCATTTCTCTTATTCTGATAGTAACAGTCGCTTGGCCGACTACTGTATTAGTCCATTCCCTGTTACCAAGTTGGATCACCTCTCCGGTTGAAGTTATGCCACGTTTGTTGACAAATGGAGGGTGACAAATATTGTGTGATGCAGCTGTGTCGACAAGAGCATGACAAAACACAATTTACATACACAATTGCACGAATAAATTTTGCACCCTGGCTGCCGTCCTTGGTAAATAGGGCTTGTTGTGGTGTTACCGCCGTGCTGGTGTTGCGAGGAGGGGTAAAATCCATGTTTGCTGGCTCTTCTCCTAAAACCCATTTCTCTGCTGGTTTTCGTGGCTGTCCTGTTGTTGGTGGGTTATTCCGCTGCTGTTGTTTGGTGGTCTCCGATATGGGTTTCCCGGACAATCGGTGTACCAATGGAGCTGAGGCCCTGAGCATACCGGCACGCATCGGAGATGGTCTTATACGGTCCCACCGAACGGACCGTTTCGCATCACAGTACTCATTCGCATTTGACCTGTTCCCGCCATCTTGTAGATGGGGTTGAAAAATGTTCACTTGATTCACTTGCAGCCTTTCTGGTTGTCACAGTTGAAAGTTCTGTCTATGTACCCGGTGGTTATTGCCGTGGTAGTTCTCGAACTCGTGAGGTCCTTGGCACGTCCGGGCGCCTCCCGATCTGCATCGCGGAACTCTCGTGTTTCGTTTGGATATAGTAGCGGAACCCATGAACTGTGCGAGTTCGCTGTTTAGTAGTGGTATTAAGGCTGGTCTGTACTCTGGTAATGCTGTCTCGGCTATCACTTCGAGGACTTCCCGTTCACACAATCCAGGAAGGAATCTTCGTGCCAGCTGTTTTTTCCTGTTGACAAATGCCGATAATGTTTCTCCCTCCTGTTGTTCTTGGAGGGTGAGTGAGCTTTTAGCTTGGATTGAGGTGAACATACATCCGAAGTTGCAGTGAAACACGTGGATGAACTCTCCCCAACTGAGTCTTTATAGTACATCGATCGCCACCATTGTTGTGCGTCTCCTTCTAACTGTTTCCCAAAACATCAAGGTCATTCCTCTTCAGACACTCGGTACCTCTGCAGGAGCATCGTGCAATCTTGTATAAAGGCGGATGGATCCTTATTCAGTTGGTCGGAGAAGGTCGGTAGTGTTTGAAACTTTATAGGTATTGGTCTACTTGGTACATCAGTGAGATTGGTAATGCTGGGCATAGCAATCATGGCTTTGTTTACATCTGTCGATAAACTTGGAAAAGGTGTTGCGATAGGCAACTGTTTCTGTTTGGTTGGAAATACTGTGGGAAAATGCGGAGTGTACATAGGCGGGGAATAATATGGTTGCTGGTGCGGAACGTAGGGTGTACTAGGTAGTAGCAGCAAAGTTTGGTACTGGAGAGTAATTACAGGCATAGATTGTGATGTTGGGTTCTTCAGCATTTGTGGCTTGCTCCTTGACCGCACAATCTCCACCCTTGAGATTTTCCTCACTGTTTTTTTGCTATTCTGTCTCCGTTTGACACTATAGGTGGACCCTAATGTTGCATTTGTCACAGCTCCTCGATTTTTTTCCTTCAGAGTTACCCATACATCCATTATGGTCGCACATGTTTATCCTTTGCAAGTCGCCAATGCATGTGTACCAGTTTTACGTGATCTGCTTGTGGGTTAAGGGTTTGGTACTGCACTGATTACAAGAAAACATTAGCCCTTTAATTGTTTGTAGCTCTTTCCGCTCAAACAATCTGTATGATAACGGTTACTAGACAGTTGACATTTTAATAAGAACATGTAACGACCTGGGCAGAGTAGGTCATGGCACCAATTTGTTATGTGTTTGTCCAAAATGTCACTGTTGAATATAGTTTCCAAAGTTTTTGGTTCACTGTTCACTCACGCTTCTTTTCGCGGTTGTTCCCGACACAGATGCTTGTACCGGGTTGCCGGGCACACTTAAAGCAGGTAGTATTACGCCAGTATTTGGCAATAAAGTCCTGTGGTTGTGGTCGCAAGCATTGCGTACAGAGAAATTCGACGGAGTCACGACTAGTCCGGCCAGCCATCGTTTTGTATACAAGTCCATGTGGTCGCGAGAGAGTTGTCGCGGATGCGCGGCACATTGTAATGCAGTCGGGAGTGGTTAATGCTTGGTACGGCGGGAGTGACAGCACAGCGAGACTGTCCTGCTCGGTTTGGCGAGAGGCAGGGTTTAATGTACGGCGGGCGCAAACAACTGTTCGGTATAGGAGCGGGTAGTGTGAGAAGGAGGCGATTTTATTTTCTGCCTTCTCTGGTTTATTTTCCTCCTTTGTCCTTTTCGAGCGCACGCGATGCGGGCGAAAGGGGAGGAATTGCAGCCCCTATGTCTGCTCGGGGCCTGGGTGGCGCGAAATGGCTGACGACTTGGCGCACCAAGATTGCCACTATCCCTTGTCCTTATGCTTTCTCCCTTGTGGTGGTTGTAATGGCAGTGGCCTTGTGGATTCCGCCCGCTTTTCCTTAATGCCACGTGCATCGATGTTTCGGCATCCTGGGTTGTTGCATTGCCATCGCACGGCTCGAGATGTGCAGAGAGGACATTTTTCACACCTCCTTGGTGTTGGCATAGGTCTATGAAAGCAGGAAAGGAGAGTTTGTGATTGTAGAAAATTGCAGAAAATTTTGGGAAAATTCCAACAGAGTTTTGAAAATGGAAATTGGGCTGTTGGACATGCCCCTAAGTTGGGAAAGCCATTTGACCGCAAGGTAGTGGTGCAAAGTAGTGTTCGTTAAGTTTGGGAGCGGGACAGGTAATTGTTCCATAGATTCTCACCAACTCTTCGTCTTGTAGATGATGTATGCCAGTTATTTTAAGTGAAATACCAACTAGTTCGTGAAGAGCAGATTCTTCTTCTCTCTGGGTCGTGTGCCGACGACCTACATGTGGTGTCCTCCCAGTACTCCTACCATCATGCTTGATACGAAAACAATTGCAATACTGAAAACCTGCACAGTGAGATCTCAGGGTGGCACACACACATAATTAGTTGTACATAGAAAAAAAAACACTGAAAGATAATACACAACACTGATAAATAACACTTAATGATTTGAAGGAAATATGGGGACCCACATCACTGTAGAACATAGGCAACCCGAATTTGAATGCACATCATTTTACGTTAGAAATTGGGTTTTTTTAAGGTTCATCCAGGAAGCAAATTATACACACTGCTGGGCTTAAACCACCAGCAGGGTGACACCGAAGAACTGCCCGAAGACGACAAAGTCCTACATGAAACTTAAGCCTTCCCGGGCGATACTATTCCATGGGAAGGGAAGAGTCGTAAATCTTGGGCGACTACGAAATATACAATGGTTCCCGTTAGATAAAGTCTATTATGGTGAAGTAATTGGCGAACAAAAATCAAGCACAGCCCTAGCATGCGAAATGCGACCCTGTTGGTCAGCACGTCCCAATCCTCGAGATACAATGGTCTTACTTACTGTTCCATGCGGCATGCCGGCCGAGGTTTGGCAGGCAGGCCAGCCGTGCTGACTATTTTCTTACACACACAAAATCTCAGAAAACATATCCATGTTGCTTAAAACATTTCAATTCTTATAAAAACAATTACTATTGGCAAGGGAACCCTTTAATAGACATGTTACACGCTGTGAAACAAAATGAGTATGAAACACGTGAAAATGGCCTATGATGGAAACTAGAGAACACTGTAATTAAAGGCCGCGGGGCCATCAAAATATTATACGGCTCCTTAACATGAAGTTGTGTTGACGGGCATCCTTGAACGTTTCTTACTTAAATCCTATTTCTCATACGCCCAATTTTGCAGGGTCTTCTTTTAAGACATGTGCGTACAGGCGCATGTGGCTTGCTCGGCACTTGCACTTTCCTACCTGCTCACATCACGAGCGCTCTCTTCGGCCCCTGTGCTCGCACTTGTAACTGAGGTGTTCACGGTTTGACCGCTACGATGCACTCTCCAACCAGTGCGCATGAGCGCCCAGTAAAGTGCTGGTAGCTGCAGCAGCTGCCGGCGACGGTGAGAAAATGTGCTAGGGGGAAGCGGATGATGTCACAGTCAGTGGAGAAATCATGTGAGGTCGGTCACCTTCCACAAGTTCCTTCATAACTGAAAAATGCCAGATCATTAGTAGCATTTCGAATCTATTTATGCTCATCACAGATGGAACCAGGTCATTTTTGTATAAGATGTCTTTGCTCCAATAACAGTGTATTGTAGGTTTTCGGACACGCCCCATGTAACAGATAATTCCAAGAAATTTCTTTATTTCTCCAACATCTGTCGGGACCCACTGTGGTGTGGTTTTACACTGTGCATTACTGAATGTTTACTCTGCATATTTATTTGTTTGTTCGACAATCATCTGTAATATCTCTTCACTGATGAACATTTCCAAAATCTGTAATGTGTGTCATCTCTCAATTCCTCTCATACTTCAGAATTAATACCAGAATGAATGCTTAAATCAAACTATGTATTTCTTCCACTGGGATCAGTCCACTGATATTCAGGTAGTATAACTATTTTGGCTAAGAAACATTTTGTTCACTATGATGCCCGATGGGAAGTTAGCAGAGGTTGATTGAGCAGTATCGTTGAAGGAAGATTCACAAACTTCGATATTTGTCCCTGCATACATTTTCCATTTTTTCGCCTGGGGTCATCACTTTATGAAGCACTGAATTAATCTTCTCCACAAACAGCAAAGTCAGAATTGTCTGATCAGTTGTTAGCAGTAATGTAATTTTCAGATTCTAAAAATATACATTACTTGTAACTTAATCAATAACTAAAAGAGAAGTAGGGCAGGATTAGATGATTAGGCAGTAAAGTGTTGCCATCTGCTTCTCCCAAGCCCATTTGCCCGCCATCGCCTGCTGCCACTGCAGAAAACAGTACTCTACTGGGCACATGTGCATACCGGTTGGGCAGTGCACTGCAGCGGATACACCAGAGAATCTCTACTTACTAGGGCGTCCGCGGGGCCAAGCGTCCGTGGGGCTCGTGTCATGAGAGAGGTAAAAAGAAAATGTAGTGCAATGACCACATGAACCCACGTGCATATATATTAATATGAGACCATGTAAAACAGGCCATAGTTAAAAGGGTAATATTTACCAAACTATCATGAACGATAGTCTTCGCGACTGTAATATATGGAACCCTACACCACTTAAACGCCCTTGTCGGCTCCAGAGCTTTTGTTTGTAATTGTTTGTAATTTACCATTTTCATGTGTTTCACCCCCATCTCATCTCATGCAGTGTAATATGAGTCTTAAAGGGTTTTATTGTGCAAGGTATTTATTTATGTAAGAATTGTAAGTGTAAGAGTGACGTGGATATGTTTTTGCAGAATTTTGGGTCGTATTAAAATAGTCAGTGTGGCCTGCCTGCCCACCAAACACCAGCCGGCACGCCGCGAGGGTGTTAGGGACCAGTTAGTCAAACTTGTGTGTCTCGGGCAGGCAGACATGCATACCGACAGGGTCCCATTTCGCATGCTTTGGCGGCACTTCATCTTTGTTAACTGACCATGATAATGTGTAAGAGACTTTAATATACCAGAACATTTGTTTTCTTCAGCCACTCAAAATTCTTCGCCTCCTTCCTCCATAGGGAGCATTCTCATTCGGGTTGCCTATGGATTTTAGTGGTGCATGTCCCCACTTTTCCTGCCAAATAATCAGAGTGTTACGCAAAGTGTTTTCAAGTCTTTTACAGTGTTTTCATTGTTTTGTTTACTTTGATATAGGTGTATGAGTCGCCCTAAGACCTCACTGCATAGGTTGGTAAAGTATTGTATTTCTTCAACTTCTGGAGCAACCCAGGAAGGACATCGTCTTGGCAACGGCACATGACTAAGGGAAAGGAGTCTGCTCTACCGAGAATTGACACTGCTCAATGACAGTGGCTGGCGCCCAGGTCCAGAAAATTCCAACAAAATCTTGACCGCTTCCCAACCTCTAATTTAACCCCTTTTGCTTCAACCACCTGCGGTCAAATGTCGCCCCACTCAGGGGTGTCATCCTTCCATAAATGTTTCCTAACTTCAAACCAAATTGCAATTTTTTCCAAATTTCTTGCAAAAATTTCGCAAAATTCCAAATTCAATATTTGCAAATTCCTGCTTCCCCTGTCTTACAACAACGCGAAGGAGGCATAGAGAAGATCATCAGTGCACAACCAGAGCCATGGGATGCCATCGCGACACCCCAGGATGCCGCAAAGTCTACGCACGTGGTCAGGGCAAGAAAGTGCACCAGAACTACAGGGATGGTGCCATTGTGGCAACCACTTGGAAGGGAGGACAAAGAAGGACATATGATAGCGGCCATCTTGGTTCACTGTGATGTCAGTCAGCCACACCACCCTGGCACCGAGCAGTACAAAGGGGCTGGAAAACCTCCCCCTTCACCCGAGCCGCACATAACGAAGGAGGGCGAGGAGAAAAAGAGTTGGAAGGTGAAAAGGAAACTCGTCTTCCACTCGCACTTCCCACTCATCGTGCCGCCGATTAGTTATGCAACACACCGGGCGTTGACCTCTGCCTCACACCGCACTGTGCAAGTCTGCCGTGCTATGACAACACCAACGCCACACCGACCATCGCCCACTTCTGACCACACTCCCATGTGCTTGCATCCGTGTCTACACTTCTGTAACAATGTCGACTTGTTTAATAACACGGCTGGTCGGATACTGAGTGACGAAACGTCGTTACTGTGTCCACATTGACTCCGCCCACTGCCGCAGGACTTAATAGCAAAATACGAGCGAGGCACAACCTACTGCAAGTGCGAACGTGAGACTAGCCCGACGAGCAAATGTGTTAGTCATAACAGCGAAAGTGAAATTGGACAGAACAACAAGCAGAACTTTTGGAACCAAAATTTAATTTTCATGTTTCGGACAATCAAGCAGCAAATTGGTGCTACGACCTCCTTTGCCCAAGTCGGCATACCCTACTTTTGAAAAGTAAGTTTTACGATAACCATTATCATGCATAATGCCTTTATGGAAATAACATCCAAACCATTAGCGGACTAGTGCTTTCATGTAAACAATGCCATACAGAACCAATGCCACACAAAAATGTGATGTATAATTGGGACTCGTTTTTAGGTGAGTTACTACGGATGAACACATGCAACTCTACTTGATGCACAGGGGATCCGGACAGAAAATTACATCACTGCCACAAATGCAGTCAAAGGATACATGATCAGTGCAGAACCGAGGAAGAAAAGCAGATGACAGGGAAGGAAAAGTTTACATGTGAGAACTGCACTGCCAAAGAGAGGGAAACACCTGTTGCCATACTGGACGTTCAAAACACGCCCGTGGTACCACCCAGGATGACTCCGCCAGAGTAACATCCAACGTCCGCAACTTGCCTTCCTTTCACCTCTCTGCCTCTGATACCAATTGCACTTTATGTTCTGCAGATGCAAACTTATTGTCCTACACCCATGTTAAAACCAAATTTTCCCACCTTCTTACCTAGCATATCGAATCTGTTCCCTACATCAACACCATTCCCGATCATGCAACCAACAGTCAACAGTCAGCCACACCCAGTGTAAACAACACGACTGATTCTCAATTTCGCCTAATTCCGACCAGATTCCAAACACTCCCAACCTTCTCGGGACAGTTTAATGAAGACCCGTGAGCTTTTGTCCAGGACTGTACCATGTGTTTTCAATGGTGTGGTGTCTCGGAAGATGTATGGCATGGATGCTTTGAATAAAAACTGGAAGGGGAAGCAAGACAGTGGTGGAAATCAACAAACAATTACGGGCTCACCTGGAGTGAGTTTCTGCATGCATTTCAATGTCGCTTCGGAGAAACTTTCACTTCCATACAGGCTCAGAGTAAACTGACTGCAAGAACAACAAGAAGGTGAGACACTGACTAAGTTTGTATACCACAAGACATGCCTGGTGCAGAGGTTCTGCCCAAGCCTGACCGAACATGAAATAATACAAGAGATTGCGGAGACTACACCGCCGGAATACCGCCCAGCACTTTTCCCGCTATTGAACAGTGGCCTAGCTGAATTCATGCGAGCTGAATTAATTCTCGAATGTAACATGTGTGTACCACGAGGGGAACCAGGAGGTGCACGGGTGCGAAAAACACAGGACAGCGTGATTTCGGTGACAACCACAGCGAGAACCAACATGCAAACAGACAGAACTACTAACCCAGGAGTCCGTAACAACCCAGGGTAAACAATGCGAACAGTTTCCAATACCGCACACAGGATGGTGGAAATGTGCAAAATGCGAACGCATGCCGCGTTGCGAACCAGTTCGTTCGGTGAGACCGCAAAGCGACCACCTCCGATGCCGTGTCGGTATTGCCTGGGTCAACAGCTCTACTGGCACACTGATTACCTGAGGAACCTGAATCAAGGGAGCAACAACAGCAACAGCAACAACCACCGAACATCAGCCAACAACGAAGACAATTAGCCGTGAACTTTACACCTCCCCAGGACAATGCTTCCACAGCAACGTCTCAACAGCCACTAATAAATCAGGTTAGTGGGTATTGTAGCAAATTTATCAGGGTTGTTGTTGTACATGTCAATGGTATTCTGTGTCATGTTCTTGTTGACATTGCTGCATCTTATAACATCTGTCAGTCACGTTTTGTAAACAGTAAAGATGTAACCTCAACCGGACATGTGATTTTTCTTGCCATTGGTCAATGCACGAACTCAGTAGTTGGTCAAGCAACCATGACCATTAAAATCAGAAATCTCGAAACCATCACCTCAGCCAAAATAATTGATGAAATAACAGAAGATGTAATTTTGGGTGTACCTTGGTTATCGGAACAGAACACAATTTTGGAAACAGCCAAGAGTCGCATTCACTTCGGGGCTAAGGAGAGGTGCACTGTATACAATATAGACCCCCATAACATTGACAACACACCAGACGAAAATTTGCCAGTATTCGAACATGAAATTCCCATTGAACACCAAGCTACTTTTCAATGCTTATTAAATGAAAGAAATATTGTTTTTGCACAACATGACACATTTCATAGAACAATAGTTGCAGAGCATGCAATACCACTGACAAAAGAGGAGCCCATTTTTAGCAGTCCACGAAGTTACTTGCCACACCAGGCACGAATAATAAAACAACAGATTTCAGAAATGTTTATTCATGGAGTTATTGAACCGACAAGGAGCCTGTTTAATTCCGCAATAACAGTGGCACCGAAGAATGATGGGACGTGGAGGTTTTGTGTTGATTCAGGCCCATGAATCAGGTGACCTGCAGTGCATTACCACCTTACATAAGCGTTAAGGACTCACAAAGATCACTAAGGAAGACCAGGGTGATGTCGTCTCTATATTTAAGAAGTGGGTTCTGGTAGATACTGGTATGCTGAGAGGACCAGGAAAAGACCACGTTTACCACCCCAGAAGGCCGACAATAACAATTCTGCTCCATACCTGTTGGGATAAAATGCGCACCTGCAACCTTCCAAAACATGATGGTGAAAGTACTAGACAGCTTGGTAGGGAAATTTACACTCGCCTATCTTGACGATGTAGTAATATGATCTGAAAGCTGGGAAGAACACCTACATCACATTTCACATGTGTTGGAAAGACTTGAGATTAATGGATTAACCTGTGCCATTTATAAGTATCATCTGGGCCGGTTTCACCAACGAAGATTAACTTTTCAGAATATCGAGATAATTTTATACAAATGAGAGATTTAACTTCGATTTTAATCTCGATAATGTCCAGTGTGTTTCACTACGTTTAATCTCAGAAAAGAATATCTTGTTAAAATTATCTCGATATTCTGGATTAATCGCGATTTTCTGCTTTTAACCATGAGAGATTTTGCTTTGAGCTTGTACAGAGAAATCATTTTGAGAAAGTATGGCAAGTCAGGAAGGCATTGTGGTTGTAAGGAAACAGTAAAACCGAACTTTTTCATCCCATGAAAAGATACAGTTTGGTAGAATTAGTTACAGAACATTTCCTTAAGATTGAAAATATCCCGTGACACAACAAAATAAAGTTAAACAGTGGCGAATGATTGCAAATAATTTCAATTGTGCATATCGTTGTCACTACAGGACAGCAGACAACTTGAAGTTGGTGTGGGATAACCAATAAAAACCATATGAAAAAACCTACTTAGACGAACATGTCCATGCTAAGGGGTCCAGTGTGTTCTGCCCTCAAAATATGCACCTAAGATCACTGTATAATGTCACTAATAAAGCCAGCGGAATGTCATTCCAGTAGAGACTCAGTTGTCATAAACACAGCTCAGAAGAGTAACCCTGCAAATACTTCTGATAGCTATGCCTCCACTGGGTCCGATGGTTGGAGGACAGTCTCTGCCAGCCATGTGAGGAACTTAATGGCAACATCTTCCTGGTGTAGTAAACGACGACCAGCAATGCACTCAAACAAAAAAAAACTGAAGTAAGTACCCGGCATATAGCAGAAATTGAGTTAACAAAAAGTTTGCAATTAAAGAATACGAGGCAATGAAAGAGATTCGTCAACTAAAATTACAACAGGAAAAAGAAAAAATAAATAGGAGAAGCTTCAAACATAGCTCTAAACTTTGTAGATACTAAAACTAAAGACAGAACTAAGTAACTAATCTGTTATCTGTTGTGGTTTAGTTCACAACATCTGTTTTTGAGTACATTCAAAGATATTTTAAATTAAAAACACTACTGGGGTATGTTACATTCTTGATTTGAATTAGGACTAAGGAAGTTACTTGTTTATTTTACATTTATACCTAATGTTAATGCAGAATTGTGGTCGAAAAGTAAAATAATAAAACAATATAGTCTGTTTGACAATCGAAAGGAGCAAGTGCACTTAAACTTCAACATAAATTTCAAAATAATTTATTCTTTCATGTAAACATCGCGGACGACTAAAATAAAATCCTCATCACTTTCCTCTTAAAAAATTAATTTGTATATTGCATGAACAATTTTCTCTTTATTCTCGATTAAATAACTTTGCCCTTTTGTCACCTTCCCAAAATATTTGTTTATGTTTTACAGTTTAATTCCGATAATGTGACTTAAACCACCAAAATCGACGGGTTAATATTTTATCGAAATGTTCAGAGAAAATCGACATTAATGTGTCTGGTAAAATGCAAAATACAGATAATCGAGATTTTTTGGCTGTTAATCTCGATAAACTATAATTTTAACACGTGATAAAACCTTCCCTAACCTCGAATTCTTCGGTCACATGTTTAACGGAAAGGGAAACATGGCAAACCCTGAAAATCTGGGGCTGATCGAATGTCAGCAGGCGCCACGAACCCGGAAAAAACTGAGAACATTTTTCGGCCTTATCAACTGGTTGCAAGAACACGTCAAAAATTTTGTAAGTATCGCTGCACCCCTTACTGGCCTGCTTTCACCCCTGAAGCGGTATATGTGGGGTAGCGTAAAGGAGGAGGCGTTCCTGAAAATCAGGGAAAATTTTCGATTGTGTCACAACCTGGCAAGATAGACCCAGCATTCTGTTTGAACCTGCAGACCGACTCCTATCAGGAGGTGCTTGGCACCGTACTATATCTGTACAGTGACACGGGAGAGAAACGGGTCATTGATTTCGCAATTGCGAAACTGGGAAATCCGGGACGTTGATACGATGTGAAAGAGCAAGAGTGTCTAGCGGTGATTCGGCCGTTCGCAAATACAGATCATATTTAGAATACCACAGATTCAAATTGAGGACAGATAATCGTTGTCTATTATGGCTAAACAGCATGTGGGACGCCAGGAGTAAGCTCGCGAGGTGGATGCTATTACTACAGGCGTACGAATTTGTTATTGATCATGTCCCAGGCAAAGATAATGTGCTAGCAGACACTTTATTGTGTACATCAGATGCCACAGTAACTGTTACAGATGACGTGGAGTGGAAGGAGGTAAAACCCCCGTCACCCAGGAATCAGTTACAGAAGCAAGTATAAACGGAGTCAATGTATTGGATTGTGAAACGTTTGTGGCAAATTTGTACCGCGACATAGTAGCAATACAGGCAAATTGCGAGTTCGCTACGGAGAAGAGATAGAAATGCGAGAGAGAACAAGTGGATGGATAGAGAGTATTGGAGGGGTGTGTACAGACATGCTCGCCATGCGATAACACCACCTGGAGACTGTACATACCCGTAACACAATGGGAGAGATTTTTCTAACACGAGCATAGTAGTACTATAGCAGAACACCCGGGAGCGGAACAGACTGTGAAATATGTCCTAGAATTTTTTTTTGCCCAGTCCTAACGCATTGTGTGTGGAATTGGGTGCGGAAGTGTCAGAAGTTCAAGTTGTACAAATCAACAGCAGCTGCATAGATAGCCAAAAAGAACTTTCGAAACTGTGTGTTTAGCCATTATGGGGCCATATCCAAATCTGCAGAAGGGAAAAGATTCATTCTAGTGGTCACAGACAGTTTTTCGCGATGGATTGAGGCCTATCATCTAAGTAGTACTAGGACAGGGCAGAATGCAAAATGCATACAAAATGACTTTTCCAAAATATGGGACTACCCGAAGGAACTTCTAATGGACAACGGGTCCCAATTCACAGGCAGTTGTTGGCATGAATTATGTACCAGCTGAGGAGTGCGGCACCAAAAGACAGCGATTCACCATCCCCTAGCAGACCCAATGGAGCGGCGCAACCAGGAGTTGAAGGTGCAAACTCCGGCTCCGTGTGGATTAACAACATACGAGCTGGGCCGAACACCTGCCTGCCACCCTCTTCACACTGATATGTAGCACAAATGCAGCAACAGGAAAAACACTGGCACAAGTACTACTGGGACGAAACATAACACTGCCTAGCGGACGGATCTTCCTGTGTACAAAGGAAAGTAGTGACATGGAGACCAGTGGTGCACGGGAGGAGAGGCGCAGATGCCGGTATTGTGAGCAGAGATAACACCAGGAAAAATACGCAAATCGATGGCTACCAGAAACGAAAAGACCGCCAACAGTACTCACAACAGGCCAAAAAGTGTATGTTATGCGGCACATCTACAGTCCACAGCACAGAAAAACTTTTGTGAGGGACTTGCACTACGATGGACAGGGCCGCACGAAGTGATCAAGGTTGTAGGTACGACACGTATTTGGTAGGAACAGGTAGAAAGACAGTCAGAATTCACCGTGATGACATTCAGGCAGCAGCGGAGAGCACCCCCGAAAAGGATGGTCAGGAGCCCCAAAACGGCCAGGATGGCCCTGCTCAGGACGAGCAGCAGGAGGAAGTAAGTGGAGCAGAAAGTGGTCCAGGACATAGAGCAGAGCTCAGACCACCTAGTGCAGGTGAGATGTCGGCGCCGAACAACACGGTGTTCACCAGGGGTCGACGTCACGCCACCACCGTGAAGAACGAGGTCGTTGTGTCCGACAGGGATGGTGACATGGCAGAGGAGAGGGAATAAGGAGGTCCAGCACATTGTACAGAATGCACGGTACCGGAACAATGAAGAGGAGGATAAGAAAAAAGGAGACCCATAATAACATAGACTTTCCGTCATCAGAAGGTGGTGTGGCACTTCGAGAAGACATACCAGAAGAGGACCCAATAGGTCTGGCATCACCTGACACACAGGTGCCAGAAGGGGTGAGCCCGATGACCAGCCTCAGGAGGTCCGACGCGATCGAACTGTCAAGCTCAACCGTTGGGATAAAAGAGCTGGAAACAACCCTCCAACTATCTCAGGAAGATGGGAAAGGAGAAGAACACGTTCCCACCTTGGTAGCACCACCTATTGGAATGCAGGGAGACAAGAAAATGAGGTGGGGGAACAGAACCGGCTTACAGGAATACAGTTACAGGGTCGCAACCGGTATCGAGACACGTGTAGCTGTGAAGAAAGTGGAGGTGAGAGCAGCAAGGACAGTGGGAGTGGTGGGTTGGCCAGCCTGTTACCACTCCAATGTCCTAGGAGGCGAAGACAACCGCCACTGGAATGTACCACCTGCGGTAGCTCCACAGCACCCCGTAGGGTGTAGGTCCACCAGTAGCAGCCGAAGAGAAACTTGAAGCTGCCACCACATAGGGAAGCTCATGTGCTATGACCTTGCTTCAGGGAGCAGAGGAGGTGTTCCTGCTGCCAGTGAGTCACTAGCTGCAAACGGTCTCGAAGGGGTGAAGGGAGGCATTTGATGCCATCCGCTTCCCCCAAGCCCATTTGCCTGCCATCGCCAACTGCTGCTACACCAACCAGCACTCTACCTGATGTAAGTGTGCACTCGTTGTGCAGGGTACTGCTGCAGATACACCTGAGAAACACCAGTTACGAGTGCGGCCGCAGGGTTAAGTGAAGGGCTTGTGTCATGAGTGAGGTGCAATGGAAATGTAGTGCAAAGAAGACCACGTACGCGTATATTAAAATGTGAGTTTTTTGTGAAGTCGTTAGAAATGTTAGACTACGTTCTTAGTGCAGATGGTCTTTCTCCATGTAAATCTTACATTGTAAAGCTGATCAATACAAAAAGTCAGCATAATGTTACGCATTTGAAGTCTTATCTATAATTGTTCAATTTTTATAACAAATTCATCAAAATGGCTCCTGATGTAATGGAACCATTGCATAATTTACTAGGAAACTGTGTTTCATGGAAATGGACTGATGAATGTGACAAAGCATTTTTAATGAGTAAGTCAGTAATTTCAGATAAATCACATTAAGTCTTATTTGATCCTAAAATTTCAATTATTCTTACTTCTGACAGTAGCAGTTATGGAGTGGGTGCGATTTTGAGTCAGCTTCATAATGGAATAGAAAAACCAGTCGCTTATGAATCTGCAATGCTTAACAATGCACAGAAAAATTATATTCAATTGCATACAGAAGCATTTAGTATAATATATGGAGTAACCAAGTTTCATAAATATCTTATGGGAAGTCAGTTTACCATAGTCACTGACCATGAGCCGCTGTTATCTTTATTTTCTGAAAAGAAAAAAATTCCACAGGTTGCTAATGCTATTTTGCTTAAATGGTCGATAATTTTTTCTTCTTATCAGTATGAGATACAATATAAAATGGGTAAAAATTTAAAATGCAGATTGTTTGTCTCGTCTACCAAATAATTGTCTTGTAGCATTACCTGATGATTAATATTGTAATTTTATTTACATGTCCACTCCATTGGTGTCATACAAATAGGTCCCTGATATTACGTCTAAAGATCTTATTATAAGTAAAGTTTTAGAGATAGTAATGAAGGGTAATTTAAAAAAATTGTGTGAAGAACCAGAATTAAGAAAATGTTTTATAATAAATAAATCATTGTCTAGTCAATAAGGTTGTCTTATGTATGGAAATAGAGTGGCAATACCTGGTCAATTGAAAAACAAGATGTCAAAATTTCATGCTGATCATGTGGCTATTAGAAGATGTAAGCTAATTGCAAGATCATATGTCTTGTGGTTTGGAATGAATGATGACATAGAGATGAAGGTTACAATATGTAAAGTTTGTCAACAAGTGCAACATAGAGGTCATAAAATGTTCAAGTCATGGCCCATTTCTAAATGTCCTTCGTATAGAATTTATATAGACTTGTTGGGTGTTAATAAGGCTTAATTCTTAATAGTAGTGGTTGATTATACAAAATAGAAGGAATGTTTTATTTTTAATAATAGCAATTTAAATAATATTATAGTAACTTTAAGTACTTTTTTTTTTCAAGATTCTCAGTAC